>BSBK01005138.1:0-202500 GCA_027943335.1 Chamaecyparis obtusa | reverse complement strand
CGTGAAAACCTATAATCACATCTACAAAAACAATTAATCTATCAATACAATTCAGCATAAAATTCCATACATATAGGGTTAGCATAACATAGCATCACATTTGAATAACAATTCTATTTGTAGAGGAACTCTAACTTAGCAATTCTATAAACAATCCTATAACTAGTTTTATATACAAAAGGGAATCTATGCAACGGCGTAAAATCTAACAAAAGGAAATTGATAATTGTTTGGTGTGATTTAATTTGAATAAATAAAGTGCTCAAATTCAGCAAAACATCAAGGCCACTGATGTAATCTACCATACGCCAAATAAAATAGCCGCCAAAAACATGCATGAAAATAATGAACGGTTTGATACGCAGGTGCAAAAATTCATCAAATCTTCTCAACACATGATTTGGTCTGTAGACAATAAAAAAATTCACCCAAAAACACTTAATACGCTCAAAACTTATGAATAATATCTCTGAATGCATGATTGAATGTATCGGCAAGGAGAAAGGAATAGTGCGGGAGATGGAAATACCATGCGTAGAAATTAAAATACCAAATATATTCAAGCTCCAATAAATGTAAGAATCTACAACCGAAGACCCTCAGATATAAAACATTTCCCCTGTACTTTTTGTGTAGGGGTTTGGCATGAATAAATAGCCATGAATAGAAGCACAACGCAAGTACAAAAACAAGACTAGGAAGATACAATTCGATTGGCAAGAGTACAACCCAAAATTTATTGAAAACAAAACCTCCAATTATTGAGAGTCACGTTGGAAAACAACCAGAGTATAAGAGGGAAAACACAGACCAAGAAAGAAAACACATAGCAAAAATTATGTACGTTACCAGACATTAATAGGAACAAATTTATAGCATCTAAGTTCTTGGCATAAGAATAATACAGAAAGATAAACCAGTTCACTTCTGTAACAAAACAATTATAAGGCTGAATTCCATACCTCACAAATACAACAGACAAACCAGAGAAGAGATGTATTCAAAGGCATACGCAAAACTCTATAAAACCAGAAGGAAACTCTTCAACTCCCTCAAAGCCACATACAAGGACATGCACCAGTAACTCCCAAAAAATAACGAATTACATTAAATTCAAAACAATATCAGAGTAGTGAGGAAGCACAAGAGCAATGCCATACCTGACAATGACAAAGTTAGAAATACTTTAACATTCAACATGAAGAAATAGAAAAATCCATCCATGGTAATGGCCAAACCTTTATTCTATAATCTATATTACTATTTATTATAGTAGTTATTCATAATTATTTCATTAACAGACATCAAGATCGTTATAATCTTTATTCCACTAAATGAGGTGTTATGCTCCTATTACAGTTAAGATAGAAAGCATGAGATGTATGGCTTGTTAATTATCCCACCACAAGTACAATTATGTTCTTTGATGTTTAATTACCTGAAGTGCATTTATGTCTTGTATGTGCAATTACAGATGAGCTTGGCAACACTATAGAGGTCGTTTAAGAGTCATGTATTCCCAACAAAACATGCACCTCGGTCCTAGATTTTCTTTGTGGCATTTTCTTAGGTACTGTAATGTATTTGACAAGGGAAAACTAATAGCTAGTGAGCCTTTGTTTTATTTTTGGGTTAGTTGACTAAAACTGCAACTAAGCAACAACAATATCTTTGATTGAAATCTTAAACGTATGTTCAAGGAAGCAACAATTGCAGCAGAAGCAGAGGCTGCCAAGAATCAAGTTGGCCAAGGATTTCAACAATTGCAATAACAATGATTCTAGGGGATTCATATTTAAAATTATTGAACATAAAGATCAGAATTGGGATCATGAATGTTGGTTATCAAATTTTAGACAATTCAAAACAATAATTATTTCCTTAAGAGGAAAAAAAATCTATGATACTGAATTCCAAGAGCTTTGTTATAGAGAGACATTTTTCAAATTTATTTTGTAGTAATAGTTTACCTTCAACTATTTTTTTCTTTCTCACTCTGAGAAAGGTTATCTAGTGTACTATTTTTACCTCATGCGTATGCAGTTTAAAGCTGAAATAATTTTTTAGTTCAATATATGTTGTTTTTTATACCATTGTATTTTTATAGTGTATTTAAGAATATTCATTCATTTAGCAACACGCCTTGTGTTTTCATCAGCCGAATATGGTACACTCTTCTATCAAGCACCTAAAATGTAGAAAAAATAGCACAAACCCATCTCGATATGTACACACATACACATGTTCGTATGCTCTTTATAGATTAGAGTAGCTTGAACACTTATCAATGATGTATCTTTAATTGCATGTGAATTTAAGTTTGAAAATAAGGGAAGCTTGTACTTTATTGTAATGACCAAGAATGTCTATCATCTCCTCAACATTTAAAAATGAGAATTGGTGAATTGGTATAGGCCAATTTTAATTTTGGTCCAAAATGAGCATTCAACCAATCCACCTCAAAATCAGGAATTAGAATTGAGGCATGGAATTGGAATTGGGAATTTAATTTTGAGAAGGGAAACCAATTTTCGTTTTCCAATTCTAAGTTAATTCCAGCAACCAAACGGGCCTATGAATCCAAATGTTTTGAGGCATGATGATCATTTGTAAGACTTAGGTAGTATTTATCAATATCTATTTTGTATAGACTTAAACTAAATGCATACAAAATAACAAACATAGTAATACCCATGAATGCCAAAATGATGATTTTTTATTTCTTTTTTAATTGAATCACGCATATACAACTTAAAATTCACCGTTTTGATACAACTTATAGATTTGAGCATGTTTTTCTTCATACAAATGCAAATCTAAACACTGTTGAAGTTTTTGAAACACTTTGAATTTTGATCTACTCTTGAAGGTTACCATCCCCAAAATAATTGGATTGACAACTTGTAGGTTTGCATTTGCAACTGCCAAAATTGCTAAAAGCAGCGTCGGATTCTTGGAAATGAAGTTGAATTTCGTTTAATTTTTAGCAGCGTCCTATCTTGTCCTTCTAACACTTTCGATATTCCATGCTTTTTATTTTGCTGAGAAATAAAGAAATTAGAATATGAAATAGTAACAAATGAGAGACTCTTTTCTTGCAATGCAAAATCTTAAGTGAAATATAGAAGTTGTGCAACTTAGTTCTATGCATATGGCATTATGTTTTTCTATTGGATTTCAAGAACCCCAAATGTATGAAGGAGGACCTCCAAAGATCAATGCAACATTAATTGTTACAGAGAATGTTTAGAATGGGAATATTTTTAAAAGGAAAAAGGCCTCCCTATGCCACATTTCAAAGAAGCTAATAAAATAATTACATTTGCATGATCTGATAATATCATATATAAATTCACCATCAAGAATGATTTTTATGAATATCTTATTATATAATTGCCTTTTCAATCAACTAAATTGCTATAAATTTTGGGAGACAAGGCTTATGTGGATAATCAAGCTTCAGTCTCATAATACAATTTAAGGTAATGTTTGGATTAGAACTTTAAATACCTTTTTCTCTTCTAGCTTGTTGTAACCAAATATAGCAAGCCTCTCCTTAACAACTTTGGTGCTCAAAGCCTCTATGCTGCATCTTATTTATTTTCCATCAACTAAGCAATAAAAATCTATGGCTGACATTGCAGATTTGAAAATCACAAGAATGAATTCTGTCAAAAAGCATATTTTACAATCCTTGAGTACAAAACTTTATTCCTTCTTCACAAGCTAGGATATTTTTCTCCATTTGGTTGAGTAAGATAGGTTATACATAAAAAAATGTGAAGGAAGAAAAGCAAACTTTAAAGACAAATGCATTGTATACTTGTGAAAGACTATAAGATGTGTAATAGGGAGGGATATGGTGGACATTGAATAGAGAATAAATATACTATAAATTATAAACCAACTACCATTTACATAAAAGAATTAGCATCCAATAGTTAAAAGAGGTGCAAATGCGGAGGTTAAAATCTTAAATATTATAATGCCACAATGTACCCAATACCATACCTCAAAAGACCAAGACCCATCGACAACTATAATCTCCCAGGAAAAAAAGGACTCATAGAAGTATTGCCCGTAGCTCTCGGCCAATCTTTTAAGGTATTTCGAAGGTCCGGACCTACAAAATTTGTAGAAGCCAACCTATGCGATTTTGTCTATCCCAAATAAAGTTAATAACCTTTGTGAGCATTGTGTATAGAGAAAACAAAATAGAATGCAACACTTCAAAGATACCCACCCATTACAATGAAATCTAATCTATAAACACGTAGATAACTCAAAGAAGTCCTTCAATCTGGAATTTCAATAAAATAATACTAATAAATTCAGTTTGTGCACAAAGCCAAAGCACCAAGAGAAAGATTCAATCCCAAATCTCTTGTCAAAATTTCCTCTAATGTTCAAGTTTTTGCATGCGACAAGAGGGATTTTCAGTGGATTTTATGAATACAAGTGAACATGAGAAATGCACATAAGGTGTCAAGGGCAAAAATATGGAATGAAAGCAGAGATTGCCTTCCAGAAAGAAGGCAACAAAAACTTCTAGAAAGAAGGTAGGCAAAAACTTTCACCAGAAGCTTTTAGAATTGTCTTTGTGAAACTTTTAAATTTTTTATTATTATAATGTTATTTTTTTAATTTTTTAAAGAAAAATGATTTTCCTACTTTGCTCAAACCAATAAGAAATTAGAAAAATTATATTTTTAAATTATAAATAAATATTAATATTCAACTATTACATTTTTATAGAATAAAATTTAATACTTTATTTTTATTAATTGGTTGGCAAGTCAAATAAGAAAATTTGCACCCAAATGGTTGCATAAATTACCTCCCTTACCATTTGGTAGCGGGAATTAGGAAATGATGGATTTGATCAAATGATGGAAATGGTTAAATCATGGATTTGATAATCCAGTTTTTCATTTCCAGATTATGTTTGGACCATTTAGTTCCACTTTTTGAAACTAGAATTGGAATTTGAGTATGATTTTTTTTGAATTGTTTTAATGTTTTTGAATTTAATAATTCATTTTTATTAATGGAATTGAATTTAAAATGGAATCGTAGACCGTTTTAGGCAGTCAAAGTTGGTGGCAGGCAACCAAGTTACAATCATTGATCGCAACCAAAATTCAAAAAAAAATTAGAAAAAAAATTCGAGAAAAAATTAAAAATAATAAAAATTATTTTTTAAAAAAAAATTCAACAAAAAAATTCGTAAAAATTATGAAAAAAAATTCAACAAAAAATTTGAATTATTTTTTGAAAAATTTTGACTAAATAACAAAGTTACAAACCACCCAAACAAATAAAAAAAAAATTAAATCCCTCCCCACACAAATAAAAATCTAAAAAATTAAATGTAGACATGAAAAATTTAAAAATTTGCTTTGCCCCCATTCCAATTCTAATTTCAAATTCCAATTTCAAATTCCAATTCCACCTTTTTAGATGGAAGATGTAAATGCTCATTTTAGGCCTATTCCATTTTCATATTGCACTCTCAAACTGAAGATTCGATGAAATCGGAATTAACAAATACCAATTCCAATCTAATTCCAGCTACCAAACGAGCCCTTTAGAGGAACTAATAAATGTCAACAATAACTATCCTAAACTATTTGATGACTTTGTAGATAACTATCCTAAACTAAATGAGATTGCAAGCAAAGTGGGTTTAATCATGAGGAAATTCCGTAGTTAAGCACGCTCAAGTTGGAGTAGTATTGGAATGGGTAACCTAAGTTTAACCATGGAGGAAACTCCGTAGTTAAGCGTGTTCGAGCTGGAGTAGTACTGAGATGGGTGGCCTCCCGGGAAGTCCCGGTGCTTCACCTAAATCCAATAAGTACTAAGTTTTCCGTTTATTTTCACCAGAGATGAGTTTGTGTGAACCATGCTTATGAAATATGAGTCAATAAGTTTGACTAAAAAACTACACACTTGAATTCTAATATTGGACTTTGTAGCTTAAAAATCTTTTATTTTGCTAGAGTAGTATGAGATAGGTGATCTCCTAGGAAGTTCCTGTGCTTCCCTTGTGTGAGCTTCACCTGAATCTAATGAGTGCAAAGTGTTCCATTTATTCTCGCGAGAGATAAATTCGTGTGAACCATGCTTATGAAATACGAGTCAATAAATTTGACTAAAAAACTACACACTTGAATTCTGATAGCAATATCAGACTTTATAGCTTAAAAATGTAAGACAGCTCCACGCAGCCCCAAAAAAAAGACATGCAGTCTCCTAATAACATTATCCACCTTCGGAAATATCCTCAACGATAAACACTCGAAAACCATAACAATAGAGTCGAAAACCATTTTATCTTTACTCCTCGCCTCTAGTTTTTAAAGGATAAGGAACGAAACAAAGTGTCAATCGAAAAACCAAGGCATACTGTGCTTTTTTCCTAAAACATGGCTGCAATTGCGCGAGGCGGAGTTTCAGGTCCCAGCTATCTTGATTTCAAATTATCGCATTCAAGGGAAAGCCATAGCACACCAACCCGCAAAATCTCTGCAATTTCCAAAACAAACACATGCCCCTGTCAAGCTGAATTTTCAGGGAGGAAAAGATCAAAGCCATATTCGCGCTCACCCACATTTTATTGCCATTACAATAACAATTTCGAAGTAGATGGAAGACGGGGCAATTGGGGTCTGAATTTCGGCGCAAAGCTCGGAGAGCAATTTCACGGCATTGTCAGGAAATTTCTGGAAAATTTAAAGGGCAAAGAGGAGCGGAGTCCCCAACAGGAGTGGGATAGTTGGCAGGAATATTTTCATCTGGTCGAGACAAAGGCCAATTCAAGGTCAGATTTGGAGGTATGTAGAATCGCTCCAATTGTAGAGATTTCTGCACAGTTATCTTCCAAAGTTTAAAACATCAGTAAGAGGGATTGTGAAAATCTGACGCTTTCCACTAAAGATTTTGTTGTTTTTCATTCCATCAATCGGCTGTTCTTAATTCAAAGTTTCTAGGCGTGCAAATTCGGCAGTAAAAGATTTCGCTTTCCGGTCAATCAATCATTTCTTTGAATCTATTTTCAAACGCTCTAGACGGTAACTTGAATCCGAAGTACTATGTGGATCCATGTGATATACCCATTAATTGCCTCGAAGGGATTTACACTAAAATTCTTTCTCCAAGGAATTAATTTCTGCCATCTTGCTGGTCATCATTGTCGATTGCGGCTAGCCAGCAACTTGGAGTCAATTAGGTGTTATCACTTCTATCGATCAGATTACGAATATATAAACTGGTTGAGAGAGTCAATCAGAGACCCTGTGACTGAAGAGGTTTACGTTAAAATTCGTTGCGTAGGGAATCAAACCATACCCTCATCGGGTCATTTCCGCCATTTATTGCTAGGTTACCAGTTGTCAACAGTGGACTACGTGTTATTTACCTTGTGTCAGTAGCTTTACATATTTGAATACTGGTAGATGGAGTCAGCGACGTCATGGGAACATTTCATTTATAGGGTTTTCAATTTTTTTAAGAAATCTTTATTTTTCTGTGAATCAATTAGTTCTTATTCAATTTTATCAATAATGTCACATTTGTAGAAACAGGTGTTTGGAGTCACTCAAAGACCATAAGAACACAAAATTCGTAGGGTATTTGGAAGAATTTGTAGGACATGTAATATTCTTAGTCTTTAGGTGTTTTGCAGTTGATTAATTAGTTGTTATTTTCATCTGCCTGTTCTACTACGATTAAGAAGACTGGTATTTAGAGTCGCTCAGAGAGTCCAGGGAAACAAAGAATTTGTAGGGTATGAAATCCTTTTAACATTTTTCTTATATTTCAATCGATCAACTAGTTGCTATTCATTTCTATCAGTTATATTTACGTATATGGAGGCTGGTAGATGGAGTTGCCTGAAGATGCTGTGGGAACAAAAAAAATTTAGGGTATGAATTTTTTGTTAATTTTTCTGTCAATCAGTTAATTGTATTCACTTATATCAGTTGGGTTACTTACGTAGAATTGGTAGTTGGAGTCATCTGAAGACTTCATGGGAACAAAGAATATGTAGTTGATATAACTATTTAAAGATTTTATTAGTTTTCTGATACTGAATTAGGTTCCATTGAAATTTAATCACTTCAATCAATTAGATTACTTAAATAAAAACTGGTAGATGGAGACATCTAAAAAATAAATGGGATTAAAGAATTTGTAGATCAAGCATAAAAATGTAGGGTATACAATTTAAATGGAGTAGGGGATGAAATACATTTTCCGTTAAAAAAGTCCATTTTACAATAATACTAGGCTTAATGAATTAAGACATTTGTAATTATAAATTAGTAGATATTAATAAAACCTTAAATCAAGACAAAGAAAATAAAACATGGAAGATTTATTATAATGCTTATCAGTTATCAATGGAAGATCTATAATCATTGATCATATCATATATAAATATGTAGATGGAGTCACTGGGGATTAGCAACTACAAATTAGGTAGGTTTGCAAAATATTTTCTGATACTTTACCTACCATGATATTAGGCTCCAGTACAGAAACATTTGATCATAAGTTAGGTCATGGAAACATAGATCAAGAAAATTAATCAAATTTTTAAGAGTTAATGTTGAAGGTTAAGAGTTTTAGAATCAAGATACAATTTGATAGGTTCTAAAAGTCAGCAATATAGGACATAACAGGCTGGGTTCTTTAACAAAGTGGTGCTATAGAAGGGAATTTTCAAAATTTGTCTGCAAGCATCACAATTTGAAGTCAAATTGTCATAGTATGCTTCACTATATCTTCTTAAAGAATAAGTGGATCGGCAAATATAGGATCCTTTCGCAATAAAAATGGTTTGCAAGAAATGATACTTTTTGATCTGCGATGTATTTTCAGGAGTTAATGTGTTAGCATACTTCTCTCTTGTTCTAATATCGCTTAGTGGTGGTTACTGTACTCTGTAAATCCTTTTGCCTTGCCATTATTTTTAACAAGAATGTTGTTCTAAAATTACAAGCTCCAACAAAATACAACTAGCAGCTCCTTTCTTTAAAATTTCATTTGACATATATAACTGCCTTCAAAATAGTGTTCCCTGGGGATGTGTCCTGCCAAAAAACCTTGTGTTTTTGGAATGAGGATCCCTCTGAAACACGTGGACTTGGGTGGTGCGTCACCCACCAACGTCACTGTTTGGAGATGCTGTTGGGAGTAGGGACATCCCTGAGATATCTGGGGGACTCCCAGGAGTTGCTTGACCATCTCGGGGATGACCAAGCATCACTCGCAGTCAGACAACAAAGAAATCTTAAAAAAGATCAAATTTTTATTTCATCACTTTGCCCAAGGCCTAGCCCTAATGGCCTATGGACGCCACCAATGTCTCACAAATCCTATAGAATACCAACTTATCCTCATTTCAACTCACAAATACACATCACTAAGAAGCCGATAGTGTGAGTGCGAGAGTGAGATTGTAAGTGCAAGGTGAAAGAGAGAGTAAAGAGAAAGAGGGTTGAGGAGGAGCAAAAAGAAGAGAAAGAAGAGGATTGATGCCAAGTTGCAAACATTTTTCAAGCAAGATGAAGGCATTTATGACTGTTTTTTAAATTTTTTAATATTAATTTCATGATTTATCTTGATAGAATCCATAGACATGGCTGCATATTGTCATCAATATTGAAAAAAATCATGTACTAAGTTGCAAATTTGAGTTTTAGATTTTAAATTCAATATTTATTAGTTTAGTTTTAAATTTTTTGTTTTTGTAAAAAAAATAACTATACAACAGCAAGCTATCATATTAATAATTCTTTTTTTAAGTTTTAGTATTTACAATTTACTTTTTGATGTTTGATTTTTTTAATTTTGTCAAACTTGTGTTAAAGTTCTGGCAGCAGTGAGAGAAATTCTTCATACCTGTGTTGATCAGCATCTGGTTCATTCACTTGTATGATGCTCTTCTATATTCTTGATTCTCTGTTATTGTATTCTCGGAAGCTGATTCGTTTCTACAGAGATGTTATTGTATTCTATTTATTGTTCATATTGAGAGAGGCTATGTATTCTATCTGAAGTGAAATGGCGTCCTTCAGTTATTGTTACTGCTCAGCCAGAGTCATCGTGTGTCCTCCTTAATCGTGGTCGAGTGGTTCTATCTATAGCGGCTTTCTTTTATATATGTTTTGTCTTCATGTTCGCCTTCCTATCTGCTGACGTTGGATGACATGTCATCGTGTCTCACTGTGTCTGAAGTGGTTCGCATGATTAAGTTTAAGTATTCTTCTTGTTGATGGTGGGTGATTATGAATCGACGATGGTTCAAGGATGTATGATATCATAATCTCATTAAAGAGTCTATATCGTGCGTAACGGCTCTCTTAATCTTCCACGATGTGTCTCTTCAGTGACGGTGGAATTCTCATAAATTGAACCTATGGAAAAGAAAGATGACTTATGACACATTCATTATTCTTGGTTGAACGGAGGTGTATGTGTCTGCAGGGAGAGTCTATTGTGTTGCGTTGTTCTCAGAATTTTCGTGATCTCTGTGTGAGCAGTTTGTAGTTTTCTGTTTTGTAGAATTCATATATCTTTTGTAATAAGTGGATATATTCAGTACTGTGTGTATCAGATATTTCAATTGTGTATGATCAATATATGTTTGTAAGTCATTTTCAGTATTAGTAGTATCTGTGAGATACTCTTGGCTTTTGTTATGTATAGCCAAAGTGATCAATTTGTGAATAAGGTGAATAAGGATTATTGATAGAGATCATTGTATTTGATTTGAGAACTCAATAAAGGATCAATATTTTTGTGGGCTGGGTTATTTATCCTCAAGCGGAGGGTTTTTCTAGGATAAGTTTTGTATTCTCAGTTCTTTTGTGTTTTTTAGTTTCAGTTCATTGCATTCTCATGTATTCTGGTTCAAAGTTTATCATGGTATCAGAGTGGGTCTAAGGAAGCAATCCAGAACCAGAATCTTTAAGTTATATATTACTCTTTGCTCTACTTTCAATTTGTTTGTTTCAGGGTTCTACAATGGTGAATGGACTGAAAGTTGAAGACAAGTTGGATAGATCATCCAATTTCTCTTCATGGAAATTCAGAATCCTAATTGCGCTTGAAGAGAATGATCTTCTTGACTATGTGAACTCTGATGTAACTGAACCTTCTGATGATACTGAGAAAGTGCAATGGAGAAAGAACAAAATCATGGCAAGGAAGATTCTAATTGATTCTGTTAAGGATCATATGAAGAACTGTTGAAATTCAGCTAAAGAAGTGTTTGAGACTTTGAAGAACTTGTATGAATTCAACAACACTAGTAGAGCTCTAGCTTTGAGACGTCAACTTCTTCATGTTAAAATGGCTAGAGGAGAATCTGTTATTTCTTTCTTTATGAAGATTACAAATTTAAAGGATCAGCTCAATGCTATTGGAGATTCCTTGAGGACAAAGATCTGGTTATGTTGGCCATGAATGACGTTCCTCACTCTTGGGAATCCTTTATTCAAAGAATTAGTGGAAGAGATGAACTACCTAAGTTTGATTAGTTGAGAGCTGATTGCATTCAGGAGGAATGCAGATTGGAGGCTAGAGGAAATGGACATAAATCTCATCGTGAAGAAGATCATGTCCTTGCCGCCCATACTTCTAAAGGGAAAGGAAAGAAAGGTAATTTCAAGAGGTTCAGAGAGAAGAATTTTGATTCAGCCCCTGAATCCAAGTAAAAGAAGAAGGATCTATCTAGGATTCAGTGCTTCAAATGTGACAAATATGGTCACTTCGCTAGAGATTGTACTACAAGACCCAAGCATCAAGTTGCTGCCACAAATGTTGAAAATGTTTCTCCTCAAAGAGAGTCAAGTGAAAATTCAGAGTTCTTATTTATTTTTGCTCTTTCTAGTAATGTTCCTATCGACAGTGATACTTGGCTTATTGATAGTGGAGCCTCTCGCCACATTACAGGTTATCGTGAGCACCTCTCTAATCTGAAAGAAAAAGATTCTCACTTACAAGTTATCATTGGTGATGATGCTTGCTATTCTGTGAAGGGTGTTGGTTCTACATCTTTTCATTTAGATTCAAGATTTCCTCTTCATCTGAGTGATGTATTGTTCGTTCCTGGAATCAAGAGGAATCTAATTTCTATTTCAGCATTGGAAGATAAAGGTTATCATGAAGTATTTGCTGAAGGCAAAGTCCTTGCATGGAAGAAGACCACTAGCATTAAGACAGCTTGTGAGATTGGTGTTCGTCATGACAACATATATAGACTTTCAGCTCGTCCTATTCAAGCCTTAGCACATGATTCAATAATTACGAGTGAGCTGTGGCATAAAAGATTTTCTCATCTAAATTTCAAAACTTTTTCATCTATGGAGAAGTTGGTAGTTGGCCTTCCCAAGCTGAATCAAGATCAGGAAGGTGTTTGCAAAGGATGTACTCTAGGTAAGAACATCAAAAGTCCTTTTCATAGTAGTGAAAGTAGAGTAAAGGATATCCTAGAGCTGATTCATTCTGACTTGTGTGGTCCTATGTCTGTTGTTTCATTAAGTGGCTTTTGGTATTATGTTACTTTTATTGATGAGTTCTCGCGTAAGTCATGGATTTATTTTCTAATATCTAAAGAGTCTGATGAAGTTCTATCCAGGTTTAAAGAATTTAAAGCTCTTGTAGAAAATTTGTTCAATAAGAAGATAAAGGTTTTAAGGTTTGACAATGGGGGTGAATATACTTCTGGTATATTTTAATTTTTTTGTATTGAAGATGAGATTAAGAGGGAGTTTTGTGTCCCTTATAATCCACAACAAAACGGTGTAGCAGAAAGAAAAAATAGGTCTATTGTTGAGGCCGCGAAAGCCATGGTCCACAATCAAGGCCTTCAAACATTTTTATGGGCAGGAGCTTGCAGGACAGCGGTATATGTTTAGAATCGTAGTCCACATCAATTCCTAGACAATATGACACCTGAAGAAGTGTTCACAGACTCTAAACCAGATATTAGTTATCTCAGAATTTTTGGATGTCCAGTTTACATACATGTTCCAAAAGATAAAAGGACTAAGTTAGAACCTTCAGGAAAGAAAGACATTTTTGTTGGTTATAGTGATTCAGCAAACGCATATAGGATTTACATTCTAGGTCAAAAGCATATTGAAATCAACAGAGATGTTTCTTTTGAAGAAGATGTAGCTTACAAAAGATTTGAAGAATCTAATATGGAAATTGATAGAGAAGATCTTGAACCTTCACAAGATATGGATATTGCTGTCCCGGATTCCCCTTCAAAGATTCAGAGGGAGACTACTGAGCTAGAAGATTTTGTTGATCTTATAGATCCTATTGCTGGTCCAAGTAATGCTTCATTTGACAAGAAGAGACCTTTGTGAGTCAGGCATACTATGTAAGAGGCTGAAAAACATGCAGCCCCACTTGACACTTTCAGAGAAAGTAAAAGACCTCATAAGTTTGCAGGATGTGTTGCTTTGATGAGTGATATTATAGCATCCGAGCCTTCAAGTTTTGAGGAGGCTTTAAAACATCAAGTGTGGAAAGATGCCATTATGGAAGAGTATCATTCCATTATCAAGAATGATGTTTGGGACATTGTTCCTAGGCCCAAAGGTAAATCTGTTGTTTCTTCTAAGTGGCTGTTCAAAATCAAACATGTAGCTGATGGGAGTGTTGAAAAATATAAAGCCAGATTGTAGCTAGAGGGTTTTCTTAAAAAGAGGTATAGATTATGAGGAAACTTTTGCTCCTATAACACGATACACTTCTATTGGAACTATTATTGCTGTTGTGGTAGTTAAAGGATGGAAACTTCATCAAATGGATGTGAAGACGACTTTCTTGAATGGAGTAATTGAAGAAGAGGTATTCATTGAGTAGCTAGAGGGTTTTGTGATTCATGAGAAGGAATCACATGTGTGTAGATTGAAAAAGGCCTTGTATGGCCTTAAGCAAGCTCCACATGCATGGTATGAGACAATTAATTATTATTTATTGAGCTTGGGCTTTCTAAAGAATGATGCTGATCCAAATTTATATTTCAAGGTAATTGATGATAAAGCCTTAATCTTAGTGCTTTATGTTGATGATTCGTTTCTCACTGGTGAAGCTGGTCTCATTGTTATATGTAAGGAGTTAGCTTTTGAATTCGAGATGAAAGATTTGTCTTATGCACAACTTCCTTGGACTTGAGGTATGGCAAAGATCAAATGAGATTATCCTGAGTCAAGGGAAATATGCTATTGATATTTTGAAAAGATTTGGTATGTTAGATTGTAAGAGCATGACAACTCCTATGGAAGCAAATTTGAAAAAGTTACATGAGGTTGCGGCCAATTCAGATTTAGTTGATCCCCCTATGTACAAGCAATTAATTGGCTCATTAATGTATTTGGTTTATACTATGCCTAATATATGTAATGCTATTAATACTCTTAGTCAGTTTGTGTATGAACCTAGACAGATTCATCTTGTTGCAACCAAACATATTCTGAGATATGTGCGTGGTACAGTGGGATATGGTTTGAAATATTCTTCTTGTGAAGAGTTGGACGTGCAGGGTTTTTTTGATTCTGATTGGGCAGGATGTGTGCTTGACAGAAATAGCACTTCAGGTTGTTGTTTCAACCTAGGTTCAGCTACGATTTCTTGGTGCAATAGGAAACAACCATGTGTTGCTTAGAGCGTTGAAGCTGAATATGTTGCAGCTTGTGTGGCTGCAAGAGTAGCGTGCCTTCGCAAACTTGCAGGACTATTTGGGCAGCCTTTGGAACCTACTGTGATTCTTTTTGACAACCAAAACTATGTGAAGCTTTTGGTTAATCCTGTTTTTCATGATAGAACCAAGCATGTGGAAATAAAGTATCATTATTTAAGAGATATGGTTCAAAGGAAAGCAATTGAGCTCAAATACATTGGCACAAAAGAGCAGACAACAGACATTCTTACAAAGCCACTTCCTAGAGTGAAGATTTCTTATTTTCGAGATAAGCTTGGTATTGTGGAGAATGGTGCTCTTGTTGAGAGAGTCTCAGCTTTAGTGATTCTTATCTTATGATGTTAATGCATTCCTCTTTGTTAGAAAAATTGAGGTGCAAGCCTTTGTTAATGCATTCTTCTATGTGAGAGAAGTTTGAGGTGCAAGCCCTTGTTAATGCATTCTTCTCTATGAGAGAAGTTTTAGGTGAAAGTCCTTGTTCCACCCTCTGGGAGTAGCTATGGTGGATCCACCCTCTGGGAATAGCCATGGTGGATCCACCCTCTGGGAATAGCCATGGTGGATGTAATGTGAGAGACTCCATGGCTTAGCTCTTGTGTTCCTTCATCCTCTGGGAGTAGCCATGGTGAATGTCATGCGGAGATGACAATATCATGTTGAGAAAATTTGTGATAAGGTTTTGTTATTGACACATTTTTGGTTGCAGCTCTTTGTGTTTGTCATGTTGTGTGACACCATGACATGAATAATCTCTCTCTTGCTAAGAGGGAGTGTTAAAGTTCTGGTAGCAGCGAGAGAAATTCTTCATACCTGTGTTGATCAACATTTGGTTCATTCACTTGTATGATGCTCTTCTATATTCTTGATTCTCTATTATTGTATTCTTGGAAGTTGATTATACAGAGATGTTATTCAATTCTATTTATTGTTCATATTGAGAGAGGCTATGTATTCTATCTGAAGTGAAACAACATCCTTCAATTATTGTTACCGCTCAGCCAGAGTCATCGCGTGTCTTCTTTAATCATGGTCGAGTTGTTCTATCTACAACAGCTTTCTTTTATATATATTTTGTCTTCATGTTTGCCTTCCTATCTGTTGACGTTGGATGACATGTAATCGTGTCTCACCATATCTGAAGTGGCTCGCATGATTAAGTTTAAGTATTCTTCTTGTTGATCGTGGGTGATTATGAATCGACGACGGTTCAAGGATGGATGATATTGTAATCTCATTAAAGAGTCTATATGGTGTGTAACAACTGTCTCTTAATCTTCCACGATGTGTCTCTTTAGCGACGATGGAATTCTCATGAATCGAACCTATGAAAAAGAAAGATGACTTATGACACATTCATTATTCTTGGTTGAACAGAGGTGTATGTGTCTATGGGAGAGTCTATTGTGTTGCATTGTTCTCAAAATTTTCGTGATCTCTATGTGAGCAATTTGTAGTTTTCTGTGTTTGAAGAATTCATATATCTTTTGTAATAAGTGGATATATTCAATACTCTGTGTACGTGATATTTTGATTGTGTATGATCAATATATGTTTGTAAGTCATTTTCAGTATTAGTAGTATCTGTGAGATACTCTTGGCTTTTGTTATTTATAGCCAAAGTGATCAATTTGTGAATTAGGTGAATAAGGCTTATTGATAGAGATCATTGTATTTGATTTGAGAACTCAATAAAGGATCGATATTTTTGTGGGCTTGGTTTTTCACCCTCAAGTGGAGGGTTTTCCCAGGATAAGTTTTGTGTTCTCAGTTCTTTTGTGTTTTTTTAGTTTCAGTTCATTGCATTCTCATGTATTCTGGTTCAAACTTTAACAACTTGGATTATAACCGGATAATAACTTTTATGTATCCTCTTCTTTTGTGCTTTTTGCGACCTGAAGTAAGAAAAACAAAAGCAAAATTCGTGGTTGACAAAGATTAAGAGCAAAGATTTTTATGTGTATCCTCTTCTTATGTGCTTTGTTCACCCTGAAGCAAGAAAAACAAAAAGATATCTTTGTATTGTAATCCTTTGCATTATGCACTGTTTGAATTTAAAATTTAAAATTATGATCTTAAAGTTTTATATTGTTTATTGTAATGTTACTAGGAGTTCTCATGGTATGAGTGGGGATGAGGTTGAACTTGAGCCTCAAGAAGTTGAAGATGATGTTCAAACTGAATGTGATTATGCATTTTATCATGATGAGAATGCGAAAGCAAAGAGGGTTGCTTGTGAAAGCTATACCAGTAGTTCCATTGCTAGTGCAAATATTAAACGCCCTTCCAAAGTATTGACAATATTTGTTAAGTGTCCCTTTGATCCTAAGTCTCCTCTTAAACAATTTGCAACAAAATTGCAAATCAAGCCTGGGGTATCTAGGGGCACTAGGTTGTGGAAGTGTAACTTTTGTAAGTTAGAATTTCAGGGCAACATTACCAAAGTTAATGTCCACCTCCTTTATATTTGAGGAAAAGGTTTAGAAGTATGTGATACCTTGGCAGAAAAAATAAACTATAGGTCTGAGGTATGTGAGTTATGGAGTGGTCCACGTATATAGACTATGCACCTACATTGGCTTCTTTGTCTCTAAGGCCAAGGGTTCACCAGATACAAGGTTATACTTCCACTTTGTATAGGCCAGTTGTACGTATGCATTCTTCTACTTTAGGGGTAGCATAGGCTAGGGGAAATACAAGGCTAGGGGAAATACAAGATCACAAGTGCTGCTCTTAATTTACTAGTGGAATTGTTCAATGCGAAAGTGAAGGATGATGCCATTGGCAAATTTTCATTGCCAATGGCATTCCATTCCATGTGGCTCACTCTCATTATAAGGAGGCAATGACGAAGGTAGCAAGGGTAGGACCATCATATATGCCACCAAGAGAGACAAAATTGAGGATCACAATCTTGGATAAGAACTATTCCAAAATAATTATGTTAATGGAGAAAATGATGGAAATCTCAAGTGGACTCAACATAGTCATGGATAGATGGATAGACGTTAGTCATTGTCCATCCAGCAATATCATGGTTATATGATCAGAGAGACCTTATTTTCCCGAGGCAGTTGATTGTTCAAGGCATTTCAAGGATGCCAACTTTTCAATTTTAGATCCTCAATGATGCGATGGCTCAAGTACTAACAAATGTGGCTCATGTGTACAAAAGTTGTAGGGAAGTTAATTGAGGCAACTTATAGACATATTTGGTGTACTCCTTGTTATGTACATGCCATGAACAATGCACTCAAGGACACAAAAAAGATTGAGAATTGCGATATTGCTATCAGGATTTAACTGTATAGTTTGCAAGTCAAATTCATTGACCCATGTTTCATGAGTAGTGGTTCACAAGAACCCATCCCTCATAGCAATATCACAATTTGACTTGCTGTAGAAAATATCTCCTTATCAAGATTGATAATTTCAAAATAGTGGTCAATGATGCTAGAAATGTGCAAATGTGTGTTTGCAACCGCCACACTTCACACACTCTCTTCAAGACCTGCTCTAAGAAGGAATTTTTTAAACTTGTTGAGACTAGATATGCATTGTTTCTCTTGGAGAGGATTCTTTGAGTTGCAAGAGTCATTGCAACTAAGGGTTATGACAACAAAATTGAATTGGTGGTCCAAGTCCAAGATAGACCAGTGGAAGAGGGCGAAGGATGTAGCGAAGAATGATGTTTTTTGGGGTGATGCAAAATATGTTCTCTCCATCATTACTCCAATCTTTTAAGTCATTAGATATTGCAATACTAATTCACCTAGCCTTTGAAAGGTGTATGAGTGCATTGATTCTATGCTAGACCGAATAAAGGCTATCATGCAAGAGTAGGTTCCCACATTAGCATTCTACAATGAGAACATTAAACCAAACATTCATCAGAGATTGGAGAAGCTCAACACTCTCTTGCACATGGTTGCCTACACATTTAGCCTTGAGTGGTATGTGCAAAGGCATGGCAGAGTTACACCCATACAAGATGTTGAGGTGAAGGTAAGGGTTTAGGAAGGCCATCCAAAAGATAAAGATCTATGATCTTGTAGAGGTTCTCATCATTTGTATTGAGTCTCAAAACTTGCCACTCTTAGGTGTTATTTTGAGGAGGCCAAGATGGATAGGGAACTATGGCACATGAGGACCCAATTTTTTAGTGGACCATGCACAATCTAACTTCTTTGACTACCTCTCTAGTCATCCATTTTCATCTCAGGTTTCTAGTTTTTTTGTTGCTAAGAGGAATTGGTAAACGTATAGCTTCATCCACTCCCTTAAGAGGAACACGCTTACCTCTAGTAGAGCAGAGAAGCTTGTGGCTGTATATAGTGCTTTTTGTCTCATTGATCGCAAGGCACTTTTGTACAAGGAAAGTCCAACATTGCAGTAGGATATAGAGCTAGACGAGCCAACACAAATTGATGAGGATGCTACATAAATAGGGCTGGTTGATATTAGTTTGGAGGAGCTTGATCATATGGACTCTGGCAGTTCTAGTGATGAGGAGATTGGGAGTGATTAGAGGTCTCACTTCACTCCATTTTATTATTTTGAACATTTGTCATTGTAATCATCATTAAAATCTTGAATATAATATAAATTTCAAATTTGACATTCTCATTGCAGTATTCAATGTTAAGTTGGTAAGGTTCACGTCAAATTTGAATGTTTTCTAAGCTTTACTAGTTTGCCAAAGTTTCATTTGTAATTCTTTTATTTATACATCTTTTTATAACTATTTTTTTCAAGTACTATATGTATTTCAACACCATCCCCCCACCGCCGATGTCCCTTGCAATCTCCAAACTTGGAACCTTGGTCCTCCTATCCAAAAACCCGTCCTTTTGTCCCCCACATTACTGCTGACATCCCTTGCCTTCTCCAAACTTAGAACCTTGGTCCTCCTATTCCAAAAACCCGTCACCATGTCCCCCGCATTCTGCACTCAAGAGACTTCGTGGAACTATGCTTCAAAATTAACAGAATAATTCTGAGGTAATATATCAAAAAGGTATAGCCATCCAGATTTTCTAACAGGAGATTCCAATTTTCACATTCAGTTAATTTTTCATATTATTATCTACACACACAGCATAATTGGGAGCAGCAGCCCCCTTCAAAGGACCTCTTCCTTAGCAGCCATTTATCGATTTCTTTAATATAATTTTTTAACTGCTGCTATGTAGCTATAGAACTTGTTTGAGCTACATGCCCCAAGTAAATAAGTGATTCCTTAACACATCATTGATTAGTATCATAAAAGTTGGTGGTACATTGCATAAAACAAAAGGAATAACTATCAATTCATATGAAGCTTATTTTGTTACGAAAATACTCTTCCATGCATCCTTCTTTAGCCAAATTTGCTGGTATCTTGATTTGAGATTGAACTTCATGAAGTATTTGACATGTTATAGCCAGTCCAAGAGGTCAATTATCGTGATCTTGTTTAATGTTCAAGAGACAATACACATCCTCCAAGAGCCATCCTTTTTCATATCACAAGAATTGGTGAACCACATGGTGAAGTACTTTGCCCGAATGACCCATTGTTCAAGTAACTTCAATAGTTGCTTTTTTTCTCGATTGCTTTTCAAAATTGATTGCCTGTATGAACCAATTTTAGTTAAATGAGATTTAGAATCAATCGAATCTAATGGTCTACCTTTCTTCTATGTGGAAGCTCCATGGTGCTTGGAAATCTACCTAGAGAGACGTTAACATATCATCCAACTCTTTCTTGTTCTTGCTAGTATTTGTATTTTTTGAGGCATCTAGACCATCTTCTTGTTTATCCTTCAAAAGAAGTAAACAAAACTGCTTATTTTTTTGAATCAATTTAATAGCTTGTTTAGCACTTATCATGGCAAGTTTTGCCCTGCTTTGGTGTAGACTCGCAGTTGACCCCATTCTTGATCCATTTGTATTTTTCAACCCTTATAAAAATAATATCTCTAACATATAAATATGGACATCCAAGTATTATTTCAGATGCATCAAGACGAATCGCGTCCACTTTTACTTCATCAACATACTTTGGATTAATGGTAAACTAGAATTTACATTTCTTTGTAACTCAAATCTCTGCACCTTTTTAAACCAAACTCAAAGAAAATTAGTGAGGATGATCATATATTTTTAAATCAAGCATTCAATAATATCAGCCAGCATAAAATTGTATTAAGAATCAGGATTGACTAGTGCAGTTACCCAAAGTTGCATTATACTTACATGACAATGGCATGGCAAACCAAAGTCACAGTATAATTACATGGGTTTAAAATGGGAAAGACATGGAAAATTAAAAGATGCTAAAATACTTAAAAACACACAAAAAAATTGCAGATGTTATTTCAGGCCAAATGGAGCACTTAGAAAGTAAAAAATTCAATAATAAGATGCAAATAAAGATTCAATGTTGTCAATTACTCTAGAATTCTCATCAACAATCAG
Source organism: Chamaecyparis obtusa (assembly GCA_027943335.1). NCBI lineage: Eukaryota > Viridiplantae > Streptophyta > Pinopsida > Cupressales > Cupressaceae > Chamaecyparis > Chamaecyparis obtusa. Next base: position 181,316 of record BSBK01005138.1, on the reverse strand, counting down.
TTTTTCAGTCTTAGAGTACATATTGACAAAGACCCATTAGTCATAAGTCATATATGAAGCAAAATTGGATAATACACTTGAAGGAGTTCGCTTTGCAAGAGAGAATCACCTCAACACCCTATTATAGTCCTTACAATAGAAGCAATAATCTTTAATTAATTGTAATTATTAAGCCGAGAGGATTCCTACAGTGGAAGCAAATTTCATTGTAAACATTTAGCTTTTATAAAATAATTGACATTTATTTTACTGTCGGCTGAGTTGGTGGAGTAAACAAAAAAGAAAGTAAGAAGTTATGAAATGATTCTTTTTATTTTTTATTTTACCCTCCACCGGCAGCAGAGAGGTTGCCCATCCATGTAAATAAAAAAGAACAGTGGGCAGTTACAAATAGGAAGTGTAGAATATCAAATGCTCAGGCAGTTACAAATGAGAAATCAGTTGTAAGGCATTGAAATGCAAGTCGTATGCATTTCTATTTGCCTATTAAGAGTGGCATATACAGAGAAAGGTTCAAATTTGTGGATGAAGTGCCTCAGCACAGAAGTCGCAGAGATGATGACACGCAGGATACCCAGAGGATGGAGAGGAAGGATTCTAAGATTCCATGAAGATAGCACTCCAGGACTAGCTAGAAGATGGTCAGGGGAATTACTGCGTTTGGGTTGTTCAAGGAGATAGCCATTGCACCTTGATAGATCCCAAAGTTTTTCTACTCAACTTAGCATTCTTCCGTCTCTCTGTTGGGATTTTTATGTGTCTCATTCTGTCACGACAATAGTTTCAGTCTCATTCTGTCAAGGAAATCCAATTTGCCTGTCACATAAAATGACAACTCTATGCCATATCAGAATGAGCTCCTCCATATTGTCATGCAACTTCATTATAGTATTATGGTTATAGTTGGGGTTTTTAAATTTTTATTATTGTAATTTGGCTGTTTCCAGCGTGTGATGGCACCTACTAGGTACGCTATACAGAACACTCATTTTTATTAGTTGTTCTGTTCTTTTCAGAAACATACAGCAGCAGAACTTTCATATCCTTTACAACAATGCTCTGAACACGCTCTCTTTCAAGCCCACAAAATTTGATTCTCTGTAAATAATTGTCATCCTCTTTCTCTTTTATTTGTTCTGTTCCCGTGTTTTCCTGTTCCTTTTCCTCACTGTCTGCTGTCCTCATTCAACTTCAAATGTAATATGTAATGTCGTCATTTATGTAAATATTAATCTTTATGATTTAACTCATTTGCGTTTTCAGTTTAATTATGTTTCTTTCTCTGTAAATATTTCACTGTCCGCTGTCCTCATTCAACTTCAAATGTAATATGTAATGTCGTCACCTATGTAAATATTAATCTTTATGATTTAACTCATTTGCGTTTTCAGTTTAATTATGTTTCTTTCTCTGTAAATATTTGAATATAAACAAACATCCAAACATACAATAATTTATAATTACATATAATTGTAAAGTAATTTTATTGTACCTTATTTACTATTTACCGAATAGTTATATCAGAACAGAGGTTATTAAAGTACGTTGCTTAAACAGTGTAATTTAATATTAAATATATTCATTAAAGAAAATAGATTATTTTATATTACTTATTATTTAGATTTTTTTTTATATTTAGTTTTTAGTTATTTAGAGGTACTTCATAATATGACAAAAAGAATGTCATAGAATAATTATGTACATAAAAAACTAAACACAATTAATTGATTTGTTGCTTTTATTTATTCAATTTTTATTTTTTTTTGCATTCTCATTTGAAATAGAATAAAAATATATCTTTTAAAATGTCAGTTTTTCTTTTTCATATATCTACAACCAACCATAATTAGTTTTATTGAATTAAAGATTATATGCCGAAAACTATTTCGTAAAGCCCCAAGACATTTTGTCCATAAACGACGACCAAGAAGAGATAATATAAAATAAAGAACAACAATCTCTTGCTACAAAACTTGTTTTTACTGGAGAATTTTTTACCTTCTATGATTCTATCTAATCATGCACCACATTAGGGGTCAAGTATATAGAATTTGTGCTGCATGTTTTATTTCCATTTCTCTAATTGTTGCTACAGAAAAGACCAGTAAGTTTTGGCACAAAAATGGGTCTTTTGCGTAAATTAAAGAATATTTGATTAATATGATTTAGGCATAAACTATAAAGTCGTTGATTTTTACATTTTATTCTATTTATGATTATTATTGTTATGTAGCAGCTATGTGAAATGCTGTCAATGTTTTTTAAGATTAAAGGTATGTTCTGTATATGCATGCATACCTACAACTAATGTCAAGCTACTAATTTGCTTAGACAATGAATAAGGGTCAAACCCTGGTCATAGCCCCCCACCCCCAAACAGTTGGATTTACTGTTTATTTATTTTTAGTTAAAAAATCTTTACATGATTACATACATTGATACAAATGTTCTATTTTTATATATTTCAATTACAACTAGTGTTTAATATTATTAAATCCACATGAAAAATGCTTGAGATTGTTCATTTACACAAGACATTTTAAGAGTTGCTATGTCCTTTACTCCTTATGCTTTTGCTTTGCTACATCTTCAATACCATTATATTTTTTTTACACATGCAATTATATTCATTCATGCAACAAGTTTACCATTCGCATTCCTAGGGTTTTCCTTGCTCATAATAGAAATATTAAAAAAGCTCAGCATCTATAATAGCTGGTCATGAATATTGTTAAGTTTTAGTTTTTGTACTTATGCTCACATTTTATTCTTTTCAATAAAATTTTGAGTAATTTTTTTTCACTTTGTTATGAGGTAAAAATCTTGAGTAATCTTGCATGTTATTATTTGCATCATATTATTGGTGGTATTTGGTTGTGAGCATATTATTATTTTGGGATTTTCTGAATTATACTTTTATCTTTGTTTTCTTTCTTTTATGCAATTAGTGTATATGTCAAAGTTGTGGATGTACTTGATTTAAAGATACTGTTCATATAGATGAGAAATTAATTTTAGATATATTAATGTTATTAATTTTTTCACATAGCTCACAAATGATGTTGGAGTCATCAAAATCAATGCTTCCATTTAGTACAAGCCGTAAGTCATAAGAGTTTTAAGTTTGATTGTAAGATTTTGTGGAGAAATTTGTTAAGTATCCTTAACTTGAAATTATTTCATGAGTGCTTGAGTTCTAATTTCAAGATGGACCATTGATGTTCATAAAAGATAACGAACCACTCATGAAATATAATTCAATGAATTCGATTGGAAAAATTTTAATTATGAAAAAATCATAAATAAATTTTACAATTGTAAAATAAATTAATTAAAAAGTGAAATGTCATAAATAAATTTTACAAATAATAAAAAATATTTAATTAAAACTCGAAATAATAACTTTTCCATATGTTTATCATTTGATTTCTAGCCCCTACTTCTTTAAAAAAAATTAAGGGAATGTTATTATTTGTTACTAATATTTTCTTACTATATATATATATATATTTGCATGGTTATCTATATGGTCCACCTTTCTTTTTAAAATAGATATCTCTTGGCTTATTTCACCTAAATTTTATTAAATATAGTTATGCTAGTATGCGATCAATCATGGTTTGAGAAGGCAGATTTTTTTTCTTTGAATTAATCGTGACTCATGAAAAAATCATTGACCCGATTATCAATGATTTTTCATGTTAAAATCACATTAAAATTGCTTAAAAATCAGGGAAAAAACATGAAAAAGTTGCTGCAAAAAGTCTGAAAAAAATCCATGGAACCCTAAAAAGCCCTCAAAACTGCTTAGAGGAGCAGAAGGTGCGATGGGAGGAAAACAGGTGATGAGAGGAGAATACTGTGTGATGGGAGGAGAAAAACATGCCACTTACAGGTACCTCTGGGTTTAGCCTTGACATTGTACCTTAGTTGTTAATGAATCAATGTATGTATTTGGTGTTTACATTCCATTGGTGATGACCCCAATAGATCCCTTGCTGCTCTATCACTGTCAGATGGAAGTCTTGCAAAATATACAACACAGAAAATCTTCTTAATCTGCCTGTGTGCAAAACTATTTATTTGTCAATGTAGATAGTTGTGCAACTACAATTAAAAGTAAAAAGAAAAGGTGCACATTATTGTTTTTGTCACCAAAAGCAAGACACCAGTAATTAAATTGTATTAAATCACCCAAGATGAGGAGGCGATAGATTAGATAATGAAGGGCAGCGAGTAATAAATGAAGAGCAGCGGGTAATTAAGGAGCAGTGATGATTAAGACATGAATTATTATGTTAAAGGTAGCAACTAACAAGAGTAGCGATTATGAAGGGGTAGCAAAGAGCAGCAATTAGTTTGGGATGAAGAAGATGAAGGGACACCACTCTTGGGAAGAAGGGAGGCTACTATATAAGACAACCCTTCAGCAGAGAAGAATGATTATAAAGAGGAAGAAAAAGGCATCGAAGAACGGCAGCAACGGAGAACAGCAATCCAGATCAGAATTATTTATCCAGCAATCAATCAACGAATAATATATGATATATATTACGAGCAAAGGAGCAATCTATCTATTGGGAGAAGGCACCTGGTAAGAGCAGAAGTAAGATATAAAATTCATTCTAAGTCAATACAAAACTATAAATCTGAAGGTTCAATCCTAAGGAGGATTATCAACTGCTTGTTGATATCAAAGAGGTAAAGAAACCAGTTATATCCCAAATGGGGACATTACAATTGGTATCAGATCATCGTTCCTGCCAGCCCGAGGGGTGAATTGTAGTTGAAGCAACTAACGAATATCTTTCCTATTTATAGCAGAGAAAAGAGCAGATGTAAAAGAGGTATATGTTTATCATCTTATTTCTCCTTGGCAATTGCATTGTGGAATCATGGAAACGATGTAGGTATGTCCACATGAGGGACTAGGATTAGGGGCAGCAAGGTAGGGTTAGGTCCCCTTCCTAGCCTTGAATGACCTATACAAGCAGAAAAGGTGGGGTTAGGCCCCCTTCCCGGCCCAAGGGGAATAGTAAGGTGGGGTTAGGCCCCCTTCCCAGCTCCTGATAAACCCCTCATGATGGGATCCACGGGCAAAAAGGTTGGGTTAGGCCCCTTTCCCGGCTCTGCAGCAATATTGGAGAAGATCAACCTCAATATCATTACCTACAATCCTCCCTAAAGGCTCACTGTGTGATTGACTTGGGAGATGGTGTTATTACAGATTGAACCAAGTATTGCCCATGCTATGATGATCTCATTATTGATGTTGTTATACTTATAATATATGAATTGAATGTGAACTGTGCTATGTTTTGAATATTGTCATGATTTGTTAATCCTTAATGATTCTAATATCTATTTCAAGAGTTAATACTGTTTGCATGTAAAGAAAGCGGCGATATTCCAAAAGGGGACTTTACAAAAGTACTGCACATTTTTCAGTTACAATTTTTTCTTCGCCAGTTAAAACTGGGGTTGACTAGTTTATTAAAAAACATGGGGCAAACAGAGCTAGAATAACATGGCATAGGTCGACATGGTATGGTTAAAATGTGAGTAGCATACATCTGACTTTGTTTACATGACTTTTGTTTTGAGCTGGAATGACTTGCTTATCTTCTCTTGTTCCTTCTCTGCATTTATGGCCTTTGCGGCTATGCACCCTTGCTATTTGTCTACATCTGAACCATTTTCAATTTCTTCCTCATCGGTGATGATTATCGTAGGCTTCTTGGAATACACTTTGGCTCATTCTTTGGCTCTAGTTTTGAATGCAACTTCCAACATTTTGCGTTAGTATGTATATCTATAACACAATGACCACAATGGTTTTAAGCATTCTTACATTAATTTACAGCAACAGTAGTCTTCTTATCTTTCCAAATTACCTTTCTTAAAGAATTGTTCATTCTTGGGCTGATTGGTACTTTGTCCTTGCTTTGAAAATTTTCCTTCCCCTTTCTTCTTCCCTTCTATATAATATGTCTGGACACTTGCCTCATCCAATTCCTGTGGTCTGATGCTGATTACCCTTCTCTAGATGTGGGTGTGGAGGTCTCAAAGGTATTTTGTTCCTATGCCTTTGTCTTCATGTTCAATCCAAGCAGCTTGGATTGTCTTTAAAACTTTGTTGTATAGTCCTGCACACTCTGCCCACCACCTTGTTTGAAATACAACTACTTCATCATTATTTAGATTTTTGCCCAATCAGATATTATTTTTTTAGCAACAATTCATTGAACTCATCCCAGCTAGCAACAATGGGGCTTTTTTTCTTGCTAGAAGAAGCCAAATGACTGTTTTGTCATATAAGAGGATGCTCTTCCTTTTTCTAACATTCTGCACACTAAAATATATCTCCATTTGTTGAATCCAAATACTTAGAAATATTGTTAAAGGATTTAATTTCCACTTTTATTTCAATTTTGAATTGGGCATGTTTAGATTTTTACAAGACTTTTCCTGATGGCTTCTCATCCAATAATTTATCTTTGTTAACCGTGTCTTCTCCATAGTCTCCAGAACCAAACTTTTGAATAGGGCATGTACTATAGAGTTCATAGAGAGGTGATCTTGAAACATCTGCTCTTGTTGGTTTATGCAGTAGAAATGCACAAACCACACACCTATATCTTTGCTCTGCTTGAATTTCTCTAATGACAGTTATGTAGAGGTCTGAAATATTGTTTGGGGCTGGAAACAAAGATCTAAAAGTTTGCTACACAACACAAGATTTTTCTCTTGGAAAATATCAGGATGGGTAAAAACCAGTTGGTAGTGGCAATTGCTCTCTAGTTGATTATTATTAGAAGGAACAATAACAGAGATAAGAGATGCAACTTTTAGTTATCCTTACTGTCAACTCCGCTGCTTCATTTTCCAACTGAGATTCTTCTGCTTCTTCTAGTTGCTTCAGAACTCAAATTAGTTTCCAATGCTTTATTTTTCTCTAATGTCTTCATCTAGGTGCAGAATGTCCCCAACTTTGCACTGAAATGTCTTCTCTAGGAATTCATTAGACAATGTTTGGCTGGTTGGTTCAACTGCTTATATGTTTAATCCTTACCAAACCACCCCTTTCATCACATTAGCAGTTCCATAACAGCCCTTTAAGGGAACTGGTGGTTTTGAAACTACCTGCTGTTGGAACTGGTCGTTTCATATTACTTGTACTTCAGAGGTGTTTTGAGGCCTGAAACTCTTTTGTTGATGTGTTATCGTTTCATGGATCATTATAAATCATATCAGGACAAGAAATACTGTGGTAGATCTAGCAGATAATGGGGGTTGGGTTTCACTTATCGTTTCTTCAGAGTAATAAAGCTAACCTCAAAAGTTTGTGCCAAAACAGAAGAACTTAGTTCTTTATTAAATATTGTGCTTTAAAAGAGAATGGGTCTTTACTTGAAAGTTGTTTTAATTTTCTCAGTAGCGCCTTTTCTTGTTTGGATCAAACATAACAGAATGATAAAATAAGAAATGGTATGTTGAAAAAATTGTTAAACTTAAAAGCTATAACTTGGGTTGCTTGAATTTGTTTTATGAATTCATGTCATAATTTTGTTTCCCCAACTTGGTATTTAACAACTCGGATTAGTCATCTCACCAATAATTTTCTGTGGTCTAGGGTTCCATAAGCCTAGGTTCATTTGGGAAAAGGAAAAGCGATGGATGTAACCCTAAGTTGACGATTTGGATTCGGGTTTGAATGTGGGTTTGAGATTCGAGTTCGAAATTCGTTCAAATTTTTTTGGGGTTGGGTTTGAATTTGTTTTGGATTTGTCTGTACAAAAACATATGTTTATATAAATATATGTATGTATGTATGTTTATATATATATATGTATGTATGCATATGTGTATGCAGCAGCAAATAAGTTCATACACTACTATGCTAATGGTAAAGCAACATAGAAAAATACACCACCATATATATTAATGTTTTAGTCCAAATGACATGTTTTACCTTTTTGGCCTTTTTAGGTCTATTTTAGGGTTGGAGGGTTGGATTGACTAAAATAAACCAATTTTTTTTAAAAAAGGTCAAAAATATCCATTTTTTGGCCAAATTCGGTCTGGGTTCTACCACAGATTTGCAAAATTCGCCATAAAACGGCAAAATTCGTGTCAGGTTTGTCTGACAGAATTTGGGCAGACTTTTGCAAGAATATGATAAGGACCGACTTTTGCAAGAACCGGACCAGACTTTGGGGTTGCCAGGGAAGAATTTGGTAATCCGTTCTTATTTTTAGAGTTTCATTTTCCAAAGATGAGGAATAACTGTCACAGATTGGTATCTGTATATTTAATGCATCTCTTTCCTCTTTGTAGGACTTGTGTTCTTGTCATTGAATTATATTGCAGAAGAGGCTGTGCTATGTAGAAAATATAACATTTTTGTTATGTAACACATCATCTAATGTACTTAAAACTATAGGAAGATACTGCTAAACTTTCACAAGAAACTAATGGGCTGTCAGGATTTGTTGTTCTGTCTGCAGATCCTCCTAGAATTTGCCGTTAAAAGTGAGAATTACAAGGAGGCTGCCAAATTAAAACTGCTTATTGATGAAATAACTGCATATGATACTGCTAATGAAGTCATTGGTCAGTTGAAGGTAAAATTCTTTTATTGCCTGGTTTTGGGTTTTGGCCTAATCAAATGATTTAATGACCCCTAGTTTTCTCATTTCATGTAATACCTACTTTATCAGAAAGCAGTAGAAGAGGAACACTATGAAGATGCAGCAAAGCTTCGGGATTTAACTTGTGCTGGATTGGTGAGTTTTTTTCCATGGTTCTTATATGTGGAGCATAGATGGCCCTGATTCAGATTATTTAAAATATTGTCTCAGCTTGATTTTTTGTGTAGATATTGACTATTAAAATTTTGGTTCATGAATTCCTTATTTAATTTCTATTTTTTAATGATTTTATAAACTCAGCCCCTTCATGTTATACCTTGCAAGTGGAAGTTGCTTGTAAAATCTCAAATGTTTTATTTTTTTCTATGGTGCTTAGATTTTATAATTGTAAGTTTATTAGAACAACTATTAGTTCATTATTTGTGGCTTAGATCTTATATCTTTAGAATTCAAAAAGGTTATTTCATGACAGAAACCTAACATACAGGAATTGTGAAAGATGCATAATACAAATGGTAGATGATAATTTAAAATATATAATAGAAAGGAAATTCCTCAGGGCAATGAGGATCTTCTTCAAATCCAACATTCAACAGTTCAGCTGCATATTGCCCTTTGTACAATAATTTTTAAATATTCAACAGTACAAATTTATTCATCGAACAAGTCCATACACTGGGATGCTAATACAGACTGTTGTAAGGTGATTGGGCACTAACTCTTTTTGGCAGCCACACATGAACGACAGCTGCCAATGTAGTGAATCAATACTGGGTATATTGGGTACTTACAAGTGACAATCACAACTTCGATACATGATACTAGAGGTGCAATCTGAGCATGAAATGAAGTGATTGACTAATTGAATAGAAACAAGCACAAGATTAAGAACTATAAGCTTTGACATGATATGACTAGAAAAAGTTCAAGGCATGTTTCTTGGTGAAGAGTACCTATCATCTATATATAAAACTCATTGTTGTGCTAACTTCACATTGGCTTGATATGGAGTTGGATTGCTAGCTTAAATTGAAGAATGCAAAGAACAATAATCATAGTATTTATAGTAAGAACAACATTTTGTAAAATCATTTCTTGTGCATTTGAGTGAGTGGTAAAGACAGAGGGTCGTGATATTTAAGACCTAGGGTCAAATCACCATGGAAACTGCTGTGCCCAAGCTCACATGGTTTGTGATGATGATCTCAAAGCACATGGGAAGATTATTAAAGCCCATGCTTGCGAAATGGGCGCCTGTTTGTGTCTCAAGGTTGTGGGATATGCGGAAAAGTTCTCATTAATCAAGCAGAAAATATAAAAAACTAAATTCTTTTCAAATCAGTTATCTGTAAAAGCAGTCTTATATTTAGAAGAGAGCTTTAGTTGTCTAGTGGTGTAGCAGAGTACTTTCTCAGTTAAAACTTGGGTTGTGGCATGCTTCCTGTTTCATCAGTTTCTGCTTGTGCATCTAATTTCATTTTTGCACATGGTTGCTTATGGTTGATTGTAACACTTATCTCAAGTCCTGAATAGAGGTGATAATATTTGATTAGAGTTCTTTGTCCAATGATCGGTGGATCATTGTGCAATGGCACTAGATGCTTTGATGTCAATAAGTAAAAGAACACCGACTGAACTCTTACCCTGTAACTATCTTCAGAGTTTAATACCCATATATGCACTTGGTGCAGCTCTCTGGAGCCTTACCTACTATACATAAGTTAGATGGATCAAGATGGATTTTCCATGTCCAGTCCTGAGACAGTTCACAAATTACATTTGTTTGGAATTTTTCAACCTACACTCATCATTATCTTTGTAATTCTATTCATCATATCCATGTAAATCTATTTAAACAATGCTAGGGAAGAGAGATAAGCATCAGGTTTTGACAGCAATCCCTTTATTTTCTCTTGTTTGCATTTTTTGCCGTGTTTCGTAGGGTTATTTCACAAATATTCTAATTCATGGTTTATTTTCTTTGAGTTTTGGGCTCCTTGGCTTCAATTACAAATAATCATTGGTGCTTGCAGGATAATCCGGTCAATTCATGTTCTTAGAGTACTCAAAATCCACTTGGAATAGTAAGTTTGCAAATCTAATAGAAAAAAACAAATTTAAATTCAAAATTTGGCAAAGTCCATAGTCATTTTGGTTTTGTATTTTTTGGGTGTAAATGCTACTACATGCAGGCAGAAGATGTCTGTTATTCTTATGAAAATCATAAATTCCCAGTAGGCCTTGAAATTGATTAATCTCACTACATCAACATTTTATTCAAGATTTGATAAATGCAATCTATGCAACATAAGCCTCATGTAGAGTTGTCCACTGAATTCTTGATTTGTAAGTTTAATTTAAATTATAAGGAAAAAATTATATTTGGGATTTGTAAGCACATTGTGCAAGGCGGTTAATTGTCAATTGAAATTCAAGTGCCCAGAGAAACACATATGATGCGCAGTGGGATATACCATTCAAGAGGATACCATTCAAGAGGACTACTGAACTATCCAATGCACAAGAAATAAAATCTGTGAGAATCTTAAATATCATGTCATTTGAAATATTCCAATGCCATTATTTCTGAGATATTAAACTTTCAAATTTCTGTAGTATTCCAAACTGAACTACAAACACTCACATAACAACTTTCAGAATATATATAAAAAAAACAATTCGATAATTGTATTTCCTGCCAATGATTGGAAGTATTTTTTATTATTGTGCACTTGAAGGTGAATGTCCTCACGGTATAGAATAGCGCAGGAGCAATGTTTTTGGAATGCCACACGCCTTTGTCTTGCTGTGAATACTGTTCACTTCCTCTTCCAGAAACGACTACTGTTCACTTCCTGCCCCATTCGTATTGCCAAACAGATTATAAAACAATCGGCTTCCAACGTCGAGCAGTGGTCCCGTGCAACTGGCCAGCAACAGTCCCGTATCAAAACTGTCTTACCCGTCCCGAGTTTATTTTTACAAAATTGGTATAAGTAAATTGAAGATCATCTGATCATTTTATTCAAACATTATTAATTATATTATATTAGTTTCAAGTGGAATGGAATCCAATATAAAATAATTAATATTTGTGTTATCTCAAAATAATTGAGACTTATTCGACAGGGGACATTACATCATTTGAGATGCCTAGATCTCAATCTCCAAATAAAATGAATATCTTTTTAAGATTTTGGAAGCCCAAAATGTTACAATTGTTTCTAGTATGGTATTTAATTTGCACAAATAAAAGACACTGGATCAGGAAAGAAATGATGTGCATTCAAAGTCCAAGTCCTAGATTGTATGTAGTTGTCAAAAGAAGGAAGAAAAATATCTTGCTTCCAAATGACAGGCAATAGAGTTAGCAAGTTTTTTTTAAAAAGAGAGCTGCAACTTTTATGTGCTTGATTCCTGAATTTACAACCATTGACCAAGAAATATATTGACTCCTTTGTACTTATTTGACTTGGAAAATATCTGTGTTTTGGATTAAGGAAAAAACAGGTTTTAACGGGGACCCCGAAACCCCTTACAACAAGAAATTACATTTTAACAAAAGAGACCCAAACTAAGAGACATTGCTGGCTGGAAAACATAACCATCAAACCGGCACCCAGAACCAGACAAAAAACCAGCAAAATAGAACGAAGCAAAAGACCCGATAGGAAACACAGGCAGAAGGGAAACAATTAAGCAAGCTCCTTCAGAGCTTTAGCAGTCTGGTTCCCAATCATGGTAAATATGCTGGGTGACATTAGAAGAGGCTGCAGCTTTTTTGTTCAGTCTTGCCTTGGTTCATTTCCCTGGCCCATCTTTAGCAGCCTCTGTAGCAACCATCCCTTGACTACCAAGGTCGACATCCAGCGCAATTCCCTTCATTTCCATATGTTCCGTGAAGTCCTTGATCTTCTAAATGGAGGAAGAGATTTTGCCATCACTGTCATGCAGGATTTTCTATAACCCATCTTCATAAAGCTTCATATACTCCGGGATTTTGCCACATTTTTTTTCCAGAATCTTTTTGGCTTTGATTTCCTCTTCCAGGTGGGCTTCCGGCTTGCCAATCTTACACCAGAGCCGATGGACCTCATTATAAATCCATTGGTCCAAAGCAAGAGAGACATCAGCTTTAGCTTTGGCCTTGTTAAGGAACTCCAGACTGAATGGGCAAGCTTCAGTATGCTGCATATCACCCTTCTCACTAGAATCATTAGGGTTAGCCACTATATTATCTAGCGGATTCTTATCAGGATAAAAAAGACCAGCCGTGGAATTAGAAGAAGGGTAATCAACAAGATTTATGTCTGGGTTCATACCTAGGCCAGAGAAACGGAGCTTTTTCCTTTTGCCTTCAGTTCTCTTGCCTGTATTCTTCTGTTTGGAGCAGATGCTATCATCCACATTCACCAGAGGGGGAAGTTTGCTAACACCAATCTCGCCCTTTTTCAAGGAAGAGGCATTGGCATCAGAGTCATCAGTCTCCATCCCCTTGGCATCTTTCGGCCACAAATTCATATTCTCTTCATCTTCCTTCATTTCCTCTGAACTCTTGATAGAGTCATCCCCAGTCTCCATGCCATTATCGCTGTCATCCATAGTGATCCTCCCTTTTTTACCTTTCGATCCCCAAGGAGATTTCCATTTCTTCCTGCTAGAGGTTTCACCTTCCCCTTTTCTCTTATTTTTAATAGCAGGTTTGGGGGTACGGGATTTACAGTATTCAACAAACAACAAGATAAGCCCTTCATGCAGAATGAGCTTACTGGACTTCTTGTTGTGCTCAATCACACTGTTATTCATAGATTTAAAGATAAAAAAGGGGAAAGATATCCTATCTCTATAACGGAAATGGTTCATAAGGACAAAATTATAATTGTGGACTCTGGAATACCTATCCTCCAAGGTGAAGTACGCCCTAATGCAAGACAACACATTCCTCCATATAGGTTTGATCTACTCGTTGGCATAGTAGTCTCCTATTTTCACAAGAGCCTCCCTCTCTTCATTTTTAGGAAATTTAATAACTACCTCATACACAACTTTTCTTTCTTTATAAAACTCTTTCCCATCATTGGGTAGGCCGGTAATCTCTGAGATGAAGCCAACCGTTAGGTCAAAGGATATGCCATACATGGTCACAGTTTCTCCTTTCCATCCTTTAATAAACTCAGCGGTGGCTTCCTTATTGTATCCATGAAGCCGCTCCAAATAACCAGTAACATCCCCATTTTGCACCTGCTTCCAGACAGCCCAGATATCCTTCTACTCTTTACAAGAGCTTGGCTCCTGACGCGTCGGCGCACCACCCATATTACCATTACAATAAGCACTAAACAAGGTATTGCTCCCAATAATCTGATTAAAGTTGCCCTTGATGGAGCAATCAAAGAACTTAAAGCCATAAATTGCCCACAAAGCGTGCGAGTTATAAATGGTAGGCGAGGTGTACTTAACCATTCTCATGTTAATTATGGTCCGAGAGCCAAGGCAATTACCTGTCACTACCATTATTGAGATTTATGTTTCCCATGACACTGTGTCAAATCACCCTTGATGATTTCCTTTAGTTCCAGATCGAACTTCATTTCCTCATGCCAAGACATAATGTGATTAGTAATTACGGCCAGGTTGGCAATACGGTCTGCCACCTTATTTGCTTCACGGTTTGAAAATATCTGTGTTTCTTCAAGTTTCTGAAGAGAATTCCTTTCCAGTGTCACCAAAAAATTTCCGCAGTGTGCAGTGCTACACATACTATACGTAATGAATATTTGAAAACCCTAAAATAAGTGAAGCAAAGGGTATATAATAAAATGAAGGAACTGAAATTCTTTCTGTATAATCTATGCATGTCCAAACAGTTCTTGAACAGGATTTCTGAATAAATTCTAATATTCAGAATTCAGAAATAAACTTATCTATTCATTACAAATACAAGTCAAATTTGAGGCTTGACACAATATACAGATTTATCCAAATTACATTTGTTGGTTAATTTTTGAATTGTTGATCACAACAACAGAGAGTTATTTTCTGAAATCTCTGGAATTGATTTCTACAGGAGATGTAAACTGCAGTTTGTTTTTGTGCTAAGCTTCTAAGGCCAAACTTCTTTGTTACCATCTTGATGATTCAATGATTTCTACAGGTTGGATGGTGGTCTGGCTTGGCAGACAGTGCCAGCGATCCATACGGGCGAATTATCCGTATTAGCCCTGAACATGGGAGATTTGTGGCCAAGAGTTACAATGCAAGGTAGTTCTTTGCATATCTGATATATTTTCATGAAATCTTTGTTATTGAGCTTTGTCATTGCTTCAACAGGCAGCTGGCTGCAGGAGGAACAGGCGTTCCCTTGTTTGAAATCTTTATAACTAAAGATGGTGATCAGGAATACAAGCAACAGGTAAGTGTAACCAGACAGATGAATATAATCAGTTAAGGTCTTTATGTGCTAAAGAATCATAATATTAACTTTCGTTTAGAATGTGGAAGCTTCTGTGCCCATTTTATTGCCATCAATTAATGGAACATGTGTGGTGTTTGTCATCAATTTATAAGAGTTAGTCATTTATTTGCAGGCAGTCTACTTACAGCGGAATGGGCAATTTGCTAAAGATACCAAAGAACAAGAAACAGACATGGAGAAGAATGATGATACAGAACTGGAAGATGAGGGACTCAGACATGTTCTGAAGTTTCTTAGAGCTGGGATGCCAGGTCTCAAGTTCAAGATTTTGAAAATTGCAACTCCAGAACGAGCAGACATGGACATAATTTCAGGGGTTCTTTACCAGTTAAACCAGGACATCAACAAAGGGAAGACTGAAGAGATCACTACTAGTGAAGGGTCCGTTCATGAATTTAGAACTGAAGCTGATCTACATAATGATAAGGTGACAATAGGGGCTGATGATCTTATTGAGCTTGTTCAGTTTGCTGCGGCCAAAGTTGCATTTGGTACTCTTCTACAGAGTATTGCAGAGGATGCACCTCCAAATGTTCCTGTACGTGTTGCGGCAAAAATAGAGAAAAGTGGTCATGATTCTTTCTGCTTTCAAATCGAGAACAATGGCAATCGACAGTCAACTGGAGGAAAGGGAATGGCACTCTCGTGTAAAGTTGCTACGGTGACAAGACATACATCAGCTGTTCCTATGCCTGCTGATGTTCCAGAGCTACCTTGGAATGTTGACAAACAAAAGGTGAGACTTTCATTTGCTTTCTTCAGCATAAGTGGAGATAAAGACCCATCCTTATCATGCTCTTCAAAATTAGCAGAGCATTGACTCAAAATGCCTAGACTTTTTAAAGATGGCATTCTAGAATGTATTATTACATCAGTGTCGAAGTTCTCTAAGTACCCTACTATGATATAAAAAGAATGGATATAGATTTTGGTTGCATGATATGTTCTAAAAGGATATATGCTAATAGCATGTTTATGAAATCAAGAAATGAACTACTAAAAGTGCTGCTCCCTACTTTTAACATGAACCATTTTGGATCTTCTAATAATTTTCCTAATGTTTTTACTTGAGTGATCTCCATCTTATTTACTGTAAATTAAATGTTTTTAGGTTTTTATATAAGTTGACGATAGTGCAGGCTGAGGGATCATGATGGCAATAATTGGCCTAAGTAGACTTAAACAGAATTGCCAAAGTACCCATGACAAGCATGCATTTAAGAGGTTTAGAAGTCTTTTTAACCTGATCCAAGAATGAGAAAGGCTGATTAAAGCCAGGGAAAAGGTTGAGAAAGTAATGACCAACAAATGCAGACAACTCTAGGTACATATGACTTTAATGTTTGGGAAACTTGAGCTGGTCTAGAAGATTGCAAGGCAAGTGTCTTAAATGATAATACTGGTTAAGGTAGCATATTTGTTTCAAAGCATTTTTGATCGTTGAAATCTAGTGGCAGCTAGCATAATTTGCTTGAAAACAACCATGGGACGAAGCAAGAAGCATTATGCATTGTTGAGACCAAGAAGTAGGAGTTTGAACCAATAGTGGTATTAAGTCCCAAAATTGCTGCTTACACTTCTAGACAGGATCAGTCCATTTCAAGATCAGGGATATATTGTTCATGAAGATAGATAGATGAGATCATCAACAAAAAGTGAGGATGACAGGCCAATTGATGAGAGTGAATAATCTCTCCTTCACTTTGGGCTCAGATGGACACAGGAGGGTCTTCCTAGAAGTAATATTTAACAAGATTTAAACACAACCAGACATAGACAAACTGAAAAAACTGCAGTAGTATCTAAAGTACACTTGGCCTAACGAATTTGTCACTAGACCAAGTACTGACCTACTGCATAAATAACCTCTATTAAGCTGATAATGCCATAAACGATGCGAGTAAAGGAGTGACGCGACTTCAAAAAGTAACTTTGTGTAAAATGTTGGAGAGGGGTCGGAGGAAAGGCATGTCAGAATGGGAAAAGTCTGAATCTGCAATAGGAAGAAGGGAAAAGGTGGGGTTGGAGGAAACTTGTAGAGGGATGGGAAATGCTGAAACCTCAGAACATTGCCCACAATTACAAAAAGGACCAGAAACACCCCACACTTTGATTTTTTGGAACTTTGCATCTTCCAATGTACGATAGGCTCATGAGGGATCATGGAGAATAATAATTAAACAACTTTGACAAATGAAGACCTACACAAAGATTTCTTAGATTGGTTATATGATGGGAAAAATGAGTCCTAAATGCATAAAGGAGCTGGAACACAATTAAATTCTGGCAATGTTGAATTGATTTCCAAAAGTGGAACCTCCATTGTTGTGTGACCAAGAGATTGGTCCTATGCTTTTAGTGATCAGTGTCGAACAGAACCCTGCTATTGTGCACATAGAGATGCTAGTGATGATACTGACTAACTATATTGTCGAAGTTGGATTAAGTGTGAATCTTCTCATGAAGGAAGTCAACCATTTTGCTAGTATGATATGCATTAAAATACTGGGGGTATTGATGGAAAAGAAAGGGCGCATTAGAGATCAATCATTCACGCTGAACCTTGTGATTATTACTTGCAGGTGCAGCAGAAGGCCTTCATACTATTGGGTTATGATTGTGTTGTACTTCCACTTGAGTGACCTCATTTGCTGTTGTGACCAGCACCATTTACTCCATTTCATCTGTTTTTTTTGTGACCCTGATGTGTTTAAAGCCAATTAAATGCTGTAAAATGTCTTCACTATCTTTAAAATGCAGTTACTAATTGAGAAGATATGACATTGTAAAATCTCTTCATTATCCTTGCTTAAGGTTTTAACAAATAAGGCAAAGAGTCAAAATGTGTTGCAAGAGATGGCTAGGGAAATGCCTTTATGGAAACATCTGTTGATTCACCTAATGAATATCCAAGATGTGCAGCCGCTTGTGCATCAGGAGGGAAACTCCTTTAGGAAGGGCACGGGGCAACTAGATCTCAACCTACTTGATACAACATCTTCAGAAAAATTCAGAAGATAGAGGGATGGAAAGGACAAGGCTGAGTTGATAGAATGGAATATAATAGAATAGATATTTGACAACCTATATCAAGGACTTGATCAGTCAAACCTATGCACATATGTAGTCCCACCAGGTGTTAAAGATTACATGGGACTGCAACTTGAAAAGAATGCATCACACAGAGAGACAATGGAGTCTTGGATCAAGCAATTGTTTGTTGGAAGGATGAAATTAATTGATAATTTAGTGAAAGCCGTGTAGTAGGTTGGACACCTAGGAGAAGATGATTGGGCAATCAACAAAAGAGATTGAGGAAGACCATAAAGAATGGGAAAGGGATACTGCTAAGGTGGAAAACAGGGATGAAATTGAATCTGAAATTTTAATAAGCCTTGGTATTTTTGAATTTTTCCCATGCACTAAGCAACTTTTAATTGGCATAAATCCACCAAGTTTTGTGTAGAAATGGTTTATTTTAAAAGAGAATGACGAATAAACTAGATGGAATGAAATATGGGATTAATTCATTCCTAGATTCCATCTTTTGTTTTTGTAAGGATGTAAAACACACCATAAGGGAGAAATGTGAGTTGAAAAGGGACCTCACCAAGTATGTGAAGACCGGGCAAGCGCCACATATTTCAGTGAAGAAAAGATAGTAAGATGGTGGAGAGTTATGGAAAATTGTTGGGTTTGAAGAGTGGGGATGGCAAAGTATGAGAAGTTGATTGCTAAGAATGACAAATTGTTGAATGTTCATGACTCAAGATTTCAAATTATTGCATTATTGGAACCAAATGAATTGAAACTTGTGGTCAAAGTGTTCAGATTATGGTTGAAGAAAGGAAGTGATCATTAGGGATTCCCTTCACCATCAGATCAACTGATGGAATCTTCATAGTGATTACTGTATTTTGGAAAGTGTGTAGATTGTTATTGTTAGACTATTTCTAACAATGGAATCAACATGGTTTAGAGAAAGATATTTTATATGTGTACGAGTTATTTTTATTTCAGATGAACCTAGTTTTAGAAGATAAGCTTTATCGAGCTAATGATCTTTATTCAGAGCTGCAACTTTTTTTTTGAAAGCAATTTGATGTTTAGTAACGTGCAATTGTGTAAAGCTGCACGTTCAAGCCTTATGTACATGGTATTGATTTTGTGACAAACTAATGTTAAATTTGTCAGAATTTGTGCAAAAGTCTATTGTTCAAGCTCTCTCTGTGTGTGATGCAGTTGTGTTTTATGCAATATTATCATTTATATGCTCAATTCATATAATCTTGTGTGTGTGATTTCACTTATTGAACATATATTATCAATAATTGCAAGTCTACTATTGTGCTTTTTGTTAAATTGGGTGTTTGTATCTCTGCATATTAATACTCGAGTACTTTGATTTGTGAAATCTTGTCCTATTGTGCTTTTTGTTAAATTGGGTGTTTGTATCTTTGCATATTAATACTCGAGTACTTTGATTTGTGAAATCTTGTCTTATTTGTGATACGAATATTCCATTCACTCCTTGCAAGTTTACCTTTTCCAGTGTTCGCAATTCATGTAAAAGATGTTTGTGTTTGTCTTATATTGGGCATATTTGTTTGGAGAGCCGCTAAAATTATGAAGTCTCTGGTCTGTATATGTGAATTGATAAGTCTTGGGCTCATACCAGAGAAGCAAAAATTGATGTGGCAGATAAGTTCATTTTCTATTGGATGTTGCAACCTCCAAAACTAATTATTTATGTGCAAAAATTAAAGTTCACAAAATACTATTCTAAGGTCATAGTATTTACAAGGGAGTGTCCCTTTTGAATTTGAAGAAATGTTCTGCTCTGAAAATGACAAGTTAAAACATTTAACAAGCTGGTTGATAGCAGTGAAGGATGACCATAACTAGAGAAAGAAACTTCTTCAGAGAACAAATGTAAGAGGTACACAATTGACCTCCATGAGTTTGGAAGAAGCCAATGTGAACATGCACTTGGAGCAATCCTCACTCAGTTTGGCCTAGAAGCTGACAACAATGAAAGACATTTATGCTATTGTCTAGGCATGTAAGCATTGGATATCAAGAATGGAGACCATTATCCATACGATCACAAACCTTTGCAGTTCTTTGCAAAACAAGTTTTAGAAGAAGCACCATTTAAAGCAGTATTTATATCTTCAAGAATTCCAGTTGAAAATCATGCAGAAGGGAAACACCAGTCCAATTGTAGATTGTTTGAGCAAATTTTTAGTTTATGCTCTTCTCTTTGTGGTTCACACATGGGCATGAGTCCAAACCATGCCCAAAATTGTACAAATCTGGTTTAGATTTTGCAAATATCTTATGGGGATTTCATAAACGTAAGACCATTTGAGATTACCACTTGCAGGATGAACTCTTGTATCATCTTGGGCATTCATGTGTATTGCATGAGGCAGAGTGCCAAAACGGTGCAAAACCTGATATGGGAGGCTCACTTGAACAAGATCCTAGGCTATTTTGAAACCAAAAAGACTTGTGGCTTTGAAGAAATATTTCTTTTCCCCACATCATAGATCTGATGTAAAAATGTCAAATTATGGATTTTTTGTATCACAACCAAGCTAACTAACAAGAAACAAAGGCAGGTAATACATGTTTTAGGTTGGTGACCAATATGGCTTCATTTGTAGAAGGAAAGACTCATAGGAAGTTACCACAATCCTCCTTGATTTGCATCCATCAAATTTTCAATTGCAGCATTCCAACTAAATGGTTCAATTAGTTGACTCTCTGGTCAAATGCACCATAAGTCTAGAGATTTCTCTTTAGCAGACCTTCATTGTAGATCGGTTACTGTCCTTGGGACAAAGGCACACAAAAACTTTAAGTTTTAAACAACTTTACACAGCACCTTTCTGCAGCTTGCTGCAATGGGGACCATTGCCTCTCATGGAAGGGCAATCATTCCAAGAGGATTTGTTAGGGGCTCCACTCGTTGGCCTTAACCTATACTGTGCTAGGGAATGCTGGGTGCATTCCTCCATGACCCCACTGGGAATGCTGCCCATAGACCCCTGCTCTGAACAATGTTGGGGGATCCACCCCCAGACCCTTGCCAGATGCTGTAATCCCACAACCCCATGTAACCCCCCCCACTACTGAGATTCCATGGAACATATATTTTTCATGATTTACTTTATTCTCAAAATGTCTTCTCAAAGCTATGTTTTCATTTCTGTTTATATGGAATAAATTGTATGCATAGTTTTGCATGGGCTTGCAGGTATAGCAGGTATAGCAAAGGTTGTATAGGGTATAGCTGATATCCATATTCCTATTTACATACTGGGAGTGGTGGCACCCTTCATTGATGCACTGTTTTGGCACTCCAAATCAAAAGAAGCATTTGTGATTCTTCCTATTTTCTTTGTTCTAAGTTAACTGAAGGACAACACTGCATTTATAAGCTCCATTTGCATTTTGAGTACAAGTTATATGAATCAAAGTATACTATCACACACTGATCCTAGAAGCAAGCTGTAAAAAATAAAAATAAAACTGTGAAATCCTTATATATATATATATATATATATATATATATATATATATATATATATATAATGAATTACTTACCTTCTTACATAATTTTGTGTGATAGCAATAGAGTTGTTCAGATTGATAACTAAATGCTACCATCCATTGGGCACAAAGATTACGTCCCCAGCCCTGCAAATGCATTCAATAGGTCTCTTTTTCCAGTGTGTAGTCTCTCCATAGAAATTAATGAACTGCTCAATCATAGAAACCGGTGACACCACCTTAGCTCCATCTGGGCTGTGGTGTACACCTGGATGGGCAACCTTAGGAGGGAAAATAATCCATTTCTTAGAACCCTTTACGAGTGCATTTCATGCAGAAGTACTGTCAGGGTCTACGTGGAAGGAAGACC
Organism: Chamaecyparis obtusa; assembly: GCA_027943335.1. Taxonomy (NCBI): domain Eukaryota; kingdom Viridiplantae; phylum Streptophyta; class Pinopsida; order Cupressales; family Cupressaceae; genus Chamaecyparis; species Chamaecyparis obtusa. The sequence goes on along the minus strand of BSBK01005138.1, from coordinate 159,262 downwards.
CTGATCTAGCTGGATTTATATCAACCGCCTCTAATTAGGCCTCTCCTTAAGCAATGGGAAATGATTGTCTGAAATTTGCCTTATAATTGAAATCTGGACTTTGTTTTCCTTTCCATGCACTACATTTGGTATGAAATAATATTTACAGTTTTTTTTCCTTGTTTTAACAAGCTTTTTAGTGTCTTTTGACCTGCTGTATTTTGCCTGTTTTGAACCCATGTTATTGAATTCTGTTTATTCTTTGTTTATGCCACACAACTCTGAGATTGTCAACCCTATTCTGCAATGGTTGTGCAGTGTTTCCAAATCAATAACAAAATATAGGATTTAGAGAAACAACTGATTGCATTTTTGGTGAATACGTAAACAACCCGTGGCATACATCCAACCTCTTGGATCTTGTACAAAACTTTAGCATAATACAATCTTGCCACTCACAATACTAGCATGATGTTTTGTGTTTTATTCAGTCTCTTGTCATGTAGATTTTCATTCTATCACTCTTACAGTTACTTCCATTCATAACACATTTGAATGTTTTGTCTGCCAGGCAAACCTGAACCCTAGGTCAAGTTGTGCCAGTGTTGTGCATCCATAATTTTAGTCATATTTATAGTAGAATCCTCACAGAGAAAATTAAAACAGACAAAGTCCAATTCTGCTGCTAAGGTCTGGAGAAAAATTGACAGAATGCTGTATGTAGTCGTTAATTTCAGTGTGGAAAGGTGATCAGGTGTTGACAGTGGTAATAAGTGAAGAAAGAATGGATCATAATCTGCATCAACTTAAGAATCTTAAACATAGCAATAAAGGACTCTTCGCCCATTCTCTTCATTATCTATAAGTAGTGGGGCATAACATATACTTGTTTTTAAATGATTTTTTGGGTATAACTAGATAAGGATAGCTGAAGACAACAAAAATAAGATCACTTTTATGGTAGAAGGTGAAGTCGATGTCAACAATAGAATGTTGCTTAGAGTCTGATGCAGAGGATTTGGGATCTAGTGTTTTATCCAAGCTTCTAGTCTCTACTAACCATCCAATGGTTACTCCTTGTGCTATCTTCCCCAATGTGGATCTCCAAGATCCTCCCAATCAACTTCTCCTCCAAGGTATAGTTGACTTCTAGAAGATTCACAACTCTAAGACCAATTTAGGCCTTCAAAACACTAGGCTTCTCCACTAGAACTTCCCTCTAGAACCCCGAACCCTAGCTTAGGATCTTCTCACACATCACTTCCACCCTTGACCAAGTTCTTGACTCTTCAAAAGTCATTTAGTATCCTTCCACACACTTCTGGATACTCCACCAAGTCCATAAGCATCAAATCCACTAGGAGGCCTAATTGGCTCAATTCCTAGTAGGTCTATTTTCACTGATTTTGGCTCTATGCTTCCAAAATCCCCAAACGACCTCATAGAAGACCTTGAAAATCTTCAAGGTGTCCACTAACCCTTTCCAAATCCTGATTTGTGGCTTCTGGATGCACCCACAACCCCATTTACTAGCAGGCCCTAGTTTTAAGCCTATTGATTAGGCGTCTGGACCTATATGCACAAATGACCATCAAATTGGTCTCCAAACCTCGAATCAATTCTTCCAACCTTTTGAATCTTCAAGGGGACTCTTTAGGCTTTTCACAAATGCCACTAAGTTCTTTCCACCAGATTATGGGTGCTTGAACTAACACAATCTTTACCCTGTCCTGGCTCACCTGTCTCTAACAGTCAGCCTTAGGGCTTCCATCCTGACCTAGAAATCTTGGTGCGACAACACAAATGAAAGCAAAAACATTATGTACAGACTCTAACCTTCCATCCCTAATGGTTTCAACCATTTCCACCGGTGGATGCTCAGGATAGAGTCATTTCAAGCATGGAGGTCCTGCAAATTGGCCTTACAGACCAGTGGCTTGAAATGCTTGCCAAATCTCACTCCACTAACCTAGAAACAAAAGAATCAATGCAGTATGAAGATAGAACACTACTCTAAACTATCATAGGTCTTGATCACCCTTATCAATCCGTAGAGGAACCCTGCAAACGGTAAGAACTAGAACCTCACATCCGTACAGAAAATTCTTAATAATGAAAATCAATCCAAAACTTCATTAGCCTTTGAAATCCATCAATCTGGTGCTCATATACTGAGCATGAGTGGTTACAACCACCTTGACTTCCATTTGAGCAACTTTTCAAAAAGTTGCAAAAGTTGCTCAAGCAACTTTTTGCCAAAGAGTGCCATTTGGCCTGTGAGACCAACTCAAAGACTAGGAATGACTCCTAAGTCCTAAATTAGGACATGTAAGATTCTAAGACCCTTCTTAGACCATTTCTACCAAAAACTAACTCTTTGAGACTCTTTAAGCCATTTAGACCAAATATGGACCATTAACTCTTCCTGAGCTCATTTGGCTCTTACAATCACAATCATGGATTCATCCTAATGAATCTTATTCTCACTCACACTAAACCCCTAACACAACCTTAAAACTCACTAACTTAGCCAAAATGGGAGGTGCTCTGGACCAGAGTCAGACTGTACGATGTCCCATTTACATTTCAAAATACCATCTTGCATTCTTTTTAAAATAGGTTAGTTGGGAATTATAAGGCTTTTAGGAGTAAGTGATTCTTTTGTGGTAACAAGGAGTTGGACCTTTAGGACCTTATCGAGTGCATGAAGCAATTTCAGGTGTCATTGTATCTTGAAACCCATAGATGTGTCTACTCATGTTTCCCCAAGGTATGCTTCTTAAGAACATTTCTGTAATGTTGGGCTAAAAAGAACCTTTACATAATTAGGGTTGTAATGGAGATGGAGGCTTTGAATGGTGTGACAGGGGTCAAATATTTCTTGTACATGTTGGCTATTAATGATGCTTTATAAAGAATTTTTCCTGATTTTCCAGGACCCTGGACATGTTTTCAAGGAAAGGGGTCCCATTCGCAGGTTTGGAAGAACTAAAAGAATCATTCAAAGAGTTGAAGGTGCATCTCATCTGCTCAACAATTCTAGCATATCTAGTCTGGGGCAAGGGGTTCCATGCCCACATGGATGGATCAAACTAAGCATTGAAGATCTGAAAGAATCATTCAAAGAGTTGAAGGTGCATCTCATCAGCTCAACAATTGTAGCATATCTAGTCTGGGGCAAGTGTCCCATGCCCATGTGGATGGATCAAACCAAGCAATGAAGAAACGAAAGAATCATTCAAAGGATTGAAGGTGTTACTCATCAGCTCAACAATTGTAGCATATCTAGACTGGGGCAAGGGTTCCATGCCCACATGGATGGATCAAACTAAGCAACTGGTTCTACCTTAGTACAAGTAGGAACTCATGGGTTGGAACTTGGGTCACCTTATGAACTTTGCCAGTTCCTGTTGTCAAACACAGGAAAATTTTAATGTTACTTGTTAGCAACCCTGTTTATTAAAGTATAGCCCATCACTCAAAGAAAGATAATTGATAGGTTGTTGTTTGATGTTGCTAAAGAATTATCAGACCTGGCAAGAGTCATATTGGGTTCATAAGGTTGCATGATGTCTTTTTTTACAATTTACGTTTGTTTAAACTGGGTTGGATAGCATTGGTTCATATCTATTCCTTACTGTCACCTAATCCAATACTGTTATAAGTCATTGATAGCTGTAGACTTGCACTCTGTGCCTGAAAGTCTATAATGCTCTTTTCCCTGCATCTTATTTGAAAATTGTCTGAAGATGTCATAATACCTCTCTTTTTCGGATTTTCCTGATAAAAGAAATTTCTCTTTACTGTAAATCCATCTGTGTAAAATTTTATGGGTGTTTACTGCAAAATGAATCTGGCAGGCACTGCAGGACTTTGGAGAGATAATTACACTGGCAGTTAGTGAGGCACAAAAAAGACGTGGCTTGCATGCGAGCACCGTTTTTCACCGCATCAATATTGAAGCAGCAAATGCTGATCCTTTTTGTGGTATTTTGGGCCTGCAATTCTAGACTTTTAGTTTGCATGGTATTTGAACATTAAAAAGTCTTTATACAAACTTTGATCATAAATGTTTGTTTTTACTTTTTCAGGGTTGTATACTGGCACCTTTGGCCCTTACACTTCAGAAGTAATTCAGTTAAGGCGCCGCTTTGGTCGATGGCATGATGATAATAATGCAACTCCTAGTAAGGACTCGAAGTTTGAGTATTATGAATACGTGGAAGCTGTGAAGCTGACAGGAAACATGATTATACCAGCAGGACAGGTAAAATTACACAGCTTGCATTCACAAAATATATTTGGATGCTAATAATGATGGAAGTTTTATCTCCAGGTTACTTTCCGTGCGAAAATTGGGAAACAATATCTACTTCCTCACCGAGATATTTACCCTGAGGAGCTTGGAGTGGTATGATTCTGGGTTTCAATAAATTTGAACTATTAGGTCAGTTTGACCACCACACCATTTTACTAAACTGGCAAGATTTAATTTATAAATGAAATTCAGATTGCAAGATACAAGGGTCAAGAGAGACGAGCACAGTCTGGATTTCGTAACTGTGAGTGGGCTGATGCAGAACTTTTGCTGCTTGATGGGAAGGTGAGTGCATGGTGTTTCCCAGATTATGTTTTTGTGAAGACAAGGTCAATATGATTTAGTAGGGCAGTATTGACTATTCTTGATGTATTCAGGGAATTGGCTCCTCTACTGGTCCACATCTTGGCTTTCTATTGTCTCTGCATGAATATCCAATTCCGGTATGGTTCAAACGGTTAAACCTTCCAGCAGAAGATGGGCCATATGTGTGTGCAGATACTACCTGAAAAACGCAAGTTGTACTGATTTTTGAGGTAATAATGTTTTCCCCAGATCTCTCTTCTAGCTTGTGGTTTTTCTAGCTTTTTAATGTAAATGCAAATCTTTCAATCTTAAATTTCCTATTGGTTAGCTGATCAGACTGAATTTCCTGGAAGATCAGTGATATGACATGTGTCCTCTAGATCGGTGTTCATGCTGAATTGGGCTGTGCATTTTGGTTGAAACTGAAGGGTTGTTGCCTGAACTTGTATGGAACTTAACGGCTTGAGAAAGGATATTTAAGCTGGAAGGTAAAGTTTGTAAACAAAATACATGTGGACCAAAATGTTCTGTATGTGTTCAACTGTTTTTTATGGATGGTCCCTTTGTACGAGTTGATACTTATTGTTCACAATTCTTTTCTATATATGTATTTTTTTGTTGCAAACATGGCAGACTGCAGATTCAGACTTGCTGTCTTTGTTCTGGCTGTGTATTTCACTATTCAAAACTGAAGGTCAAATGGAAGATGTAGGGTTCTCCCTGCATTGTGAAAGATGTTGTAAATTACAAGGTCTTTCACAGTGTATTTCACAGTTAAAAGAATGGCAACCATTGGTGCACAGCACCATTATTGGTTTTGGTATTTATAATTTGATTATCATGGTGTAAATTATCATGCAAAAGTTTTCCAACTTTATTCTGATTGATTCAAACTTGATTGTTATAAGGAAAGTCATAATTCTAGTAACATAGCTAAGTAAATCTCAGCAGCTCATGGACATTCCAATTTAGCTGAGTAACAGTGATCACAACTATTTGATCAGCATTTATATTTGTAGAACTTATCCTTGCATAAGATTAGGTTATGTACTTTGTGAGAAATGAACTTTTGAAATTAGTATATAATAAAATCGAAATATGGGTTAGAAGAGCTTTGAATTGATCAACTCCTGATCATTTAATTTTTTGTTATGTCGTCCCTGTTACATTACCAAAAGTAAATAAAATTAGTTCATTATTGTTTTGGCTTTTTTCAGTTAGAGCTGCTTGGCATTTAATGTAATGGAAATAGTTTATCTATAATTAGCTATTATCTGTAATCTAATACACATTTCATCCTGATGATGATTCACACAGTGTGGTCTGAATTGTTGATGCAAAAAAAATAATTATACAGCATTTTCCAGAATCACACTTTTCTAAATTTTTGGACCATGAAGCCTCAAACTTTTTTAAGTTGACATTTATTTATCTTAATAATTCTAAAAGAGAGTTCCTAAATATATCAGGTTTCTTGGTGACAGATCATGGGAGTCTATACCTCGTGTAATCAGCAACTATAGATTCTCCCTAAGTTACCGGATTCGGACCCTGGACCCTCGAACCGGGTACGGATTCGCGGACTGGTCTGTGCTGGATCTGCACAGGGTCCGCGTTCGGATCCGGTCCACAGTATTCAGAATTATTATTATATTATTAAGGCATAGTGTGAAGGATTAATACTAAGTTTACCAGTTCGAGTTCGGTTCTAAGTTCAGGTACAAAGAACCGGTTTGCAAGTTCAACAAAATTTTGAAAAGGGGTTCGGGTTCGGGTTCAAAGAAATGTGTAAAATTTTTAAAATTATCTATATATACATATTTATGAAGCCTAGAAGCATGAGTTGAAATTAGAATGTCACAAAGTATCATAAAAACAACAAAAAAACACCATAAACTTGTAATCATAGCATCATATCGACATCAAAATATTAAAATAATAATATTGAGTTCAATTATCATTGTTTTGAATCTTTTGACTTCCAACAAATGGAACTTTATACTAAGTTTCAATCATCTAATGGATTATCTATTCTTTTTCTTCTTCTTCTTCATCATCAAAGGCATTAGTTGATTCAGAAACAGTGCCAATGCCAATGGGATCAGCTGCATCAATAACATTCTCGCTTTCCAAGTCCTCAAATGCTTATTACTTTTTCACTGTACAAAGAGCTTGTTTGTTTGCAATTATTAATTAACATCCTACTTGAAAAATCATAAATGTTAAAAAAGTAGCTAGCAACTCCCTTCAACTATTGAAGGTATTGTTTAATGTTTAAAATATGATTTATCACTATAGAGAGCTTCCAATTAATCGGACGGGTCATTATCAGCAATTGGATATAAAAATTTCAGTGGAAGAAATCATGAGGGCTAGTTTAATTTGATGTAATAAATATCTGAACTTCAACAGATTTTGTTTTGTAATGTTAAAGATCTTATTCAAATTCTGTAATAATTGTTTTCCGCACTAAATTATAGAATGTTTCTCAGTGGAAATGTAACTGGTTCGCACTTGGTCTGCTTGGGTCTGACTTGGTTCGACCCTGGTTTGACCTGGGTTCAGCCCAGACAAACCAGCCTGCCTGGGTTCGAACCCTGGACGAACCCACAGGTGAACCGGACCAGAACCAAGTACCAATTCGAACCCAGGATGGTCTGGAGGGGTCTAGGGGCGAACCAGGGTAACTTAGGATTAATAAGAATTATAGTCCACAATCGCTGCAAGACAAGGAAGAATTACACTCTAACAGCTGCTAATATCGAGTGTTGAATAAGGCAAAACCAAATCAGCAAATAAGACAAAAGACGAGTCACAGGTTTTTATCCTAAGCATAAGAAGACAAAGGGTTATCTAAGGGGAACACAGTCATCAAATGATTTAGTTTTACAATTATGTATATTTCTCTTATTTTTTTGTATATATAATGCATATATATACACACACACATGAACCCATATGAATCATTTAAAACATATTTATACGAAATATATTTTAAATGATTTAGTTTTACAATTATGTATATTTCTCTTAAGTGTCTATTGATTTTGCATATTTGGAATTCAATGTTTCTATCTAGAGAAAATCAGCTTGAACTTGTACCTTGAGAGAGAGAAAATGCTGGAAATGCTTGGGTGGCTCAATCAGGCCTCTGTTTGGCAGTCAGTTGAAGAAGTTGGAGCATGTAAACTTAGCCTAGTGTACTCTATGCTTGGTGAGTAAATAAAATTGCAAATACTGTAAAACTTATGTGATTTTCGTAGTCTGATTTATTTCAGTGTATGAAATGGAAACAAGCAAACTGGAAGTCTAAGTTGCCATATTCGCTGGTAGAAGCCCAGATTCAGAATTTGATTCACCCCTCATTCGAATTCGATTCGAATTCGCATCGAATTCGTCAATTACCTGTGTCATTCGCCCAAAAATCGATCAAAGGGACCCTGGTCGAATTTTAAACCTTTTTTGTGAATCTTGAAAAACCGATGCGAACCCGGGCCGAATTTTAGCCGAATTTCGGCAAATTTGTGTGCATTTGACTTTCAACGGCACGTGTTTTAAGTTTACGGTCGTTTTCCCTTCATTTTTTTATTGTTTTATAAACTCTAAACCTAAAGTTTTAAGAGTTTTCCATCTGCCGCGTTTGAAGGTTTAGTGTTTTATATCCGCCGCGTTTGAAGGTTTGGGAATATTTCCACCGCCCTGCAACTTCCAACCGCCTGCAACTCGAGCTTCCAAATGTCGCCGTGAGCTTCTAGCTTCCAGACGCCGTGAGCTGCAAGGAAAGAGGTATGGTAACCGTTTTTAAATAGATATTTCAGATTTCTTGATAGAATACTTCTTCCTAGGTTTACTGTTTTTAAATAGATAATTAATAATTACTAACTCCACATTATCATTGTATTTACGTTTAGTATTAGAATTTTAATTACTAGTTGTAATTTCATTCTACATTTCAAATATACCAGCTAATATACATTTCAAATTTTCAACCACAGCTACCAGTCAAATATACATTTCCAATTTTCCAGCATAATCCATTTATCATTGCATTTCCATTCTTGTAGCATTTGGAATTAGTAATTAGTAATTACTAATCATCTCATAAATCATATTTTATTAATCTGTGTTCATAATTCGTTATCATTTTAATATTTTATTTATAAATTATAAATACATACATCTGCACATTGCATTTAATAGGATCCTGGATAATAAATATAAAACTGTGTTCATAATTCGTTATCCTGCTCTTGTAACTGTTTTAAACTTTTATATTAATATTTGATTTGTTTGTTGTTTACAGATTCAGATTCATCTTTCAGACTCGAAGAATGGCTGCAAGTGCTTCTACCATCGAAAACTCCCGCTTCAAAATAGACAGACGCTCTCCACTATGGAAATATGTGGAAGTTGTTAGACCAATGCCAGGTGGATGAGGTTATGTGTGGATTTGCAAACATTGTAGAGAGGAAGCTAGTAGCTCTTACAATAGAGTGAAAGCACATTTGTGCTTTATTCCTCAACAGGGCATTAAATTTTGTACAGGGATACCAAGAGTTAATGGGGTACTAACTAAAACCCTTCTTCCAAACAACATTGTGAACAAATATATTCAAGAGCAAAAACAAGCAGACGAAGCAACTGGGAGGTCAAGTTCTCATCCTTTGCAAAATGCTAGGAAAAAAACAAAAATATCATCTATGTCTTTGTTGGTGTCCAAAATGACTCATGCTCTAACAGGCTGCCAGTATACCCTCAGAGGATTTTAGGAATGGTTAGCTCCAAAATGGAAAAAGGTCTTAGGGTAACTGGACCAACTCTAGGGACAAGACTGCTCTCTTCTGCGTCTGGCTCTGCAAAACCAAGGCGGGTGCACCTAACCTAGTATAAAATAGACTTCATACACCAAGAACTAGGTTCATATAACAGATGACTGGATAGTAAGAGGGTACTAAATGATAACCACACATTCATTGACACCTCTTCACTATGGGATAGGACCTCATACAACCAAATACTGAAAATCTAGGAATGGTTCTTAATTTATGTGTTTGAATCATAACAACCAATCAGGACATGTCAGCAGAGAAATACTTATCTAGGCCAGTGCCTCATCCATTGGGCAAGGTTTCTTAGACAGACTACACACACACACCAGAAATATACCTGAGATTCAAAGCCATAAACACATTTACAATCTCCTCTACTACTTACAGAATATCCCTACATAGACAAGAACTCAAGATTGAAGGCCTATACATAAATTGTTATGCAATGAACTAGAAAGTTCAAAATCCATCTACGTTGACACAAGGGAGAGATGAGAATCAAGTGCCTGCATTGAGTATAAAGAATCCTTGAGTGTGTAGAATCCATCCAAAAGAAACCTGCTTGCAAATTGCAGCTCAGACCTACAACTTTCTTTCAAATTGCCAAAAAATCAAGACAAGTCATTACAATTCAGACTGGCAGAAGACTCACAACAGAAAAATTTGAAAATCTAACTCCCAATGCCACAAAAAATGATCATAAAAATCCTTTTATACCAGGGTTACAATGCAAGCGTAATGATCATTTCAAAACAAGATTCAAATCCACCTAACCCCACCAAGAAATTAACACAGACATGACAGGGGTCAAGCCACAGCAATGCAAGCTCAAAACAATCTAATCAACTAGCTGCAAACACTTCTCGAGCCAAGATTGTAATCACTCCTCACGGTACAAATCCCTCTGCAGACAACCGTCAAACACCTTGGACCACACTGCAAATCGCTTCCCACCAAACAGGGTCTTTTCTGCATTCAATTTCGGTCCTTCCCGATTGCTGGAAACGCTCTGTAGATTTGAATTCAAGTCCCAATGGTCACCTCATGGCATTTCGCAGGCTTTATGCTTTTAACTGCTTGCCCCCTAGTCGCGCAATCGCACAGTCACAACTCACCGCCACAGGAAACGGGTTCCAAATTATGCCTGGTCGCATGATCACAAGGCACCCAACTCACCCTTGCGATCATGCGACCGCATACTCTTAGCCGCAGTCAACGGTCAGTCCAAAACCCCTTTGCAAAGTCTCTCACCATACCACCCACAACGACCAATCAAACTCTAGCATGAAACAAGACTGGCACCGTGGGCCCACTTTAGAACCCCGCAACCACGACATCAGATGGTTAGTTGCATGATCGCATAGCCCAGAGACGAGCTATGTGAACATGCGACAACCCGCACCTTAATTGCCAGCATAACCGCCGCGGAAAAGGGTTGACAGGAAACGTCAGTCGCATGATCGCATAGCCTTGCAAAAGGCTATGCGAACATGCAACTAACCGCCACGACACCACCGTCCGCCACCGCAACCGCAACCGCAAGGGGTACCGCAATTGCCACCGCATTGCCATGGACATGTGTCGACCGGTCACATGATCGCATAGCCAAAAACTGGGCTATGCGATCATGCGACAGCCAACCCAAAGCCGCCACGTCACCGCCTCCGGGACCACACTCTGCAACCAGACCATTCTGCGGATGGGCCCCAGGGACACGTGGCAAGCGGTCGCATGATCGCATAGCCAAAAGTTGGGCTATGCGACCATGCGACAGCCAATCACAGGCTGCCACATGTCAACTCCGGGACCACTGCCAAAGAATCCAAACCCTTAGAAGATCGGACGGCTGTCGCAAAAGCGCATAGCCCTGACAAAACCTTTGCGCTTTAACGACAACCGTTGATGCTCCAACATGTCAGTACCCTCTGCCCAATCCGGAAACCAGGTCCCACCACACATCGCACTTGCGCACTAAAGCAAAGTAGACCGCCAGGCAGCTACAAAGGACACGGGACCCACATGGCTAGGTGGCAAGCGGTCGCATGATCGCATGTCAGAAAAGTCTTACATGTGGCCATGCGACAGCCAATCAGGAAGAGTCTGGACCCACCACACAGTCGAACCTGCGCAGTTAAGACAAAGTCGAAAACACACAAAGTTTTCGGCACCAAAAGACAAGTGCATAAAGCTTGAAGGCAAAGGGTCGAAAACAACAAAGGTTTTCGGCAAAGGATCGAAAACACACAGGAATAGCGACAGACCAAAAGGTAGCAGGGAAACCGAAAACAACACGGGTTTTCGAAAACACTGCATGTTTTCGACACTGTGGCAGAATTTTTAAAACTGTTTCCCGCGGACCACAAAATTTTAAAAACTTTCTGGGCTCTGCGAATTAGGAAATGCGACTTGGACTGGAGCAAAGTGAGAACATGAAGAACATAGGGCAGGATCACAAACCAAGAAACTTGCAAGGAAATAGGCCATTTTAAAGGATTTTGCAATGACTGGAAAAAATGGCCTAACAATCTTCAACTTCCACTCCCAATGACCCACCCGTAGAGGGCCATCCATTCTTGCGTGGTCCTCAGGAACTAGTAAAGAAGAGAGCAATGGGGCCCTTGGAAGCATCATTTCAAAATGAAGCTAGAGACATTGCTGAGGAAGCCATAGCGAGATGTGTCTATGCATGTGGATTGGCGTTTAATGTTGTCCGCTCACCGTATTGGCAAAGAATGGTGAGATCAATTAATGAGGCTCCAAAGGGGTTCAAGGGCCCGGGTTATGAGAAGGTGCGCACCGGAATCCAAACCGGCAACTTAGCTGGAAGTATTAGAGATGCCAAGGGGCTATAGGGTGTGACGGTAGATTCAAGTTTAAGAAGTTCTCATGGCACCAGGGGAAAAAGTTAAATAAATTTGTGAGAACTATAAAGATTTAGAATAAATGAAGCTACAAGAGAGATATTGGCAGAAAAAGGGTAACACTGAGAAGAGGCAATCATAGAGCTGGACTATGGGCCTTAGGTCTCCAAAATGGATTCCAATAGCATGTTGTTTGAAGCTTCCAGACAAATCCAGCAGTAAGCATAAAAATGTAGAAGTATCATACATGTTCATTGATGAAGTATCATGCTATCAAATGATTTAATTTTATATATTTCTTGCATTTCTTTGTGTGTGTGTGTGTGTGTGTGTGTATATATAAGCATCCAAAACCCCCAAAAACAAATTTCATGCACCCAATTCTCACACCCGCATCCACATCCGCACCTGAATTGGCAAATTAGGGCAACTGTAATGTACTAACCTCAAAATGCTATTCAAGAGAATGTGTAATCAGTGATCGCAAATATTTATGAGCAGCTAAGTTGCCAGTTCGGATTCGGGTTCGAAATTCGTTCGAAATTTTTTGGGGCTGAATTCAATTCATTTTGGGTTCGTCTGTACAAGATTTTAAAAAAATATATATATATATATATAAAATATGTCTATATGTAAACATATGCAGCAGCAAATAAGTTCATACAATACTATGCTAATAATAAAGCAACATAGCAAAATACACCACCACATATATTGTCGTTTTAGTTCAAATGACATAACAAAATGTCAAAATACACCACCATATCAGTGTTTCGGTTCGAAAACAATAACATCAACATTAATAATCACTATCAGTCTTCATCAGTGATCAAAATATCATAAAAATCATCAAAGAAATCATCATCATGTTGTTGTAGATTAGAAGCACAAACAGTGCCACTAGCATCAGTACTAGCAGTCTCAGGCCCAGCCTCAGGATCAGCCTCAACATCACTATGTAGCTCACGATCAACATCATCAATTGCAAGTGCATCAAAGTGCGCTTCCAACTCCGCAGACTCTGGTTCAACATCCCAATGATGTGCCTCCCCTTTTTTGTAAGTATTTTCTTTGTGTGTTGTGAGCCTCAAGTTTGAATGCAGAAAGACCAAGTTATCTACCTTCTTGGAGTTTAGTCGGTTGCGTTTTATTGAGTGGATGAAGGAGTATGTGCTCCAGTTCCTTTCAGATGATGATGAACTAGCAACCTAGCAATATTTACAATTTGGAAATTAGAGAGTTAAGGGTTTTGAATATAAATTTTTAAAATATAAATTCAATATTGAATAGAAATTAGAATCTTAAGAGTAAAGAACTTGTGATAAAATTTTGATGGCAATGGGTTGCAAGAGCGGGTACATTTGTCCATGGAAGTACCACCATTTATGAGCATCAGCATTTCTCTTATCTGCAAGAGCTTCAAGACCACAATCATCGGTGCTCGCGAAACTCATGAATTCAGCCCTCACTGTAGCTCGTAGGTGCTCAGGAAAGAGTCTTCGAAGGGCTGCTTTGTACCCTTGAGCAACTTCAGGATCTCTATATGGGGCAACGCTAGTGGTACTCCCACTGAGGATCGACTGGCTATAGAACTTGGGGCTCAATGCAAAGGCAAGTAGATGCAAAGGGGTAGTCATTTTGTTCCACCTCTCTACCATGATTACCTGTAGCTCCTTGAAGAACTTTTCATCTGGATCTTCCTTTTTCTCATTTATGATATTTCTAATATCCTCAATCATGGAGTCAATGCCATCATATATCTCACCCAAGCAAGGCCTATCCATGTCAGTGTATCGGATCATGCTCAAAATAGGCTCGGTGAACTTCAGAAGGTACTCAGCACGATCCCACCAAGAGTCATCTAGTATCAATGCCTTAATGGCAGCTGCCTTGGCACTATTAGATTGCCTCCATATTCTCTAATTAGCACTGATTACCATTCTAGACAATGCCTCTTTAACCTTGACAAGGCGTCTCAAAACAATAGTGTTGGAGGCAAAGCGGGTCTCGGCAACCTATTTTAAGATCAAAAGATTCAAAACAATAATTAAAATTTAAAATTAAGATCAAGATTAAAGTGACCACAATTCTAAAAGATGTTCAAATTTTAAACAATTGAACTTACCTTCAAGAGCTCCAATTTCGAGAATTGTCTAAATATGGCTTGAGTCATATGGTGGTTTGTGACAAACATTTGGATCTCTTGTGCCTCTTCATACATTTTTTTAATCCACTCAATCTTAGTGCCAATTTTTTGCAGCATTAGGTTGAGTGAGTGCACAACACAAGGTGTCCAAAAAATGTGTTCGAAGCGCTCCTCAACCAATAAGCCAGCAGCCCTACAATTCTTGGCATTGTTGGTTATTACCTGAACAACATTTTGAGGGCCAACTTGCTCAATGGCTTGGATGAGAATGTTTGCAATGAAAGGACCGTCCTTCACCTCTCCTTCACAATCCACAGCTTTTAGAAACATTGCACCTCTTGTGGACACTGCAATCACATTGACCAAAGGACGACTTCTCGCATCTTTCCATCCATCTGATACTATGGTCACACCTGTTTCGATCCATGAATCCTTGATGGGCTGCATGGAAGCCTCTACATTGATCACCTCCCTATCCAATAAAGTGGTGTGCACCTTCTCATAACCCGGGCCCTTGAACCCCTTTGGAGCCTCATTAATTGATCTCACCATTCTTTGCCAATACGGTGAGCGGACAACATTAAATGCCAATCCACATGTATAGACACATCTCGCTATGGCTTCCTCAGCAATGTCTCTAGCTTCATTTTGAAATGATGCTTCCAAGGGCCCCATTGCTCTCTTCTGTACTAGTTCTTGAGGACCACACAAGAATGGATGGCCCTCTACGGGTGGGTCATTGGGAGTGGAAGTTGAAGATATAGATGATATTTTTGTTTTTTTCCTAGCATTTTGCAAAGGATGAGAACTTGACCTCCCAGCTGCTTCGTCTGCTTGTTTTTGCTCTTGAATATATTTGTTCACAATGTTGTTTGGAAGAAGGGTTTTAGTTAGTACCCCATTAACTCTTGGTCTCCCTGTACAAAATTTAATGCCCTGTTGAGGAATAAAGCACAAATGAGCTTTCACTCTACTGTAAGAGCTACTAGCTTCCTCTCTACAATGTTTGCAAATCCACACATAACCTCCTCCACCTGCCATTGGTCTAACAACTTCCACATATTTCCATAGTGGAGAGCGTCTGTCTATTTTGAAGTGGGAGTTTTCAGTGGTAGAAGCACTTGCAGCCATTCTTCAAGTCTGAAAGATGAATCTGAATCTGTAAACAACAAACAAATCAAATATTAATATAAAAGTTTAAAACAGTTACAAGAGAAGGATAACGAATTATGAACACAGTTTTATATTTATTATCCAGGATCCTATTAAATGCAATGTGCAGATGTATGTATTTATAATTTATAAATAAAATATTAAAATGATAACGAATTATGAACACAGATTAATAAATTATGATTTATGAGATGATTAGTAATTACTAATTACTAATTCCAAATGCTACAAGAATGGAAATGCAATGATAAATGGATTATGCTGGAAAATTGGAAATGTATATTTGACTGGTAGCTGTGGTTGAAAATTTGAAATGTATATTAGCTGGTATATTTGAGATGTAGAATGAAATTACAACTAGTAATTAAAATTCTAATACTAAACGTAAATACAATGATAATGTGGAGTTAGTAATTATTAATTATCTATTTAAAAATGGTAAACCTAGGAAGAAGTATTCTATCAAGAAATCTGAAATATCTATTTAAAAACGGTTACCATACCTCTTTCCTATCAGCTCATGGTGTCTGGAAGCTGGAAGCTCACGGCGACGTCTGGAATCTCGAGTTGCAGGCGGTTGGAAGTTGCAGGGCGGTGGAAATATTCCCAAACCTTCAAACGCGGCGGATATAAAACACTAAACCTCCAAACGCGGCAGATGGAAAACTCCTAAAACTTTAGGTTTAGAGTTTATAAAACAATAAAAAAACGACCGGAAAACGACTGTAAACTTAAAACACGTGCCGTTGAAAGTCAAATGCACACAAATTCACCGAAATTCGGCTAAAATTTGGCCCGGGTTCGCATCGATTTTTCAAGATTCACAAAAAAGGTTTAAAATTCGACCAGGGTCCCTTTGATCGATTTTTGGGCGAATGACACAGGTAATTGACGAATTCGATACGAATTCGAATGAGGGGCGAATTGAATTCCGAATCTGGGCTTCTGCCAGCGAATATGGCAACTTAGATGAGCAGGAAACAGAGAACAGCAAATGTCAATACTCAAGATGAAATCAATATAGTTCAGATTGTCTTCTTACGACATCATCTGCGTTGTGATTCGTAGATGAATTGATTTTTCAATTACAATTCTATACTCCTTACAGTCTGAATCAAAATACCACTGGTAAAAAGGAAACTT
Source organism: Chamaecyparis obtusa (assembly GCA_027943335.1). Classification (NCBI taxonomy): domain Eukaryota; kingdom Viridiplantae; phylum Streptophyta; class Pinopsida; order Cupressales; family Cupressaceae; genus Chamaecyparis; species Chamaecyparis obtusa. Next base: position 142,507 of record BSBK01005138.1, on the reverse strand, counting down.
GCCGAACTGCAGAAGAATCACAGAATGATGTGAATGCTCAATTGCTTCTGTTGATCAACTGTCAAATGCTTGCTCCAGCAAATGATAACACAGTCTGGCTAATAAACAAATTGCAGAGGACTTGGTGCTTTCCTTCAAACAGATGTTGAGGATTGTCAGAACCTGAGACTCTGGCTTTCTATTGGGACATGAAGATTCCCATAAGGTGACATTCCAACCAAGTTTGAATGTGAATGAAATAGTGTCGCTGTCTGTATCCTGGCTGCGCAACAGAAGTCGTGGCCTTAATTACGATGAACCCAAACAATTTGATATAAATCTCTCCTCTGCAAGTGGATGCAATAATTGTGCTCTCTAAATTCAGATATTTCGATCAATACAATCCTTGCTAGATGCCTTCTGATCATATATATGTATCTGTCTCTGCTTATGTATAGCTGACTCCAAGAAGAGTCAGTATTATTGATATATGTCCAGAAATTGTCGTGCATTCATGTATAGCCGACTGGTAAGTGACAATGTTGTAATTCGCTGTTTCACAGGGGAAATGTACTCAGCTATGCGAAGCTTGTTGTAGAGCCGGAAGTGGCAGGAATTAGTGCTGGCTTACGATGCTCATGCAATCTCAGAATGATACTACAATTTCCGCAAGGTATGTTCCTCAGTGACTGGACTCCGATATTGAAAGTTTGCTGTCCTGCTCCAGATTGCTGTTGAAGATCGGCTGTGGTTATTTCCTTCCTGATGTTGATAGAATGGTATTGCCAGATGTGATACATATGGATCTGCAAGATGGAATGAATTTCGGTTAGTCCAATAAGGTCACAAAGTGACTTCACCTTATTGGAGAAACCAGCAGAATAGGGGAGAATCTCTCACCTCCGAAACTGCCTCTCCAAGTCTGATCCCCAGTAGGAATTGAGAACACAAGAATAGATAAACTCCAATTGATGAAAATGAACAACCAATAGTTTTCTTAAATAGGAAAAGGCTAGGTCCTAAATCTTAACTGACCTCAAAGTGGTGCTCCAGATTTAAATTTTGAAATGAAATCCTAAATTAAATTAAAGTGACGCACAAGTGCATCCCTTTAATTGGGCCCCGTTGTTTGACAATTAACTCCTAGAGGACCATAAGAGATAATAAATGAAATAGGTCTGGCCTAAAGAGGGGATATGACAGAAACTCCAACCTAAAAGCATTTTGATATACCCCTTCAACAATTTTTAATGGACCATATCTCAATGGTTTAAGCTTTGTGAAGGTCCTTTAAGTCTCTCTTCTCCCAAGCAGACCCACAAATTGTCTTCTATACACAAATTATGTTCCATTCTTTCCTGACTGTGTCAGCATTTTTACTTGCTTAAGACTCTCCAGCTTCCTCTTGGGCCATAGATGTCTTTTTAATATTTTTGCAATGAACTTATTAGCATTCTCAAAATTTGAATCCTCTTTTTCTAGCCCTTTGATTGGCTGAAACATCTCTCAAACATGTTACATGGCTAGCAGCCAAAACATGCTTTGAATAGAGATCAATCGGTAGATGAGTGAATGGCCTTGTTGCAAGTGTTGTATGTACATCAGATGCTCATCCCAATTCATAGAATATTGCTAACTATAATCCCAAAGCAGTTGTGCCAACGTTCTATTTACAATGTTTGTCTGTCCATTAAAGTGTTGTATGTACATCAGATGCTCATCCCAATTCATAGAATATTGCTAACTATAATCCCAAAGCAGTTGTGCCAACGTTCTATTTACAATGTTTGTCTGTCCATTAGTTTTAGGATGAAAAACTTTGTATCCATCCTTTTCCAAAATGTGCACCAAAAGTTACTTAAGATCCACACATCTCTATTTTATATGATGCTCTTGATATCCGCACATCTCACATGTTACTTAAGATCCGCACATCTCAGTGCAATCTTGCAAGCTATTAGTACACATACTTTACTAAAACAATCTATGCAAACAAAAATACGATTGCAACCATCCGTGGTTCTTGGAAGACCTCACACGAAGTGAATATATATCTTGTGGCCTTTTAGGCACATGCAATTGTTGGTAAAATTCAAGCTTTTGTTTATCGGGCTTATTTACACCACCCAAGTAGCAACTCCTAATGAATCTTGTCACATCTACTTGTAGATACAACCAATATATGTACTGCTAAAAATGTGCTAGTCTTAATTATGCTTAGGTGTTTTATAACTCGAGAAATATGGGCCTTTCTCATAAGCAAGAGTCTTCACTCTTTTGGCACACAAAGTCTATTTGCTTGGTAGAGAAGCCCATGTTCTAAGAAGTAATCTAGTTGAGCCTCAAACAACATGGCAAATACGCTGTTTAGATCACCCCTTCTTTTTGTTGTAAGTACTTTCTCCTTGGTGGAGCTTTTTGCATGTGAATTTTATGAAGGTGTCAAGTATCCCATCCACTTCTACTGCAACTATGTTTGGGCTCATAAGTACTGAATGATTTGTGATCTATACGCACAATCATTTTCGTACTCATGATATGGTGTCAACACTTCTTCACTGCTGAAACTAAGGCATAAAGCTACTTGCCATAAGTATTGTAGTTGATCACCTCCTCTTTGAACAGTAGTGAATGGTGTAGAACTCTTAATAGCTTCCATTAATTAATTAATATTTTGCTTATAATAATTTTATTAAGACTGAACGATTGTCAGTAGATGATGAACTACGAATTCTGTCTATATCAACATTCATAGTGGCATAGTATTATGCCTTTTTGATTAATTTGTTACAGCTGAATCTGATTGGTTGGTTGATATTCGTAAGTTATCTGTGCTTTGATATCTATTGTTGATTATAATATTTTGAATAATGTTTAATGTATTATGTGGACCGATGTTTTATTGAATCATAGTTTGGTAATGTTGTGTCCGTGACGAGGGAGAGTATCATGGGGAAGGACGCTCCCACATCAATGCAGCAGCACAGATTGAAACAAATATAAGTGGAATTGATCTGTTTGTGTCACCCTTTATTAATGTAGTTTATGCTAGCTGATTATTAATCAGTCTTATTTGTTAGCATATCTCTATTTGGTTGTTTCTTGTTGCATGTTGGTCAAGTTGTTGTTTTGATTGTTTTCTTTGACTTTTTTTTGTTTTTTGTTTTCATCAATGCCATTTGGTTTTGCTTGGGCCATTTGCTGTTTATATTATTATTGTGTATTTTTGGAGGTTCTATTTATGTGTAGATGTACGTGCGTGTGTAGGTGTATCGTGTTTTTGGCCATGGTGTCTTCACCTCATCATAGATACTTATAACTTGTTAATAAAAGTTCACCTTAAGCTAAACTTCAAAAAGGCAACGATCAATACTCAAATATTTAAATTGGAGTATGATAAGACAATGGAAGAAGCCAACAACTTTTTTTTTATTAAGCTCTCCACTATGCATTTATGAGCATTTGTAATCCTTAACTCCTTTGGAGTACTACTAACTAAGATAAGTAAACATGACTTTTTATTGTTTTTGATTCCTCGAAAACAAGGTATTTTTTTATGGGAAAGCCCTATTGGCGGCTCCCTGACATGAGAGGCCATATGCATTCAGTTTCATTGACTGTTTGTGTGAGTGTGAAGTTGTAGAGAGAATATTGCAGAAGGTTAAGATGGTTGTCATTGCTTTTGTAGGTAGTGAAAGGAATAAGATGAGATTTCTTTTCATTGTTTTCTTGCGTTGGTTCTAGATTTGTTCTATGTTGAAGGAAGTGCCATAGGTTGAAGAAAGTCTCAAGATGATGAAACTGAACTTAGAACAACTGATGGCACCACATCCTTTGGATCAGGTGCACCTATCTTCACCTAATCGGTCAAAGGTATGTGTAGGAGCTGATAACTAAAATTCTATCTTAAATCAGTTCCTAACATTTGTGCAAAGATCCATATTAGCATATTAAGATGCATTTGGATATATGTTGTGAAGTTGACATTTCATATTTTGATCGGTAAGAGTATGTTATTTTGTTCCATTTAGTGAAAGGAAAATGTATCTGGTAATCAGTGAAAAGGGAGTTGGTAAAGAGCATTTAATGCTAAAATCTGAAAAAGATTTTTAATTAAGATCCTTAGAGTATTCTATGATATTTTTTAATGCTTCCACTTTTTACACTATATACTTTTAAGAATCTTATATAATTGAGTGGTGTGCTATATGTTATTTGGGCAACTACTATTTGGGGCATACCTAGGCTAATTGCAAAGTCAACCCTTCTTGGTCAAACACAATTGACTGTTGACGCTATCACTTCTCGCTCACTTCTGCCTTCATTTCTCGAATCTTTCAGGCTAATCTTATGAAAATTTATCGAATTCAAGTTCTCTCATGCTAATCAAACTTGGTCAACTTTAGTCAAATTTGGTCAACAGGACCTCAAAACAACTTTAAACATGTTGATAACCTCTTTCAAGCTTTGCCCTTTGTACCTCATTCAGATTTCGATCTCGAGAGGACATGACAATATAGAAAATCTTCTTCATCAATCAAAACTACTTATCAACAAATTTAGCAATTGAACCAAATCTTTATCGATCAAGTCAATCAGTGACTAAAACATCATCACTTGGGGCATATCAGGTTCATTGCCCCAAGCGATTCAAGTTATATGTTGATCCCACTACTCTCCACCATCAATTCATCTCTGCAAGGAAGGAGCCCAATGAACCAATTGCGATGTTTAACCATCATTTCTACAAGATGCATCAGAAACTTGAAGCTCCTTATACCGTGCCCATTGGGGCTTCCATACAAGTATATTTGTGAACTTTGGACCCTTTGAGATTCATCTTCTTGAAAAGGCTACCATCGATAGATATAGATACTCTAGAAAATGTGTGCAATGAGACCATTACCTTCACGCAACAAATGGATCCACAAGCTAGTGGAAATTATGGCGCCCTACCATCATTAGGAAACATTGCCAAGAGTGTGCTGGGAGTCGCATGTCTTTTTTCATAAAGCTGAATTTAGTGGTATATTGTAATTTCATTTTATCCTTGGGAGTATTTATCCTGACATGTGTGAATATGACTGGTTTGTATTATGTTCTTTTTAGATTTGAACTATGAAGCAAGGATGTAATTGTAGAAGATATTTATTTGGAATCTTGTGTTTACCTACACTAACTCATAATGACATATCATTACATGGTTCCTTGGAACTAGAGGTAATAAGTCTATTTGAAGAAATATTGTGTTTTTTGTACGTTTATTATGTTGTGCTGACTTAACTATAAAATCTAGTTAATAGTGACCCTAATGCATTTGAAATATTGTACCTGCAGGTTTGAGATGAACACTTATTATGGTAAGCTAGTGTTCTTACATATTAGTTCAAGAATGTGAGGTAGCGGGACCTATTTCTTCCCAATTTTAAATATATGAACTATTGTATTTTGTTTTGTAAACTATCTTGGTCTATAGCTATGCATCTTCATTTGGAGCTAAGAGTTAGCATGTTCATGATACAATAGGTTGACAACCTTTTAAAGCGTAGTCCGAAGTATTTTGAACCTTTTTTTTCTTCAGAACATCATTGAACTATGTAATTAGTAATTATGAACCTAAATTGTGGTTAAGTCATATTGAATGTCATTTGAACTATCATCAATGATTGTGAATTGAAGTTGGTCATTGAATCTCACAACTTTTATAAATCCCTTGCAAGAAATACTTGTCATAAATAAAGATCAAAGCAAGATAGCTTGTATTGCTCAACATATAGAGACGGGTTCTTGTGAACCACTACACTCATAAAACATGGGTCAATGAGATTGAGTTGAAAACTACAAAATTGAATCTAGATAGCAATGTCACAATTTGACTTGTTGTGGAAATGTCTCTTGCATATCAATTGATGAGCTAAAGGGGCTCTATGATGAATGATTTATAATGCACACTTGTTAAAGGTTTTGCAAATAAGGTCGCAAGCTAATTGGTCTTAACCTTGGAGGAAACTTTGTAGTTAAGCGCATTTGAGCCAGAGTGATATTGGGATTGGTGCCCTCTTGGGAAGTCTTGATGCTTCACCTTTGTGTGCATTGCCTAGATGCAATTTTGAGTGTTTTGTTCATTCTCATGAGAGATGAGTTCTTATGAACTACTACTCGTGAAACATGGGTCAATTAGTTTGACTCAAAAACTACATAGTTGAATCCTAATAGCAAATATAGTAAAAAGAGACAACTAATTAACGATCTTTTAATTAACTATTTAGGTAATTACCCAGTTTATTGTGACATCCTCCTTTAGTTCAAGTTAGTGGGCAGCAAAATACGTAATGACAATTTTAACTACAAGGCTTGTTGAGGTACTCATGTAGAAACCAATGAATCTTTCATATTTGAAGAAAAAGAGAAGACTACATGGCAAAAAGATCTCACTTAAAGGAGATAAAATACAATAAATCTACACTAGTGAGAAAAGAAAAGGACTTAATATGACCCTCCAATAAGAGAAAAATGAGGATATGAACGTCTACATAGAAAAGGAGCTTATGTGCCAAAGATGAACACTTGATAAATTGCAATCCACTAACTACTAATGATATTCCCCCCTTAGGAAGTAATAGATCCACTAGTGATTGGAGAAGCCATTCCTATAAGTTGGATGAATGGGGAATCCAAATTCAAATTATGTATACCTTTGAAAATTACTCAAATGTCCACATGGTAGAATGAGACATCAATCCCAAATCTTGTAAAATCTAATGTAAAACAAGCTCCAAAGACAATGATGAGTGGGTTGACAGTAATGATTCGGTTTCCATGAAAGAGGAGATGAATGTCTTCAAAATAATTCTCCAAATCTACAACATAAGACTTTGCAACAGGGATGAGATGATATGTCTACAAGTTATACATCCCAAGTAGTTGTGTTGGGAAAACAATGAATGCCTTGTTGCACTAAATTAATGGAGGTCATGGATGAGGCAATGATAATATGAGGAGATGAAACAAGGAGATATGCCTCTAAGCCATTTAAATATGTAAGATATACTTAATGAGATAAGTTGCAACAAGATCCTCTTTGAATGGAGTGATATTAGGTTCCCCACAAATCTTCCAAAGTTTAGTCCAAAGTGTGTGGGAACAATCAATGTCCAATACATCACACATATTGCCATGATCAACACTAGAACAAATCACTTCTACAACATGGTCAGTGATGTTACCCTAAGTTGATCTACTCATTGGGGCGTTTGATTCAAGTATGAGTCCATAAAGATAAGGCAACAAATTAAGCCACCTAAGATTCATCAAGTTGCCATTTTGTCAAGACTCCCAATTATCCTATCCTGGGATGGCTATACAAGAAAGAATACAAAAACTCATGATATCCATCTGCATTGCATGTTAAGAGCGAATGAATGTTAGGAAATAATGCATCAACATCAAATTCATTTAGTCAATTTCCTAATAACCCATGAAAGAAAAACATGCATACAAGCTTATAAAAAATCATTATGACAATATTAAATAGACAAGCCACAAGATCACACATGATATATCTTAAGAAAACCCTCATGAGGAAAAAATCTAGTCCCAAAAGCATTCATACTCTATCTATTGTTCAATTTGAAACAATTTGTGCACTTAGTTATAGTTGATATTTTTGAAACATAAAGCCTCTCCCATGCATCCTACATATGTCCGAGCATGAATCAACACATTGCATGTCATATGCACTAATCATGAAAACCCAATAATGACAGGTCACTCAATTAAACAACTTTAACCACTAAACATGTGTTTTATTATATAAACATACTACCACAAATACAACCTTATATAGACATATACTACCACAAATACAAGTAAAATAAAACCATGTGCCACAAACTGGTAAATACAGTATCATTGACCCCTCATTTAATATTGGGTATTATTTGCTTTTACTTTGTTAATCTTTCCCTAAATATTAAATTATATACATTTTCTCAATGTTACATATGACACATAAAATGGCCCAAGAAAAAACTTCTTGTGATGCATGTCTCTCTAGGTTCCCTTAGGTACACCACATAGAATAATAATAAAATATTATAAACATTATGTAAGGTGTACAATATATTATCCCAACATTCCTTTACTGGCATATATTGTATGTATTTCAATCAATGAATTACATCAGTGTAGCTATACATGAAATCACATGAATCTCCAACATGCTCGTGTGCTCTATCAAGATACTTGCAATAGAAACCAAAGTAACCACCATCTAAAGCAATAACTCTTCTCATCCTTGAATATGCCATCTATGGAAGAAAAAAGAACAAGTCATGATGAAGATGCACCAATCCAAGAACACAATTATCAAATTCAATGTGATAACAAAGGCTCTAAGCTACTATCATTAGGCAAAAACCTACATAATAAAAAATGACGTCTGCAACACATGCCAATACATCCAACCATCTATACCTCCTAGGTATCAACAACATTAGAAAACTTTGCCAGTTTCATATGTTAACCCATAAATTACAATCAAGGTCTTTTTTCCAAACCTGTCAATGAAGTACTTACATATCTAGGAACTCTCACTGCATGTGTAATGTCAAATATGAAATTAAGATCAAGGCATATTACGTCTATTAATCAATGCTCATATTAAGGTGTGATAAATAATCAAAACATGAAGTACCAAGAACAATCACAATGATCCATGCATGTCCTAAATAGTTGCATACCATCTCAGAATATGACATTGTCCTCCCAAATCAATCATGAATCTCATGGAAGAACCCACTAAGCAAAGAAATAAACCTATAAATAATAAACTTTCTTTCTACCAACACCTCAAAGAAATAATGATGCATTAAGTATGTTCTTCAAAACACCACAAAGGAGAAGCCAAAACAACACCAAACCAGTTCAATCTCTTAGATTAAACAAACACATGTATCATGTCACTCCCTACCTTTTGAAATGCTGCTAATCGTTGCCTCCCGCCCAGACTCCTTGATGGGGCCTCGTTGTCTGTGGCGTTTCCTGGGTCTGCGTTTGGGCTCTCTGATGGGGCTAGTATGGCTCCAATGATCATCATTGTTGTAGTGAATGTTGTTGCTAGGATGACTTCCTGCCCATTGTAGATTTTGAACTCACCCAAACCTTCTTCCCCTGAAGCCATTGGGCTGGAGGATGTTGTGGGGGCCTTTGTGCCGGTCTCAAACTCACCCCTTCTGAATTTGGGGGGGTCTCTTCCTAGTCCAGGTGGTGGTTGGTGTTCCAATGTTGGGGTTGTGAGGGTTGGGGCTCTTGCCTCTAGCATTGTTGTTGTTGGTGGTGAGTAGAGCTATGCTTGTGCTGCCAGACGTATTGGTTCAAAGGTGAAAGCTCGTCCAATTGCTTGTGCCAAGACTTCTCTTGTAGTGGTGTGTGGCCTTGAGGTGGTGGAGAATGTTGGGCTCTACCAATGTTGATTGATTGATTTGCATATTTATTGGTTACTAGCCCTCTCTCACTGATTTGCATCATTGGGTGTTAGATTCTCGAAGATCGTTAGTTACCGGTAACATCAATCTCTTCCCTTGTGCTATAAGTTTTTTTATTGTTGCTTTTACTTCTTATGAAGAACACGATCTCATATTGAGAAAACTATGTGTGTGGGGGATTCACTCTCTCAGCTAAACCCTGGTCAACTTTCTTTAACCCTCTTACTGAACCACTCAATATGCATCCAACGTGGGTTTGTCTCCCAAATCTTCCTCTACATTTTCGAGAGAATTCTTGCTTTGAGGCCATAGGCAACTCTATTGGTTGTTTCTTAAAAGTGGATGAGGCTATTGTTGTGGTGAGTCATTCTACCTTTGCTTGTATTTTGGTTGACATTGACATCTCTACTCCCCTTTTGAAGGATGTGGTTCTCATGGTTGGGGACAAGCGTTGGACACAATCAATGGATTTTGAGGGCCTTCCCTTTCAATGCAGGTGGTACCTCTCTACTAGCCATTTGGCCACTAATTATTCTCTCTTGCATCATAAGGGTGTTGCCACTTGGTGGAAGGATGCAAATGATGATCATTTGAATGTCTTGGCCTCTAACTCTTCCTTTGATGACTCTATTGATGATGCCTACCCCCTGGATGATGCTCACATTCTAGCCTCTTATGTTCCAATGGATCCACCAGTTGTTGTGAACTCTTCTTTGACTATTGTCGCTTCTTATATGCTCTAGACAAGGGCTGCTAAGGTTGGTCAACACTTTGCTCCAGTTGAAGTTGTTGGTTCTCTTTCTCTGAGGGTCCAACAATGTCAACACACTATTTCTGGTGATGTTGTGGACTCTGCTCCTAGTGGTGAGGATCCCTCTGATTGTATTGCCTAGATAGTTGTTTGCCAACAAAGGAAGAACAACTCTATAGTCTCTTCTTCTCCATCCAATGTTGTAGGTGTGTTGTCTACCAACACTTGATGTGGGTTACTAGTGGTGCGGCTAGTCTATTGTCAATGGTCCTTTCATAACCTTGTTTTTTTTTGTTTATGCCAATGTCTCTATTGTTGTGTTGTGGTTTTCGTAAGGGTCATCCCCCTTGTTAGGCTATTGTAAAAATAAAAAATAAGCATATGTATCATGTAAAATGCCAAGATGGTTGTAAGCCTCTCTAACCAAAGAAAACAAACTCATGATAACAATTCCCAATAAAGGAAATCAACCCCATAAACAATCTCTTACTATCCTCATAATGAAATCATAATATCAACTCAAATGCACAAGGAGATAACCATGCCCAACATCTTTCAAAATGAATCCTCTAGAACTAACCATCTGTTCATATCTTAAGCTTCATATTTATGAAAGATAAGCATAAAACATATTGCACTTGAAAGGAACGATAGACAATGCCTTTCAAGTAAGAAACAATTGAGTATACCAAGAGTGGGGAATGCAGATGATCCTCTAGAATAACCAAGTCATCATGAATCACTCCAAGTCTCCTCTCAATTCCATACTAGGTGAAAACTCTCTGGTCTTCCTATTGAAACCACCAACCATAACACCATGTCTCTCATCACAAATGAATGACAACATCACCTAAGCCTCCAAGTATTTATGAGAAACTATATTCAACTAATATGTGCCAAAATTCAAATGCAACACCTTTATAATTATGAAACTCCAAGCAAATACTCAATGTGCTTAATACCAAGGGAACCGACCAAGATCAATGCCAAAGTTCCAACTGTTGAATTATGAATGAAAACATGACATCATTATCTAACCATCTCCTCCTAGGAGATCACATGCTCCAAGTGGAAATATCATTGCCTGAAGAGCACTATATTATGCCAAAACTCTACTCAACAACCAAGACTATGACATAATAACATACTTTATACCAAATATCACCTATCAAGATGAAAAAGTATCCTCCATGGATTTAATATGTCAACGTATCATATCATCATGAAGATAACCATCTCATGTTAGTGAGCTTACAAATGTGAAAGACCCAAGTCTATATTAATAGGATCTAAGAGCTTCTCCAAACATCTACAACACTAAAGAAGATCATCCACTACCAAATGGTGAGTAGTCCAAATCACTACGAACAACTCCCACTGAAATGTGATAGCGAGCCAAATAGGGATAATTTTGAGAAACACCCCTTAAAATGATATACAATCCTAGCAAATATTTTTATTTTTTTAAAAAAATATTAATTTCTATTGACATATCATCCCTTTTTCCAAAAAAATAAAAATTTATATGCAAATTATTTTACATCACAATTTTTTTTGTAGAAAATCTTTGTCAATCTTGGAAAATAATAGGAAATTAATTAATTACTATGATTAATTCCTCCATGATGACTATTCATCTATAAAAAAAATCTAATAGCTCTCTTTGTATTTTGTGAGATAAGATGCAACCACAGTTTGTAATGCTCAAGGGGCCCAAAATTTCTCATAGACCATTGATATCCATTGAGATCAATGATTCAAAATAAATTTCAACCTCATGAGTATCACAAATTGTATGTACATTTATCTCATGGAATATAATGATGACTATTAGATATATTTTAAATCAATGGTGACAACTAAATATTGATGATATGGCACTAAAGTAATTAATATTTGATATATTAGTGGCAAATTAATTTAAAATTTTATAATAACTCATAAAATTTAAGCAAATATGATATAATCAGGGATTAAATATTGTGGCAAATCTTTGAGATAGATTATTTTAATAAAATAAGAGCTCTGGCAATTTAAATAAGACTGATAATTTTTTGTAAAAATGTGGAGATTCAAGTCACCTTAAAACTTGAACTACTAGCTAATTAGTGAATATTAGCCACTAAAAAAGTCACTTAAATGAATCTCATATAGTTCTACACAAACACACAACTAAAATGGTAGCAGGATCAACTAAACCCAAGATCTTCAAGCCAAGAAGATACAACTGGAAACAAACAACCAAGAATCAATCCTACATTACCAATCCATTACTATCAAAGGCTCCCACTAAAAGGTGTAACCAATGAAATGTAGCCAAAAGCTATAATGATATCGTGATAAAACCATCATGCCATGAGTCTCAATAAATGCCAAACTAGGTACTATAATCATCCATCCTCTAATCTCAAAGAAAACATACCAATGCACAAATGAACATAAGCAATGCTAAGTAATAAAGTATGCATCAACACTGAATCAATCACGTGGATATAGATAGCCCACATCTGAGTCATCCCATTGCAAGTAAATGGTTAGTTAATCCACAACATTCATAACTTGAAGATCTAAGCAATGAAACATGAAAACTTAACATCACATCATTAACTTGCAAATTGAGATATCAAGAGAATAATCATGTAGACGACATGTCTCAAACACTAATCAACCTTCAATCTAATTTTTCAAATATGTCTACATCCAAGTTCCATAGTCAAGGAACCAATCTAACATTTAGGAGATATGAACAATCTCCTAACATCAAACCAAATCACCACCAAATTGCCATAATCTTGAATATGTTGTGTCATTACAATAGTGTACCTACATAATCACAACCCATAATAATCACCAATGCTAAACATGCACAGAAGTATCACACAAATGACACTCCTAGTCTCAAACCATGTCCTAAAAATTGAAGACAACATGTGCACTTATCACCATCAAAATCCAAATCTAAAACATCTATAAACTTGTACCAAGAAACACTAAATATAATAATTAACTATAACGTCATAAATATCACATAAAAACATGCACTCCCTCAAGTTTTGGACTCTTAACATGTTTGGGTGCTCACATACTCACAACTCAAACTTTAGACATCTATAGGCAATCAAACATGTACACAACTTCACTCCCCCGTCAAATTGAAAAAATAACACCACCGCTATAAAATACACTGAACATGCTCTCCAATGTCTATTTGAAATCAAAAAATTATTTTAGAATGCAAAAGTAATGCTCAAAATCATGAAAACAAATAATTTTTTACTTTGAGGCCCCAGGACTAACTAAAGTAAAAAAATCAGGGACCAAACCTTTGCCACTATGTAGTGCTCAAAACTAGCTTTCCAAAGAGTATAAGAAGTCTACAAACATATAATTTTAGTGAAGGTTATGCTCATTTGAAAAGAACTATCAATTTCAAACTTTAGAAAATTTTTGGTGGACTGCACTCTAAATATATTTTTGATTTAATATTCAAAAAATTCAAAACTATCAAAAGGGACCTGATGACCCTTTTTAATTTTTACTAATTTAAAAAATGTATATTAAATGGGGTGGGCGACATTTTATATATTAAAGATAATATCAAGTTTTATATCAAAAGACAATTGAGGTGTTAATGCAACTAGAGAAAACTAATGCATAGAGCTCCTAACGGAAAACTTGATGTTGCACATAAACAAAACACAACTATGCATGATTTTATATCCTTAAAAAGTTGATACACAAAAACTGTACATCCTTATATAGTTTCTATACAAAATATGAGCCATATATGATGCTAAACATGTGTATACTACTTAGAAGTTCCTACTCTTGTTACAGAGATCCCGAACCCTCCACCTGATTGGAGGCGATATGATTAAAATTTCCTCAATAGTAGAATCATCTCTAATATTGATGTTGAACCTTACACTATGTGGTCTAGTGGTTTTTTCTTGGTTCACAACAACCTTTTCATTATAGTTCTTTTGGAAGTCCATGCGTCCTTTGAAGAAGGGTGTGGTATCAAATTGGTTATGAGGCTATGCGTGTCCATATCTGAGGTCCTCTTTGTTGACTTGTACAATACATCTCCTATAAATTTCATAAATTTGAATCTTGATATTTCCATTGTCATTGTAATCTACAAGGAGACATTAAGGAAGATGATTCTTTTTGTCGACTCAGTAAGTGTCCTCTTAAATCCATTAAATTTTTCCTCATTTCTTGCATTCCAAATATTCTATAAAATCTTAGTGGAAAAAAGTTCAAAACAGATTATAAACTTTATCTAAATTATGAACAGTCCCTATAAGAACTTCTTTCCAATTAACATTCCTAATATCATCCCAATTCTTCAATCTAATTTTTTGTTTTGAGATTTCCTTAATATAAAGTAATAAAAAAATATGTGCTCTACTAATTTAGGTTTCCTACAAATTGTACACAGTTCAATATCAAAAGTATTTAGTTTATAGGGTAGCATTCACAATATAAATAACCATCTAAAACTAGCCTTTTTGGGCTCTAGAATATTTGACCATAACATTTTAAAGATTCCTTACCATTGTATCTCTTTCGATTTAACCTTCCAATAATTATTAAGATAAGTAATAATAGACATTGTATTAGATATAGATTTATGTATTATCTTGGTTTTAACATTATACAATGGTGTATCATCTTGCCATTTAAAATTCTTATAGTGCCCAAGATCCTGAATACAATCAATAGGGAAATAAAACCCCTTATAGTGTTTTCTCAAAATAGTTTAAGTTCTCTAAGTTGATGAAGGTAAGGCATTATCACAACATTAAGAAGCCCAATCCTTAGGCTAACCATTATGAATAATGTTATTAAAATACTTGATATCTTTCTAAGACTAGCTTTTGGCTGAGCATCCCCACAATAGTGCAACAAGGTTTCCCTTATGCTCTAAGTTCCACCAAATGGATCTATAAGCAAGGATTTGAGAATTATTTTTCTTAATGAATTGATGATTAATCACTTTCACATTCATCAGTTCCCAAGATTTCCAAAAATTCTAAACAGTTTAGAACCTGCAAGAGTTATCGAGCATTTTCTAATAAGAAGATTTCCATCTCGCTCAAACAACCTTGTATTAACCATTGTAAATCTATTATCATGTTCAGTAATGATTTTGTTAAGATCATTTGCATTCAATCATAGTCTGTACCATTGGACGACGAAAAGAACTAATTTGAAGGACCTAAAGTCACACTCAAGTATATCATCCAAAATCCCACAGTATCAATTTTTTGAGACTTGAGGATGTATGTCGCTTATAGACGAAACATTAGTCACCTGAAATACTACAGGTATTTCAGAATCACAATTTTTCTTTGTGTTATCCAACTTTTTGATGCAAAATTTATGACCATTGCACCACATAGCTTTGTGGTGTTTCACCTGCAATATGTCAAACATGTAAAAATGTAAGCAAAAAACAACACACATATATGTACATCAATACAATTGAAAAAATATTAAATAATATGGGTGATTAATTTATTTATACATGCCTTTTTATCTCTTAAACCATATGCTAAATCAATTTCCCTTTGTGTAACATTAGAATATTTATTATGGTGACCTTTAACCAATGAAGCCACACCGTTGTTAAAAAGTAAAGTCCACCAAGATAACTGAAAGGGGGGGGTGAATCAGTTATCAGATTATTATAACTTTTAACATCTTCAACAACATTTAACCATGTAAGTAAAGCAATTACTAACCATACAAAGATATTCATACACAATGACACAATAACACAAGATATGTTGACTAGGGAACCTCTTGATCAAAGAGTAAACCCCGGTGGGAATGATGCCCACAAAAAATGCACTAATATGAATATTCCTTGTGAGAGGATGGACTCTATTAGGATTCTTATGAAATATATTTAGTACATATAAATCCCTGTTAGGAGATTTTAAATCCTTATTAAAAGATTCTAACCATGTTAAGAGTTATGGAAGACAGAAGGACCCACCGCCCAAACAGCTTCAGGGTAATATCACTGAACACACTGTCCAAATAACCTTGATATTAGTCAGCAGAATAATATGAAATATGTTACCTCCTTACTGTGCCAAACTGCACTCACTGCTACATCAGATCTCAATTCCAGATCTTTGAACTTCGCATGTCTTCCTTCACAATTTCGCTTTCACAATCTCTTAGGCTCTTTTCTTCACTTCATGCTTACATTCACATGCAACCAAATCATGCTCACACTTATTTCATATATCTCCACTTCATACAATAAGGAAAAACATTCCTTCTTTTATACCACACTCAAATAATTACAAATGAGTCGGCACATAATTACAAAATAAAAGTTTCCATACGCTACATCAGAATTACACAAAACTGTCGGCTTCCAAATGCAATATCTCTTCACTCGTGCGACCTCAAAGTTTGCACTATGAATCAAGTCACCATCAATGTGTCTCAAACTTCCCTTTAACTGCGCAAAACCATATTTGATCCTGATTAGGAGATATCATCTGATTTCCACAAACCGCTACTCAGGAACATTGTCTGAATACTGCTTTTACCAAAATGCTCATAACTTTCATGAATAAATGAATTACTATCTGCGCTCTTAACCATAGACAAATAACATATGAAAGAGTATAACCTCAACATCACATAGCTCCAACTGCAATATCCCACGTGTGCTAATCAAAACACTGTCTGCTTCTCTGCTAGTCTTTAGAAGATCATTGTGTTGACATCAATGACAATCATAGTCATGAATGCAACAGCAACTGCTATAGAATGACTACCAACATCCAGCATTCATTCCTAACAATCTCCCCCATTGGCATTGATGGCAGCATAGATGAAAAAAATCCAATGTTCCAAAAATCCAATACTGCTGCACTGATACTCTGAAAGTTCTTCAAATCTTCTTCATCAATCAAATCTTGCTTTGTTATCCTATTAAGTTCTCTCCAACAGATGGTCTATATTTTTTTTCATGTATACTTCTCCCCCATTGACATCAATGACAAAAATTTCATCACTATGTCAACAACAATTCAATGTCAAAAGACACTGTCTCAGAAAATATATTCACAAGAGTCCTCATGACTCAGCTCAGATACACATACTCCCCCATAGAGGAAGTACCAACATCCAATCTAGAAAAAGACAAGGCTCATATACCACTGGACGGATGCAATCAACTACATCATTACTCAAAAGTAGGCTGGGGCATAACCCCAAGCATACCTCTCAGATACTCAAATGTATCCTTAGGCAAAGGCTTTGTAAATATGTCTGCTATTTGTTCCTTTGTGCTTATGTACTCCAGTCTGACTTCTTTCTCAACAACTTTCTCTCTTTCAACATGATATTTGATCTTTATATGTTTAGTTTTAGAATGCAATACAGGATTCTTAGACATACTAACTGTGCTGGTGTTGTCACAATGTATGACAATAGGCTCAAAAAACTTAATTCCAATGTCCTTCAACATCTGCTTCATCCAAATTATCTGGTTACAATTGTTTGTTGCTGCTACATATTCTACTTTTGTTGTACTCTGTGAAATACAATTCTGCTTCTTGCTCAACCAGGAGACCAATCTTCCTCCAAGAAAAAAGGCTCCACCATTGGTGCTTTTCTTATCATCAACACTACCTCCCCAATCAGCATCTGTATATGCACATAGGGTGAAATCATCAGATTTTTCATACCACAATCCATAGTCCATTGTGCCTCTTAAATATCTCAATATCCTCTTTACTACTGCATAATGTGATTCTCTAGGTTCAGCTTGAAATCTTGCTACCATTCCAACTGAATGTTGTATATTCGGTCTAGTGTGTGTTAAGTACTGCAATCCTCCAATCATGGATCTATATTTCTTCTGCTCAACTGTTGGTGTTTCATCTTTGCTTGATAGTTTGTGTCCTATAACCATAGGTGTTCCAACTAGTTTATAGTTCTCCATTCCAAATCTTTTCAGTCTTCATTTCATCAGCAAATTTGTCACTAGGTTCATCTTCTCCTCCAAAGATAATGTCATCAACAAAAATAACTATAACTAACATTTCATTTTCAATTTATTTTGTGTACAAATTACTATCTGTTGTTCCTTTAGTAAATCCCAATTTCAACAAATACTTATCCAATCTAGCATACCAAGTTCTAGGTGCTTGCTTTAGTCCATATAAAGCTTTCTTTAGTTTACATACCATATCTCCTTCTTGAGTCAAAGGAAAACCTTCAGGCTGCTCAATGTAGACTTCTTCTTCCAATTCACCATTTAGAAATGCGGACTTCACATCCATCTGATACACTTTGAATTTCTTAAAAGTTGCATAAGCCAAAAACATTCTTATTGCTTCAAGTCTTGCTACTAGTGCAAAGGTTTCTTCATAGTCAATTCCTTCTTGCTGCGAGTATCCCTTACATACTAATCTTGCTTTGTTTCTTACTACTTCTCCTTGTTCATTCATCTTGTTTCTGAATGCCCATTTAGTTCCAATCACATTCTTGTCTTTAGGTCTAGGAACCAATTCCCATGTCTTTTTCTTTTCAATTTGATCTAGTTCTTCTTTCATAGCATTAATCCAATGTTCATCTTCACAAGCTTCATTAGTAGATTTACGTTCAATTTGAGAAATCAAACATAAATGTACCTTATTTCTAGTCATAACTCCTCTGTCAAAACTTCCAATAACTTGTTCAACAGGATGATGTCTAGATAGATACTTGTTCGGTGTCATAGTCACAGATCTTGCTTCAATTGTAGATTCTTCTCTAGATTCTTCTCTGGTTTCTTCTCTAGTTTCTTCTGCAATATGATTCTCATTCAACAATTCACTGTCAGTCTCATAGAATAATTCAGTAGTTTCAATGTTAGGCTGAGGATTAGCTTCTTCATCATATTCATAATCAAGCATTCTTTCCTGAATTTTAAACTTCTCATCAACTTTAACATTTGCGCTCTCAACAATAGTTTTAGTTCTCTTATTGTAACATCTATATGCTTTGCTCTTCAAAGAATATCCAAGAAAAATACCTTCATCACTTCTAGGATCAAACTTTCCAATATCATCATCTCTCTTTATATAACATTTGCTTCCAAAAATTTTAAAATACTTAACTGAGGGTGCATGTCCAAACCATAATTCATAAGGTGTCTTATCTGTATCTGCTTTGATTTGTACTATGTTCATTGTATATACTGATGTATTCACTGCTTCTCTCCAAATTTTCTTCACCAAGTTATTCTCAAATAACATAGCTCTTGCTGCTTCAGTTACTGACCCGTTTCTTCTTTCTGCAATACCATTTTGTTCAAGTGTTCTAAGGGCTGAAAATTATCTCTTAATACCGTTCACTTCACAAAAAGTGTTAAACTCTCTAGAAGTAAATTCTCCACCTCTATTAGATCTCAAACATTTAATCTTCATTCCAGATTCATTCTCAACTTTATTCTTAATGATCTTAAACTTATCAAATGCTTTAGATTTTTCTTTCAGAAATGCAATCCACATCATTCTTGTAAAATCATCAACAAGAATCATAAAATACTTTTCTCCACAGAATCCTCTAGTCCTGGTAGGATCACTCAAGTCTGTATGAACAATCTCCAACTTATTTGCCAATGTGAACTTCTTACTAGGAAATGAACTTCTCTTCTACTTAGCCATCATGCATTCTTTGCAAATCATGTTAGTAGACTTCATAATTTTAGGCAAATCCCTTACTGCAAGTGTAGTACTCACTTTCACAATGTTATCAAAGTTTATATGACACAACCTTCTATGCCACAACTAACTGTCATCAATTTTAGTAATCAAGCATGTCATCTCAGTAGGATTCAACTGAAATACATTACCTCTGGTTCTAGATCCAGTTCCAATTAGATTTCCATCTTTATCCTTTATCACACAAGTTTTCTCAGGAAACCAAACTTGATATCCCTTATCCACTAATTGTCCAACACTCAAAAGATTATGTTTCAATCCATCAACAAAGTAAACATCATCATTATTAGTCTTTCCATCAAGAGTAATAGATCCTATACCTTTAATCAAACAAGGTGCATTGTTACCAACTCTAACAACTCCTCCATCATAATTGTTAAACTTTATGAACTTCTTCACATCTCCAGTCATATGATGTGAACAACCACTATCTATAATCCAATCATCTTTCTTTTCAACTTGGGAAACTAATGCTTTTTCTTCTTTAACATCAGATTCATAATTTTCTTCTTTAATTGCTATAAATCCTATTTCATCATTATTTTCAGTATCACTTTCACTCAAAGTTCTTTCTATACTAGCTTCAAGATCATCATCATTAGCATAATAACATTCCTTAGATCTTCTAAGCTTGAAATTATTTATGTACTTCTTAACTCTCTTAGGACATTTAGATGCAAAATGACCATATTCTTGACAAGTCCAACATTTAAAAAATTTCTTACTGTCTGGTTCTCTTTTCACAAGCAAGGCAATACCTTCTTCAATCTTCTTATCTTCTTCATTTCTAGATTTGTTGTTGCTGGCATAATCTCCACTCACACTAGTACTTCTTGACAAAGAAGGACTAATACTAATAGCACTGAATGTTGTCTCCATTCTAGGTAAGTCTCCTGATAACCTCAAGTTCATCTATGCTGCTTCCAATCTTCCAAGAAGAGTCTCTCTTGTAAATTTTGTAGTACAAGGTATAACTTGTTCAATCATTTGTGTTGTCTGCTTAAATACAGGAGTCAATGTCCTCAGAATTTTCCATATCACTTCATTCTCTGTCTTTGATCCTCCACAAGATTTTATTCCTGCAACAATTTCTGACATTCTACCAACATAGCTTCTAATAGATTCATTTTCTATCATTCTAATATCTTTAAATGCACATATCCAATTATGTAATCTAGCTCCTTTTGCATGTTCATCACCTTCAAAAGTAGAGTGTAAAGCTTTCTAAATTTCATTAGATTTCTTAAAACATTTTACCTGACTGTATTCATTCTCTGGAAGTGCTATCAAGAGTGCTTCTCTTGCAAGTATGTTACACATGAATAGATCTACCTCATCTTTAGAACTTTTTTCAAGACTGTCTTCTTCAATTATAGTCCTTTCATTCTTTGTAATCAACCAATAGCCTAGTCCTAAACACAATAGATGTGTCTTCATCTTTTCCTTCCAGCTGTCAAAATTTACTCCATCAAACTTAGGGCTTTCTTTCTTGGAATTTGCCATGGATCTCCTTAAGCTGTTAAACTTTCCTTTCAAGGACCTGTCACTCTGATACCAATTGTTAGAAAGTAAAGTCCACCAAGATAACTGAAAGGGGGGGGGGGGGGGTGAATCAGTTATCAAATTATTATAACTTTTAACATCTTCAACAACATTTAACCATGTAAGTAAAGCAATTACTAACCATACAAAGATATTCATACACAATGACACAATAACACAAGATATGTTGACTAGAGAACCTCTTGATCAAAGAGTAAACCCCGGTGGGAATGATGCCCACAAAATATGCACTAATATGAATATTCTTTGTGAGAGGATGGACTCTGTTAGGAGTCTTATGAAATACATTCAGTACATATAAATCCCTGTTAGGAGATTTTGAATCCCTATTAAAAGATTCTAACCCTGTTAAGAGTTATGGAAGACAGAAGGACCCACTGCCCAAACAGCTTCAGGATAAAATCATTGAACACTCACTGCTACATCAGATCTCAATTCTAGATCTCTGAACTTTGCATGTCTTCCTTCACAATTTCGCTTTCACAATCTCTTAGGCTTTTTTCTTCACTTCATGCTTACATTCGCATGCAACCAAACCATGCTCACACTTATTTCATATATCTCCACTTCATATAATAAGGAAAAATATTCCTTCCTTTATACCACACTCAAATAATTACAAATGAGTCGGCACATAATTACAAAATAAAAGTTTCCATACGCTACATCAAAATTACACAAAATTGTCAGCTTCCAAATGCAATATCTCTTCACTCATGCGACCTCAAAGTTTGTGCTATGAACCAAGTCACCATCAACATGTCTCAAACTTCCCTTTAACTGCACAAAACCAAATTCGATCCCGATTAGGAGATATCATTCGATTTCCACAAACTGTTGCTCAAGAACACTGCCTGAATACTACTTTTACCAAAATACTCATAACTTTCATGAATAAATGAATTACTATCTACACTCTTAACCATAGACAAATAGCATATCAAAGAGTATAACCTCAACATCACATAGCTCCAACTGCAATATCCCACGTGCGCTAATCAAAACACTGTCTGCTTCTCTACTAGTCTTCAGAAGATCACTGTGTTGACATCAATGACAATCATAGTCATGAATGCAACAACAACTGCTACAGAATGACTGCCAACATCCAGCATTCATTCCTAACAACTGTCCCATGTTAATGTGCAACCAGATTGTTGACATCGTTGAATCCATACTGTCATCGAATCAAGATTATTTGCGACATACAAATGTAGTTCATCCCACTCTCGAGCAACTGTTCAAAAAATAACTAGAAATTTATAACTGATGTATATTGAAGATTAAGAATAAATTAACTACAATATATATAAACCAAATGTAAAATGTATTCAGCTTAATTTCCATGAACATTGAATAATTACCTCTTACTTTCATCATTCTACCTTTCCCCATCAGGGATTCCCCTTCGAATTTGTTAAAGGAATTATGATCCCAAATGCAATCTACATGGGTCTTTGCCACGAACTTAAGAATTTATTCATTAATGTACACCATAGTCTGATATACGATATATCCTTCCACCATAGAACCCTCAGGATGTTCTCTTTGTCGAACCAAAGCCTTCAAAAATTTTAAGTGCCTCTCAGCCATCCACATTGACCTTGTATGCACAAGTCCTCACAATTCAATCTCCTCAACTTGGAGTATGAGGTAGTGTTCTTGTGCATTGAAAAAATTTGAAAGTAAAATTTTTTTCATTTCACACATTAAACAAGGAATTTTTATCTTCCAATATTTTATATCTTCTTGATGAATTTCTTTAGATGACAACCACGTACAAGTGATTAAAGACACAAATATATTAACGATACCCAAAAAGATAATATACAATATATTACATAACAAGTAAAACAAATCACAAATATAATATCTATATAATAAATTGAACAAATATCACTACTTACCTCATGTATTTTCCAAGATCATATATAACTTGCTTGACATTATTGTCGAAGTGGTTTGGGAGAGAAAGAGGTAGAACAAACTACAACAATTAAAATGATCTTTGCAGTATACAAATATACAGTAAATATACAAGAACATGACTTACCTTAATGAAGGTATGCCAATCATGCATTTTCATTCTTGGCCCAAATTCACTTTTACTTGTTATGAGATTGTTTATGTTCGCAACAAATCTTGTAGGAAATCAAATTTTTCATTTGACTTATTTTATAGCATTGTTTTTCTGCTTCATTAATAACCAAGGAAGGGCACTTATATTAATCTAGTCTCCATCGTTATTTAATTGAAAGACATTTTTCATTGCATGATTGGATTCTTAAATGTCACTACAAATTTTGACAATTTTTTATTTGTCACACCTTCCATCCAAAATTTTCTATAACGTCTCTGTTATATTCTTTCAATTATGCATAGTATCAAACAAATGCACAATTTGTATTTTCTCATAGTAGGGCAACCTACTAAATTATCTGGGATAACTTTTTAGTCCCTTTGGAAGGTGGCCATTAATGCCTTGATGACCTTCATGACCTTCATTAATGCCTTGTATTTCGATACTTATGATTTTTGTAGAGGAAGAGCCTATACTCGTTAAACACCTTCTTTCCTAAACTTTTTGAATGAAGAGATTTCATCTTTGGACCATAAATTGGACAAAAAAAAATTCATTTTTTTTGAAGACCTACAAGATCATGTATAATTGGATTAAATAAGTTAATTTTTATAATTATAATTATGTGCAAGTTGATCATTATAACATATCACAAAAATGTGTTAGCCCTATGGCATCATGAATTGTCTATACAAGCATTGCATGGAATTAAAATTGTCTTTATCCTATTGGTCTAGAGACGTTATACATAGTGATACCATTCCATAACTCTAGCAACTCATCGATAAGATGCTCAATATATATATTCATATCTTTAACTTGGTACTTGCCTAGTTGATTAATAAATAAAAATATTACATAATTATTATAACCATTTTATTGTAATACTTATAATTTAATGTAGATGACTATTAAATGAAAAAAATATCTGGAACAATCATTGCCAAAATTATGTGCTCCCTCTTTATTGACATCCATTGAGGAATGTTATTATTGATAACAAAAAAGTTCATACCAAGTAAATAGATCTTAGCTCTCTAAATCAATTGACATCGTCCGCTGCCAATGAAAGCATGAGATTATGAGGTTCTTCTTTAAAGTGTTGTCATTTTTTGTCTATGTCCATAAATGCAAAACTATCTATAGGCATTCAAATAATGTCATCTTGACTTCTATTGCATGCATGTTAATCCATAAATTGTGTCAAGATTTTGCACCTAAATAATCATTGCAAACGTGGAATAATGAGAATATAACAAACAACCTTGCAAGACACATTTTTTGTTAGTTGATATGTTCAATATCTAGTGATATGACATTCAAGACATTCTGTTGCAAATTCATGATGTTTATGATATATAATATGATAATTGGGACATGCATATATTGCTTGATACTCCGTTCTAATATATTTCATAATGACATATAATTCACGTAATGAGCGAGGTAGAATATTTGATGGTGGTAACAAAAACTCACCTATCAATCTACAACGAAAAATAATAATTTGTTAATATAAAGAATATAATGGTACGTGTTTCACCTTTTATTTATTATGATGAAATAACAACAAAAATAAATGAAAAAATATGACATATATGAAATACTTTAACATATGTAAGATTGTTATGTTGGATAAACCATTCATAACCTTCAAGTTCACATATTTCATCTTTGGACCACAAAGTGGACAAGAAAATTTTCTCTTTTTTTGAAGACCTACAAAATCATGTATAATTGGATTAAATAAGTTAATTTTTATAATTATAATTATGTGCAAGTTTAACATTATAACATACCATAAAAATGTGTTAGCCATAGGGCATCATGAATTGTCCGTACAAGCATTGCATGGAATTGAAATTGTCTTTGTCCTAGAGACATCATACATAGTGACATCATTCTATAACTCTAGCAACTCGTCGATAAGAGGCTCAATATATACATTTGTCTTTAACTTGGTACTTACCTAGTTGATTAATGAACAAAAACATTACATAATTATTATAACCATTTTACTATAATACTTTAATTTAATATAGATGACTATTAAATGAAAAAATACTTGGAACAATCATTACCAACATTATGTGCTCCCTCTTTATTGACATCCATGGAGGAATGTTATTGTTGATAACAAAAAAAGAGTCATACTGAATAAATAGATCTCAGCTATCTGAATGGATTGACACTGTCTGCTGCCAATGAAAGCATGAGATAATGAGGTTATTCTTTAAAGTGTTGTCATTTTCTGTCTATGTCCATAAATGTAGAACCATCTACATGCATTCGAATAATGTCATCTTGACTTCTATTGCATGCATGGTAATCCATAAATTGTGTCAAGATTTTGCATCTAAATAATCATTGCAAACATGAAATAATGGAAATATAATGAACAACCTCACGAGACACATTTTTTGTTAGTTGATATGTTTGATATCTACTGGTATGGCATTCAAGGCATTCTATTGCAAATTCGTGATGTTTATGATATATAATATGATCATTGGGACATGCATATATTGCTTGATACTTCGTTCTAATATCTTTCATAATAATAGATAATTCTTGGTATGAGTGAGGTAGAATATTTGATGGTGGTAATAAAAACTCAGTTATCAATCTACAACGAAAAAATATAATTTGTTAATATAAAGAATACAATGGTACATGTTTCACCCTTTGTTTATTATGATGAAATAACAACAAAAATAGATGAAAAAATATGACATATATGAAATACCTTAACATATGTGATATTCTTATGTTGGATAAGCCATTCATAACCTTCAAGTTCACATATTTCATCTTTGGACCATAAAGCGAACAAGAAAATTTTCCCTTTTTTTGAAGACGTACAAGATCATGTATAATTGGATTAAATAAGTTAATTTTAATAATTATAATTATGTGCAAGTTAAACATTATAATATACCACAAAAATGTGTTAGCCCTAGGGCATCATGAATTATCCATACAAGCATTGCATGGAATTGAAATTATCTTTGTCCTATTGGTCTAGAGACGTCATACATAGCGACACCATTCCATAACTCTAGTAAGTCATCGATAAAAGGCTCAATATATACATGTCCCAATGATCATATATATATATATATATATATATATATATATATATATATATATATATATATATATATATATATATATATATAAGATGATCATTGGGAAATGCATATATTGCTTGATACTTCATTCTAATATCTTTCATAATGATAAATAATTCTCAGTATGAGTGAGGTAGAATATTTGATGGTCATAACAAAAACTCACCTATCAATCTACAACAAAAAAATATAATTTGTTAATATAAAGAATATAATGGTACATGTTTCACCCTTTATTTATTATGATGAAATAGCAACAAAAATAGATGAAAAAATATGACATATATGAAATACCTTAACATATGTGAGATTGTTATGTTGGATAAACCATTCATAACCTTCAAGTTCACATATTTTATCTTTGAACCACAAAGTGGACAAGAAAATTTTCTCTTTTTTTAAAGACCTACAAGATCATGTATAATTGGACTAAATAAGTTAATTTTAATAATTATAATTATGTGCAAGTTGAACATTATAACATACCACAAAAATGTGTTAGCCCTAGGGCATCATGAATTGTCCATACAAGCATAACATGCAATTGAAATTATCTTTATCCTATTGGTCTAGAGATGTCATACATAGTGACACCATTTCATAACTCTAGCAACTCATCGATAAGAGACTCAATATATACATTCATATATTTAACTTAGTACTTACCTAGTTTATTAATTAACAAAAACATTACATAATTATTATAACCATTTTACTGTAATACTTATAATTTAATGTAGATGACTATTAAATGAAAAAAATACCTAGAACAATCATTGCCAACATTATGTGCTCCCTCTTTATTGACATCCATGGAGGATTGTTATTGTTGATAACAAAAAAAAGGTCATACCGATTAAATAGATCTCATCTCTCTGAATGGATTGACACCGTTCGTTGCCAATGAAAGCATGAGACTATGAGCTTCTTTATATTATTATCATTTTTCATCTATGTCCATAAATGTAGAACCATCTGCAAGCATTCAAATAATGTCATCTTGACTTCTATTGCATGCATGGTAATCCATAAATTGTCTCAATATTTTGCACCTAAATAATCTTTGCAAACGTGGAATAATGGGAATATAATGAACAACCTTGTGAGACATTTTTTGTTAATTGATATGTTTAATATCTACTGATATGAAATTCAAGGAATGATGTTGCAAATTCATGATGTTTATGATATATAATATGATCATGCATATATTGCTTGATACTCCGTTCTAATATCTTTCATAATGAGAGATAATTCTCGGTATTAGTGAGGTAGAATATTTGATGGTGGTAACAAAAATCACCTATCAATCTACAATGACAAAATATAATTTTTTATATAAAGAATATAATGGTACATGTTTCACCCTTTATTTATTATGATGAAATAACAACAAAAATAGATGAAAAAATATGACATATATGAAATAACTTAACATATGTGAGATTGTTATGTTGGATAAACCATTCATAACATTCAAGTTCACCAACAATAATACAACAGAGAGAAGAGTTGTTTGAGAGCCTTTGTACAAGGGCTCGTGTGCCTTCTCAAGTAGAGGTAAATCATGAACAACATCAAAGTTATCTTAATCATCATGATCAGTTGCACCAGTACTAAATGTGTCGTGGATCAATGTATTTGTACCATCATCTTCAATTGTGTTTTCTAGTGTATGATCATCTTCTTCCATAAGATCATTATCTTCAGCTTCGATATTCACACCTCCATGTTGCTCCACTTGTAAAACCACATTCTCCAGGTTGTGGTAGTCCATATCATGTTCCCTAGGGCACTCCACCTATATTAAAATGATAAACATAAATAAACCATGATCATTATCTCATTATGAAGTGATTTATTATGTATATAAATTGTTAAAATGATATAATGAAAAACTTACCAATTGACAATAATCATGCCCCCCTTGAATGTGACCATTCCACCTATAATGTTTGTCAACTGTTATGATTAAAATTCTTCTAGTCTTTAAGTCCTTATAATTTTTGCAAGAACAATAACATTTTCCATCACCTTTTCTTTTCAAGCTAGACCACAATCTAGCAATTGTCTCCTTATTTTTTTCTTCACTAATATTATCTAACACGATCTTTCTTTACAGGGCAAAGAAATTGGGCTATGAAAACTTGAGTCTATAACCTTCACAAACTAAGGAAAATGATGTCGCAAGTACAAAAAGCTTCTTAGAACTAGTTATATAGAACTTGAAATGTTAGTTATGAAATGATGTTTTAGTATAATATACCAAATTGAAATAGTTGAACATAGAAAAATTGAAAAACAAACCAAAAACATTGAATATTCAACATAGGAACATAGTATTAAGGTACTCCAAGTACCCGGTGCGGGGACATCCTGGGGACGGGTACTTCAAGATTTTGTGGAGATCAACATAACACCAATTCCAAGTTAAAAAGTAAACTTAAAGAATATGTATAGAAGGAACTTGTCTTATCAAATTTTGGCATTCAAAATTTTGTGCTAATGTAATGAAACAACTTGCACAATAGAGGAATATAATAGTAAACAACCCTCAATGACCTTTGTCACAATCCCCATCAACCAACATCCATTAAGTTTAATCATTATTAAAATTTTGTTAGCCAATTTCAATAAGCCTTGTGGGAGAGATTAGATACATAATTAGGTCAATTAATGGATTTTCACTCATAGATAAAATAATCAAATGAAGGAGGTCAACCACACAATCTTGCATCTTAATCCTGGACAAGGGATTAGAATCTATTGTAAGTATCTTAGATCCTAACTAGCAACCACCTTGGACATCTTGCTAGACATCAACAATTGTAGATTTATATAAATGGGAGTAAGAAATTAATACAATGAAAATGTTTTTTTCTATAGTGGATTCAACTCATTTTACAAGTCACTAGCAGCAGTACTGCAACAATTTTTTGGGTGATGTAGAGAATCCTATAAACTAACCCTATTCAAGGATCTTGATGATCCAATCAGAAAAACATCACATAAAAAACATATTAGAGGCTTATCAACTTGTTCAATCAGCATATTCATCAATACAATCAGTCTTCATTATGAGATCATGATAGGTTCATCAATCCTATCAAAGGTGACATATTGCATGTCTCATCAACTCAAGGGTTCAATCAGGACTAACAACCTTCAAGGATTCATTTCAAGCTCATCATCTTAGGGATCAAACAATATCCTTTTCAAGGTCTTTGTTCTTCATTAGAGGTATTACTTAACCAATCAAGGCTTTACAAAAACACCTTTTTAACATTACCACTCAATGCTTGAACAATCAACTCATTAGACATAAAAGAGCCATCAACATCCTTTAACTCAGTAAGTAACTTTTTCATAGCAACATGTGCAAGTAAATCTCCATAGTCCAACATTTTATTCATTGGATTAGATTCATATCATTGTTCTGATCACAGTCCTACAACAGGCATAACTCTTACAACAAAAGTTCACCTATTAATAAACATGCAAGGTTACATGTTTCTCAACTCAATACACTTGCTAGGGTTGGTAAAAATTTCATCAGGCATGATTCAAGGCCTTTGATATTCTGATCACATTAGGAATCAAAAGAACAACCCATAATGAATTTCAAATCAACTAACTGGGACATATTGTTACTGTTTAGACAGTCATAAACTGCCTTTCTAACATAAGTGCACTGCCTTCATTCCATACACAAACCATCTTCAATAGATGATTCCAAATCATCAATCATAATTCCAAAAACATGGAGATAGATGTCAAATGACTTTGTAATCATATTATCAAAAGGAAAATAGTAACTTCAATATATGACAGACTATCATCATTTGTACAGTTAAAACTGCAGTTCTAATACCAATCTACCTATTCATTATTAATTCCTAATCCATCTAATCATTATGGATGTCTTGTTACATTGTTTCAATCCTTAAAAAATACTTACCAACATTTATAAACCCATAGGTCATGTTTTTCCAATATAACAACTAAACCACTATCAAAAACTCAAGAAACTCACTATAACAGTCAACTAGGGCTTCATATTTCTTGTACATACTATAACCATTCGATCTGAGACCAAATGTGTTCCAAGGAATTGTGAGTCTAATCTTAAATTCCAAATTTTCATAATTTTATAACGGTTACAAACACAATTATAATCAAACCCTTGTGTGCAACTCCCAAACTGAGGGTTTCATAACAGGTTTTAAAAAATGTAATGGATCTCTTTTTATGGGTCACAAAAAAGTACCAAACTTGGTTCAAAATAGAGCTAGCTCATCATTATTTATTATAAAAAAATTTGGGTACTTATTCAATCCATTTATCATATGAAAAGTAATAAAAAATAGACAAAAATGTGACTATCTTAAACTGTCCACTTACATATTTTTATTCTTTATTGAATCCCTACCAAAAATATAGTACAAATATCTTTGGTTTTATGGTGTACATTTTCATAGCCATCCTTTCCACTCACTGCATGATCATCATATGGTCTTTAAATCCAACATGGATTGAAAAGTACTTGACTAGTCATCAATCCTGCAGACAACTTGATGACAGTGAGAGGTACATTGGATTTGATCAATACACAGCCTCTCACTGACTCACCATTTCCAACCTCAAACCTTAAACACTCCTTTATAATGTATTTGAAAATTATAGACTCTTATAAATTCTCTTGGACCGAAAAACAACCCTTAGTGCATCTTTTGTGCAACATTTGCAAAATTGTCAATTATGCAACTTTTTGCAATATTTTACACTTTTACATTTAATGCCTTCACAAATTTGAATAAACTACATAGATACACCAAAATGAACATTTTATGACCTTTTACAACCTTGGTACCCTTTCATGGGTTATTTCACATCTTTTAAACTTATGGACCTAATCAAGACCTAGTTGACAACTTGAGTAGCTTTTTCACAATTTTGACCAAAATGGCATATAGCCTTACATCTTTGTTCCAATAGCCTCATCAGGATTTTAACACATCTGGACTCCATTTTTTATGAGAAAATAGGCTTAGGAAATCTAGTTATATGATTTACTCAAACTTGCCATCCATTTTTCTAGAATTTATACCAAGGTTCTTAGAGATCTCAATTTAATTCATTTCTTGATTTTGGCATTTCTCAATTTTAAAATTTTCAAAATGGTTGGTAAAATTTCTTTGTGGGGTAGAATCATAATCTTTCAGATTCACATACTTCATTAGCCCTTGCCTAATCTGAAACTAATTCTTATGGTGAAATCCTCTATTGAGAAACTTACACCCTATAACTATCATATTTGGAAGACTAATATGACCAAATTTCTTTAGTCATGGAGTTTATGGTCTTGTTTAGATTTAACCCAACTAGAATTAGCTAATCAAATTGAATTCCTTCAGTGTATGAAAAAGATAAATTAGGTTATGGTTTTGATTGGCATGCATGTTCTAGACACTCCAGTTCCATATTGATTCTTGTGACACTCATAGGGATATGTGCCTTAGACTTCAAGATATTTTTAGGACTATTGATGAGTTTCATGCACTTCAAGTTGAGTCAGATTTGACATCTTTAGCACTTACTTCCTTCTCCTCCATTGAGGATTTTGTAGAGAAATTTAAACCCACGAGATCAATTTTATAGCATTGTGGTAAGATCAAGATTAACAAAGAGTGCATATTGCTAATTATATTGAAGCTTCAAGGTCCCTTTCAAGTGTTTTATTCCATATTTTATTCCATCATGGATGGTTTGGGTCTTTCCCATAGTATGTCTTTATTCAAGTTGTTTTGTGAACATATGACATGGGAATAGGCTAGGTTGACATAATTTGATCTTCACTTTCTTGTTCATGATTATAGGCTTTGGTTGCTTGATCATATAAAAGGAAACAATAGAAGAAAGAGAGGAATATAAATTCACAATCTACTCAACTAGCTTCATATTCTCATGCACATGATTTTGATTCTTTCTCCTCCTCCAAGAGGTCTTTATCTAGAACTGACAAGCCTTGTATAGTTATTGCACCAAGATAGGACATGATAAACATTATTTTTATACAAATTAGATAAATAATTTGAAAGATATTCTTCAAAGGAATTGTATTCAGACACCTCTATCTAGGCATCTGAGGAGAGACTTGGTCACTTGAACCATGTGTGCTTCAATCATCCACCATGGATCTTGAGACATATTGTGTACCTCATCCTCCACATCCTAATTCTTTAAAGACAAGTCCTATTTAGAAAGTTGATTGTTACCTTTCATTTTTTACATTATGGGATGAGTAGTTACCAGATATTGTAGGGTTGTGTGCTACATCACCCACTCTAGACATTGGGAACATTATTGAGGATCTTCACTTCTCTTTTTAAGATAACTTGAGTATTCTTATCACTCCATCTTAAATGTCTTCATCGATTTCTCATTAGGAATCTTCACAATTGTATGAATTTTCTTCATCTAATTTGGCATCTTTTGTTTTAGACATGTGCACAGTTGAGCAGTCTTCCATGTCACACATCATGAGACCTTTCCTCCCATCTTCATGGAGTTTATT
This sequence comes from Chamaecyparis obtusa, assembly GCA_027943335.1. Classification (NCBI taxonomy): domain Eukaryota; kingdom Viridiplantae; phylum Streptophyta; class Pinopsida; order Cupressales; family Cupressaceae; genus Chamaecyparis; species Chamaecyparis obtusa. Next base: position 109,201 of record BSBK01005138.1, on the reverse strand, counting down.
TTTCCTTGGCCATTGGATTTGTTTCTTCCCAAATAGAGAAATTTGGTTTTCCACTCTTAGATATTCCTTGTAATATCCCAAATGGAAACCAACACCAAATATTGCTTTCTTCTTCACTCACAATAGTTATATTATAATACTTATGACAGAATAAATATGCAAACCAAAAATAGCCAATGTAATTCCAAATAAAAATCCAAAGATAAGTATCTATCTTTACCGATATGAATCTACTAATGGATATACACTTGGCCTTTCTTGCAATAGAGCATACCGTTACAAAATTTTGACAAATTAGTTAATTCAAAGATCTGGCCTTATTTGTAGAATATCAATTTCCTTCATTTATTTATAAGCCCTCTAGATGTACTTGACGAGTAAGTACATAAGAGAGAGTTATGCTTACTTATGTGTTACTGGACTTCTCTACCAGCCATGATGATTTGATGTTGCATCAATACCACAGTACAATGATGGTATCAAGGAAGTTGCATAAATGTTTGAGTTTACCAATGAGCTCAAATTTAGAAGACGCTAGACCATTTATAAACCATTTCTTACAATATGGTAATGGATTGCCTAACCATTTCATAGATCTAAGAGGTTTCCACATTCCTTCATTACAAGCAAAAATGTTAAATGGTCTGGCTGAATTTGGCTATAAAGTGCAAGGGCTTCCTTGCTCTAGTTCTATTTTTATTAATACATTCCACAAAGAGGGGTGGATCATACATTAGATTAAAATTTAGGTGTGCAATAGGTAAACCCCTTACCTTCATATACATAATTACAGTTTTGGAAGTCAATTAACAGGTGCAATATAATAGAACAAGTATGTAAAGAGCGAGATCACGATGTGCATACCTGATTAAAACCCCTAAAACTTGATATTTCTCCACAAAAGTTGCTTCAAAATTTTTTGCCACTGCTCTTCTAAAAGTTAAATTTGGTCTTCTAATATTTGTCCCGTGTATAATATAAATATCGTGATTGTATTTAAAAAAAGTGTTGTCCGCATTTGTCATAATTTTGACAAACTTGTCTATCGTCAGAATTCCAACGAACATGGGGCAACATTTATAAAAAACAAATTTGACACAAATTGCCTTGTAAAATTTTTTAAAATCCCATACTTTGTCAAAAAAATTTGTCGTAAAATGCACCCAAATGAGTTAGTGACCATATTCTAAAAATGAAATTAATAGAATAATTTTCCATTGAGAGGAGTCTCCTTGAGACCGTATTAGGAATCCATATAGAAGTAGTCCCTCTAGATGCACCATCTGCATCCTCAATGAAGAGTTGAAAGAATAGTCATATGAACATGATATTTCTTTCTCAATGTATATATTTATCTTTTGAAGGAGGAAAATATCAATCTTCTAGATTTTTTTAAAGTTCTTGATGATATTCTTCTTTTGAGAACTATTCAGTCCTCTAATATTCTATGAGATGATGATTAATTTTTGGATCTTGTGGAGCCCATCTTCTCTAGAGTACTTTAAATCTCATTTAAAATGTCTTTAGCAGGCATTTTCTATCAAATTATCCCTATTAAACTCCCTACCACATTGGGAAAAAAATATCATCTACCGATTTGAGAAATCCCAACTTCAAAGATGGGTAAGTGATTGAAATCGAGGGGGTGGATAGAGAAGAAAAATAAACCCAATCAACAATTTTGGACTTGGAGGTAGGGGAATCTAGGAGAGAATATGATCTACAAGGGGGAAGAAAAATATTGGGGAAGGGCATAGGAGGAACCACCAAAGACCCAATTGGGGAGGATGGAGGGAAACAAACATGGAAATTAGGGGGAGAGAAGAAGAGAGGGGAGGGAAAGTAAGTTCCATGTTAGAGACCAAGGATTTATCTAAATAGGAAGAGGGAGAAGAGGGGAAGAGGGAAGACAAAAGAGGGAGGGAGAGGATTGGAAGTGATACTGAAGAAAAAGACAGGGGATGAATCTCATGGACCTTTGAGATAGGAAGAAGGGATAACCTTGAGGTAAGAGGGTGTCAATTCCTTAGATGAAGGCATAGTTAGAAGAATCATCTCCAAAGAGGAGGACACAACATCCTTAGAAAAAGTGGCTTCCATAGAAGAGTATTTACCTTTCACAAGGAAAAAGGAATGCTTCTATTTATGGGAACCATGAGGAAAAGAGCTATAGGGGTTCTTCAATGAGGAACATAACTTAAGATCTGAAATAGAGTTTTCAAATTCAATAGCTAAAACCACACCCAAATCTTATAATCTACATTGATGGAGGTGGGAAGAATATTATGGGGCTCTACATTGACACAGAAGAAGGCATAGACAAATCTCATTTTGGTCATTGTGATATTGTCCATAGCAAGTAATTGGCCAAAAGAATTGGAAATACTAGTAATGATTTCCTTGTCCCCAAATTTTTGGGGGAGGGGTGAGTGAGATGGGGAAAAATAAAAACCCATGTTGGAACAACCAAAAAGAACCCATTCATGGTACTAAGCCCCACAATATTTACAGATAAACAAACATTGCTTCCTAAAAAACCAAGGCCCAATAGTTAAAAATTTGAGGTAATCTTGAAATAGGGAAAATGAAAAACTAAGAAAATCTTTAGGGAAAAAAGAGATGGGCACATTTCCTTTAATATCCCAATGAGAAAAACCCCATCTCTTGATAGCTTGAATTTATGGTTGTCATATAAAACTTCTTCCAACCAAAGTGTTCTCCATTTTTGTCGGGGAATGATCTAGGGTAATGGTTATCCCCTCCTCAACATGGAAAAAAAGAATAACTCCTTGGGAAATTTTCCTTTTTGGAGGAAAACAAGTCCTTCTAAGTGTTGAAGGAATTTGAGGAGAGATCCTTGGATTGAGAAATAGTGGAGGACCCATTGAAGGGAATCTTGGTAGAATTCTCATCCAATTACATAAGGCTTTTAAAAGAAGACATGTGATTTCCCTGGCTAACTTTTCAGATAGAAACATCCTTGAGATATCCAAATGAATTTTCATTGACATTTTTTAAGCCATCCTTACACACATTCCCAATAGTTGACAAGACCTCAAAATCCTTACAACCATTATTGCCTTTACAAGGAGAGAGTTTCACACTAGATGATTCCTGCTCAGAGATCATTTCAAAATCTTATCAATTTCCAATAGCTAGGTACATAATTTGTTACTTAATGGATGTTGATTTTTATTATAAAACTTCAAATATCAAGTATCCAATTTGAGGAGCCAAAAATACTCTAGTATAAATTCATAATGTTTATAGAAGATATTTTGGATAAAAAGCATATTTTTGGGGGGCAAAATGTGCAATGCATATATATATTAGCTTAATAAGGAAAGATACATAACAAAGAAAAGTAAAAAATAGGAAATGAAAGGAGAGGAGAGACATAAATAAAATCTCTCAGAATGTGGGGGCCCAAAATAAATTCAATGGCAGGCCACCAATAACACCAGTATTGAAAAACAAAAATGGGAGCACAACAACACTCAATAGGCTGTGAAACCTAGACAAAGATACATGTAGCCATGGAATATGCATGAATAGGTGGCCAAACAAGACCATAAAAAGAAACAAAAGAGACAAAGAAGTCCAAGATCATGATAAATATGTCTTTGAGACTCCAAATCTCTATTAATGGACTACATAAATGGTAATGCAATCACATAGGAGGTTATTGAGCTTACAGGGGAGATGTTGATTATCTATGCAACCCACTTTGATCATTTCTATTTTCTTCTATTTCAATACAAACAACTTGTAAACTTCAAAAAATTGATGTACACACCAAGGGATTTGTTGTTTCTAATAATAAATTGATGTTCCTTTCTCCAAAAGCTTGGCAAACTTCACTTACAGCCACATTCTCACTAGTAGAAACTTGGTGTTCACACAACATTATGTTTCCCTTTTCATAGTTTTTTTGATCCAACATTTCAACTAATTACAATTATAATAAAATTGATGCAACAAAACACTAAGAGCCACATACTCAATGTTGCCAACCTATTGACCTCACAACATAATGCTTCTCACAACAAGGATTTTCTATTGCTTCATTGGAGACATACTATTGTTCTCACTGCTTTATGAAGAACAACACATGGCATAGTTTTTCCATCTCTATAATTCATGACATCAAGCTTGAAGACCACAAGTGGCACCCAACCACAAAAGGCCAAAATAGTTGCACAATACAAAATAATGTTAGCAAAGAGAAATCAAGAGGCCAAGGCTATAAATTATGGTGAGAAGATATGAGAATTAAAAAGTTCATCATGAGTGAAGACTAGATCCCCTAAGATCAAATCATTTCCCTTATTTGCCAAAAATTCAGAAATCGTGTTTCCCTCTTTGTAAGTATGGGATATTTGGTAAGATTGAAAATATGATAGAAGACTCCAAGCCTCTGAAAGTATATAATTTATTTTCCAATTGAGTTCTTCTCTTGATCTTAATGCATTGATAATGATTAAGGAGTCCCCTTCAATTACCAAATGGGAGACTAAGATTTTATTTGTGTACCATCATAAAAAGTTAGCACTCATAATTGGATGCTTTATTAGGACCTATTAGACCCCATTTTGGTGATTTTGAGGTCTGAATTCTCATTTTGCTTGATTGTAGAAACCTTTTATTATCCCCCCATATCTTTTCACCTATCTCAACACCCTTCCCAAAGTCTATCCCATTCTCCAGTGTACAAAACATGAATGGCATTTTGTCCCCAAGGATTGGGGCCCAAATTGGGCTTAGGGCCCTATATCAGAGTATTTGGAGGAAATTTGATTTAGTGGTCATCCTAGAGTATTTTTTAATCCTAAAATTATGGATTGGGTATAAAAACCCCCTATCTCTCCTCATTGTTATATACATTCATGATCTACAAATTTCAATTAAGCTATCAAGTTTTTCAAAAAATCAAGAGCAATTGAGCAATTGGATTCAAGATTTGAAGGCAAGCATCCAAGATCAAGTTTCTCCAAGTCTCCAATTCTTAAAGACTATTCAAGTGAAAGGAATTATTCTCCAATTTAATAAATTTTCTCTCCCATGATGTCCAAGTAGAGGAATTCTCAATCAAGCAAGAAGATCCTTCCTTCAATTCAAATTTTCTCTCCTTCATTGCAAGCGATCATCAAGAATATCTACATTCAAAATCTAGGAGTGAAATTCATAGATCTATGAATTTGTGAGGGGATTATTGATTCTAAATTACATTACAATGTCAAATCCTTTATTTCAAGTACATTCAAGAATCTTCATGAGTATGAGTGATTTCTACATCCGTCCGTAAAGGTTTATTCAAGGTGAATCAAACATTTACCTTTTTACATACTTTTAATTATACAGTTTCACTTAATTTTAAGGGTTGATTCCTAAACAAGGTTTTGACAAAGAAAAACCTCTTTAGACAACCTTTTCCCCATTTATTTTTTGCGAGAATAGGTTATGGAGTTGTCAAAAAAAAAATTTAGAAATATCAAAAATTGTTGGAAGATCCCTATAAAATTCAGTCAAAACACTAGGTATAGATCACCACTCTCATTATGTACCTAGGTACAGGTCACACTTATTTTTATACCCTACATTCTATTCCCATATTTTAGCCACAAGTTAGATCTACAATCTAGTTTTTGTTTCTATATATTTTAGCTTTTTGTCAGTCCATATCAGTTTGTTGTTTTCAATTTTTTCAGTAATTTGCCTAAATTATCATTTACATTACATATTCTTATCATTTCCATTTTCATCATTAAATACCTTATCAAATGATCATTGTCCCACTTAGCGTTTGAGACTCCTCTTGAGCATAGCGGGGCATCTTCCTTCGGAAATATGAGATCATGAAAAGAAGAAGTGATCTACCTATTTGAATTGCTCCCCATTTCCAACCTTACATTTTTGGTGATCCCGACTCTTCTTACATACTTCTAATTTTGGTAGCTAGATCCTCTTTTCATATATATATTCACACACACACACACACACACACACACATTGTATGCTTCACATTAGATCTATTTATATTTGATGGTTGGATGCGCTTAGCATTAAAAAAATTATTTTTCTTGGTTGAATTGTATATCTCTTTCAAATTATATATTTTCATTAGATCTATCTCTCTTTCATTCTCTTGTGGATGAGTTTTATTACCTTGAGTCCTACCTATAGTATTTTGGTTAGGAGAAGTTGTAGACTTATGATTTCCTTTGATCTCGAGTCCTCTATCTTTCCTATGAATCTTGATGAGACCAACATGCCTACCAATGAAATTAATCCTATTATTGAGAACAAGTCTTCACACTCTTCTCATGATGAATATGAGACCTTAAGAGTCTCTCCTATGCAAGTGCAAAAACTTTCCCATGAATTTGAAAAAATCAAGCAATGGTTAGGAAAAGAAAACTCTAATTCCAAGATCATATTCATTGTAGAGGGTTCCTATGTAGTATCTCTCATCTCATTTATAGAAATTTTGATCATATTAGAGATTGTGACCAAGAACTAGGTTTCATTCCACTTGCCACTAGTATTGAGACCTCCATGCCTATTTCTACCTCCATTCCTAGTGTTTCCACTTATGCTCCACACATTATAACTACTTCCATTCAAAATCTCAACCCTAAACATGTTATCATTCCTAATCCTATTGCTCCTACTATTCCTACTAGTTTTCCATGTGTTTCTCTACATTCATCAATGACAACTTACAATAGTGTTCCTTTCTCATATTCCACCATTCCTTCCATTTCTCATAATGGTGTCCAAAAATTTCACACATATCTCCTACCACTCTTTCTACCAATTCTACTATTATTAGATTGACTCAAACCATGTCTTCCTTACAACAACAAATTGCTTTCATGACTCAATCCAAGTTCAACATTCCTACTTGTGACATTTATGGCCCTTTGGCCTTGGATATCATCCATGTCACTATTTTTTATTACATGGAAATTCCTCACCTAGAGACTTATAGTGGTAAAGGTGATCATTTGAACCATGTCAAAATATTTCAAACATTGTGTAGTGATTTCTCTCATGATCATAGGTACATGGCTAAATTGTTTACTAGAAATTTTTGAGATAAAGCCTTACAATGGTATTGATCTTCACCTCCTTATTATATTGACTCCTTTCAAATTTTGGCTAATGATTTTATCCAACAATTTCAAAACAATATTGGTCCTAATATTTATTTGACCCATTTAATGCATTGTAAACAAGGTGTTAAAGAAAAAGAGATTGATTCCAATGGCAAATTTAAGAATTTGCATGCTCAAATTTCTTATCCTATGCCTGATATTAATGTGAAACATATTTTCATTTCTAATTTACAAAAAGACATTAGAGATAAGATCTTGCTTTCTGAATTTTCTTCTTTTATGTAATTGCGTGTAGTGCTTCATAATTATCAACTTTGAGTGAGTCAATTTGTGAGCACCACTCTAATGGATCGTGTTGATAAGATTGATGATGTATCCCAATCCTATAATAAGTTTCAAAAACCCAAGAACTTCATAAGAAAATAATTCATCCAATAATGTTGATGAGCAAGTGGTGGTAGCATCTAAAGGTGTGGATCCTTTGTCATCTATTTTTAAACCTTCTCATAATTTTACATAGCTTTTTGAATCTTTTCATAATGTGATGTTTAAGTTGATTAATTCTAAAGTGGTAACCCCTCCTATTAAATTTATTGACACATTCAAACCTTTTCCCAAATCCTTTGATTACAAAGCTTTTTGTCAATACCATCGTCAACCCGTTCATGATATTGAGAAGTATTTCCTTTTAAAATTTGTTATTCAAGACCTCATTGATTCTAATACTATATCTATTGAGGATTTTATTGATTGAAGAAACAAATAAGTGGCACCTTCCTACCAAAACTTGCAAATCTACACCAATCCCTTTCCATCTCATTTGAAAAATATTTTTGAGTCTACCCAATCTTTTCCTTCTTCTACCCATATTGTTGACTATGACGATAAGTGTATTGAATCCAATAATGTTGTCAATCTTATTGATTAATCTGAATTTGAATCTAAAACCAAACCTAAACCTAACATTTTCATTACCTTTGATCCTAGTGAGATGATTAAATCACCTGATGGTCCTCTTAACATTGTTGCAAAGGTTAATTGTCTCTTTTCTCATAGTGTCCTTATTGACCCTACTTGCACGATGAATGTGATAACTAAAGAACATATTTACACTAGATAATTACAATGTGATTTCTATGACAAATCTGATGTGATGATCCAGGCTTGCAATGGTTTCACTTATCCTAACCATGGTTCTATTACATTTCTCGTATAAGTTGGTGGTAAAACTCTAGGTGTCACCTTTATTGTCATCTCAACTTCTGATCAGTTTCAAGTTAGACTTGGTCTTCTTTGGCTTACTCTAATGAAATTTGTAGGCTCTCCTATCCATAAGTGTTTGAAGTTTTCCCATAAAGGAGAAATTATTACTATTAATCATAGTCTCTATCAGCCTTCAGTACCTCGAGATTATGTTGACCTTTATTTATTTTGGTCTTCTATGCCTCAACCATCTCAATACCACAAATAAAATCTTTTTCAATCATATCAGAAATATAAAATAAAAAATATCTATGAGCTTAGCAATCCCAAGGATGTTTCATCTCAATTTCCTAGACTTGTACTTCTCCCTACACATCCTATATATACTTCTACTCTACCTCATATATCTTATAAACATTCAGTTGATAGTATCTCTAAACCTAGTGAGGTTCTTTCTATTCTTCCTCCTAAAAAAAAGGGATTGATGTTGATTGATCCCAAATTAAATCAAAACTTGAGAAAAACCAAGAGTAACCATTGTTTTTGTAAATGTCATGCTGGATCTTGTGAATGTGCTTCTTAAAATCTCTCTTCTCCTAAAACACCTATTAATACTTTTTTTCCCTTTGATTAGCCTATGCTTGACCCAAAGGAGAAATTTAATTTGAAAAATATGATTTTTATTTTATTTTAAAGAAAAAGTGGATTACCCACTATATATATTATTAAATAGAAAATAGTTTCAAGGGCTCAATCAGGAAAGAACCAAAAAGAAAACCCGATATCCTTGCCACTTACAATTAGCCCGATATTACTTGAGGCATCAATTTATCATGAGATTACACATTTGGCATGAAAGAAAATTTACAAAACCATGTCTGATAACCTAGCCACATACAAACATGAAATTGAACAAACATGTTAATTGTATTCATATCTTGGATTTGATTACAATTAATTTGGATGATGACGATACTCTTGATGATGATGTTTTTGATATTCCTAATGCAACTAATGATGATATTCATGCTAGTGATTTTGATGATATGTATGATCTTGTTGATGTTAATTATGATTTAAGATCTATGCTTGCACAACTATTATCTCTTAGTCCTAGTGACGAACAAAGTGACCTATCTTTACAGCATGGTCCTTGTTTGGAACTGGTTACTGTTCCATCTACCACATTGGATGTTGCTTCTCTTGCATGTTTTCCACCTTCCCTAAACACTATAGACCAAGATTGGGGGGCAGACAATATGCTTGAGAATATCCTCTTGTGTGGTATATTCTTTGTGTCTACTTGTTGTAATGTGCTTCTCCCATGATGTGTTTCTTGCTACATGTTATTTTTAGAGGACCCTTATTGCTCCATTAGCACAAGGTGATAACGGAATCGACCTGTCATGAAATTCCTCTATTTTTATCTCATTTATTATATATATTTTCTTATATGTTATCCATACATGTGCTATTGTTCCTAAATGTGTCTTTCTTTTACTCAATTGGAGATGATGCAAAATAGAGCTAAATATTATTTTTGGTCTCTGTGATGTCACCCCAAAAAAATTCTTCTTTGTATCTCTTACATGCTCTTTTTCTCGTTATACTACCTCTAGGAGATGATTAAAGTGTCATCTTGGTGATCATGTTGATTCTTGAGATAGTATATCCCCTTGTGTTCCTTGTCATTTTTTCATTTACCTTTATTTGTCATTTCATGGGGGCATCTTATAGTGAAAATGTATCTTGTGGGTGCATGCATGCTTCATTAAAGATATTGCTCTTGTTAAGGTGTTTGCAATCACTTTAGTATGGGGGCATACACTCTGCACCTTGTTTCACATTTTGGACAAATATAAATAGTGATTCAATGTAATCTCTCTTGTGTATGGATAAGGAGATAATGATTTCCTTGTGTTCATATTTTCATTAGATCCCTTAACAGAGACAATGCTTTCCTTAAGGACTGATCTTCCTCTATTTGATCCATTTGGAGACACTGCTTTCCTTACGCCTGATAGCCCTTTTAGATCCCTTAATGGAGACAATGCTTTCTTTAAGGAATGATCTTCATTTATTCAATCCCTTTGGAGACAATGATTTCCTTAGGCCTCATCTCCCTTTCAAATCCCTTAATGGAGATCATTCTTTCATTAAAGACCGATCCTCTTTGATGGGTTAGCTAGCATAATGTAGCTTGATAGACTTTCAATACCATCTTTTGCAGTACTTTATCTTTGCATGATCCATAGTAAGATAGTATCTTACTGGGATAGTGGTCATCTCTCTCTCTCTCTCTCTCTCTCTCTCTCTCTCATGATTCCTCTTTTATCTTTGTTTTGGATTTCACGAGGACTTAAGTCACTTGGAGACTTGATGTTTTTGTCTCCTTAACCTTGATAAGATTGTTCTTACGCATTGATATATTTTATCGTGAGAATGAATTTATCTCATACTCTCGCTAAAGTGGGGTCTAAATGTATCATCCCAAAAAGTTAGCACCCATAATAGGATTCTTTATTAGGATCTATTAGACCTCATTTTGGTGATTTCAAGGTCCGAACACCTGTTATGCTTGATCTTGGCAACTTTTTATTCTTCCCCCCACATCTTTTCACATATCCTGACACCTTGCCCAAATTTTGGCCCAATATTCAAGGTACAAAATTCCAATGGTGTTCTATCCATGAGGATTGGGGCCCAAATTTGGTTCAGGGCCCTATATCGAGGTATTTACAAGAAATTTGATTTTGTGGTCATCCTGGAGCATTTTTTAATCTCAAAATAATGTATTAAGTATTAAAACCCCCTATCTCTCCTTTTTTTTATACACATTCATGATCTACAACTTTGCAATCAAGCTATTAAGTTTTTCAAGCAATCAAGAGCAATTAAACAATTGGACTCAAGATTTTAAGGCAAGCATCCAAGATCAAGTTTCTCTAAGTCTCCAAGTCTCCAATTCTTAAAGACCTTTCAAGTCAAAGTTAATCCTCTCCAATTGAAGCAAGTTACTCTCTCATGCTAGTCAAGTAGAGGAATTCTCAATCAAGCAAAAATATCCTTCCTTCCATTCACATTCTCTCTCCTTCATTTCAAGTGATCATCAAGCATATCTACATTCAAGATCTAGGAGGGGCATTCATAGATCTATGTATTTGTGAGGGTATCCTTGATTCTACATTACATTCCAAATTCAAATCCTTGATTTCAAGTACATTAAAGCATCTTCATAGGTATGAGAGACTTCTCCATCCATCCATTAGGGTTTATGCAAGGTGAATCAAATATTTACCATTTTACATACTTTCCTTTATGCAATTTGAATTCATTTTCAAGGTTGATTCCTAAATAGGGGTTTGACCAAGGAAACCCCATTTAGACAATCTTTTACTCATTTTTCTATGTGTAGGAAAAGGTTATGGAGTTGTTGAACAAAATCCAGAAAGATAAAAAACTATTAGAAGATCCTTGGAAAATTCAATCAAAAATACTAGGTACAAATTGTCATTCTCTTTCTATACCCAAGTGTAGGTCACCATTGTCATTCTATACCCTTCATTTTTTTCCTAGATTTTAGCCATATATCAAATATGCATTCTAGGTTCTAGTTTTGTATATTTTATCTCTCTTTCAACCTATATCACTCTGTTATTTCTATTTTTTCCAATAATTTTCCTAAATTTTCATTTCCAGTACATTTTCTTATCATTTGCATTTTCATCATTACATATCTTAATGAAGGATCGCTATCCAAATTATCATTTGAGTCTCCTCTTGAACATTGTGGGACATCTTCCTTCCAAAGTATGAGATCAAGAAAAGGAGAAGTGATCTACCTATTTGCATTGCTTCCCTTTTCTAACCTTACGCTTTGCTACTTACAACCCTCGGAATAGTGCCCAACTCTTAGAAAAATTATTTGTGCAATCTTGAACTTTATATGCAACAAAATATAGTATTCTCCCTTATGTATTCTTGTGGACACAACTCACTCCAAAGGGCCTTGATTTTCCTATGGAGGAACCATCAAAATTTATTTAGTGAACTCAAGTGGAGGAGGTTGTCATTTGATAGAAGATATGTTAACTTGTTGAGGAGTATTGATAATAAGAATTCCTCTAAAGGGAAGGGAATTCTTTTCCCAAATAGAAATAAATTTGGAGTCCCATGAAGTAAACACAGATGTCAACCCTTTACTTGCAAAAGTAGAGGATTTAACAATTTATGATATTGAAGTTTCAATCTTGGTAATAAACTTATCAATGGAGAGAGAGGTTTTCCTTAAGATCCTCATGTTATGCTCCCACTGAATATTCCAAAGGAGAGTGGAAAGAGATATTGTCCAAATAATTGCAAAGAATGACTCTTGATAGAGGAGGTGATAGTTCTCAAACAATTCAATGGGAGAATTTGGAAGAGGGGTTGACCAAGAAAGTTTATTTTTCAACCAGTTCCAACACTTTGTGTGTAATCACATTGTAGAAGGAGATGATTAGTTGTCTCCATTATGGAGTTACATAAAACACAATTGAAATTATCTACAATCCAAATGTGGGAGACTTTATCACTTGTTATATTTCTCTTTTTTAGGGTAGTCCATGCGAACACTCCAACGTTTGGAAATCTTGATTCCAAAAAAGATGTAAAGGTTTTGAGGAGGCCTCAGAATTTAGAAATTCATATCTCTTACTAAATATTTACCAAGGAATGCTTCCCAAAATAAAAAATCTCCCTATGGAGATAAATGATTTGATGTGGTTGGAGTAAAATACATAACAAATCTTTTTATTATTGGGAAAAGGGAAGGGTGGATAAATCTATCCATTTTTATTGTGGCATGTTATGATCCTCATGAAAAACAAGATAGTCCTCAACTTTTTGTCCCCAATTTACTTGTAAAATATCTTTCACTTGTTGGAGTTGATGGAAATTTTATAAAGGGGGTTTACCCAACCAAGAGTCTTCCCAAAAAAGGGCCTTTCTACCCTCATGATTTATCCAGTAGAGATGTGGAAAAATCACTTCTCTATATTTAATTAAAAAATTACACATCCTAGAACATTGAGGGGGATTTTCCATAATAAAAATCCTTTCCAATGACAAGGAGTCTAAATATTTATTTTGGATGGGTACCATCCTAAAAAAAATAGCACCCATAATTGGATACTCTATTAGGCCCCATTTTGGTGATTTCAAGATCATATGTTTGTTATGCTTGATCCTTGCCACATGGTTCCTTCTTTCCCACTTCTTCTCTACCATCCCGACACATAGTTCAAATATGGGATCAAAATCCTATGGTATAGATCGGGCCATTTGGTCTATTCCCTTGGATTTAGGCCCAGATTTGGCCTAGAGCCCTACGACAGTGTGTTAATAAAAAAAGATCTAGTGGTTTTCCTGGATCAATTTTGAATCCTAAAATTATGGATGAGGTATGAAAACACCCCATCACTCCTCATTTTGATATAATTTCATGATCTAAAACTATGCAATCAAGTTTTCAAGAGCAATCAAGAGAAATTGAGTAATTGGATTCAAGATTTGAAGGCAAGCATCCAAGATCTAGTTTATCCAATTCATTTAATTTCATTCCAAGGTGACCTTATCCATTGAGGAAATTTTATCTCCCATGACATCCAAGTAGAGGAATTCTCTATCAAGAAAGAAGATCCTTCAATCTATCCACATCTATCTCTCCTTCATTGCAAGCAATTATCAAGCATATCTACATTGAAGATCTAGGAGTGGTGTTCATAGATCCATTCATTTGTGAAGGAATCCTTGATTCTTATTCCAAAAATCAAGGTCAAATTCTTGATTCCAGTCACATTCAAGGATCTTCATGGGTATGAGTGATTTCTACATATGTCCATAAGGGTTTATGCAAAGTGAATCTAACATTTACCTTTCTGCGTATTTTCCTTTCATGCAATTTCTTATCATTTTCAAGGTTGATTTCTAAGGGGGGGTTTGAACAAGGAAAACCCCTTTTACCCAAAATTTTTCCCATTTTTTTGTGTGCAAGAATAGGATAAAAAACTATCAGAAACTATTTTGGGAAAGTAAGGAACGGTCAAACCAATCTTGGAAGTTTCAGGTAGAAACCTAATGTGTTGATTGACATAACTAATCTATACCTGGGTATAGATCGACTCATTTGATATATACCCTTATAAATCAGCTCAAAATTAACAAGAAGGCAGGTTATGGTTTCAGGATCTCAAAAAAGTTGATATAGGTGCTTTCAGCATTCCATCTATTAGTTATTCAAAACTGAAGTTTCTTATTTCCTATTTCATTTATAGATGCATATAAATATTTCATAATCTATATTTATGTCTTTATTATTATTTCCCATTTCTAAATTACATATTTAGTGAAGGACCATTGTCCCCATTTAGCACTTGAGTCACCTCTTGAGCGTATTGGGGGCATCTTCCTTCTAAATGTGCAATCTTGAAAAGGAGAGATGATCTATCCTATTTGCAATGTTTCCCTTTTCCCCCTTGTACATTTTGGTGAACCTGAATCAAAACATTTCCTCTTTTGATTTTTTAAGTTAGATTGCATTTACTTCATTGTATGCTTTAAATCTTCATATTTTGATAGTTAGATGTTCTTTTTTTAATTGTACGTAGTTAATTTTTGTATCTCTTTCAAAATTCATATTTACATTAGATCTATGTCTTTTTCATCTTTTAGTGCATTAGTGTTATCACATTGAGTCCTACTTATAGAATTCTAGTCAGGAGAAGCCATAGACTTATGGGTTCCTTTGATCTCAAGTCCTTTTTGTTTCCTCAGAATCTCGATGAGACCAACATGCCTACTAGTGATATTCCTCCAATTATTGGAAAAATCTTCCCAGTCTTCTCATGATGAAGATGAGATTTAAATCTTCATATTTTGATAGTTAGATGTTCTTTTTTTAATTGTACGTAGTTGATTTTTGTATCTCTTTCAAAATTCATATTTACATTAGATCTGTCTTTTTCATCTTTTAGTGCATTAGTGTTATCACATTGAGTCCTACTTATAGAATTCTAGTCAGGAGAAGCCATAGACTTATGGGTTCCTTTGATCTCAAGTCCTTTTTGTTTCCTCAGAATCTCAATGAGACCAACATGCCTACTAGTGATATTCCTCCAATTATTGGAAAAATCTTCCCATTCTTCTCATGATGAAGATGAGACCTTAAGATTTACTCATGTGCAAGTCCAAAATATTTCCCATAATCTTGAAAATTTAGAGAAATGGTTAGGACAATAAAAATCTAATCCCAAGGTCATCTTTAGGGTTTGAGGAAGATAATTCATAATTAAGAACATGGTATTAATATCTTTCATAGTATCTCTCATCTCATTGGTAACAATTTCGATCCTATTAGAGATTGTTCCCAATAATTAGGTTTCATGGTAAGCTACCACTAGTATTGAGACCTCCATTCCTATTCCTACCTCAATGTACCTATTATGTCTACTTATGATCCACCTATCATAAGCTCTTCCATACAAAACACCAATCCTACACATGTTAGCATTCATAATCCTATTATTCCTTCTTCAAATGTCCCATGTGTGTCCTTACCTTCATCCATACCCACTTACAATATTATTCCTTTTTCATATTCTATCATTCCTTCTATTTCCCATAATGGTCCAAATATTTTGAACATATCTCTCACCACTCTTTCTACTGAATCTACTATCAATATCTTGGCTCAAATTGTTTCATCCTTGCAACAACAAATTTCCTCTGACTCAATCCAAGTTTAACATTCCTACTTGTGACATTGCTAGTCCTTTGTCCTTAGACATCATTCATGATGTTATTCCTTAATATATGGAAATTACTTATTTAGAGACTTGAAATGGTAAGGATGATCCTTTGACTCGTGTTAAAACCTTTCAAACATTGTGTAGTGATTTATCTCATGATCATAGTTTCATAGCTAAATTGTTTACTAGAATTTTTTGAGATAAAGCCTTGCAATGGTATTTTTCTTTGCCTCCTTCCATTGATTCCTTTGAAAAACTTGATAACATATTTCATTCAACAGTTTCAAAACAATATTGGTTCTAAAATTTCTTTGACCAATTTGATGTATTGTAAACAAGGTGTTAAAGAAAAAATAAATGATCTCATTGGTAGATTTAAGCATTTGCATGCTCATAATTCTTATTTTGTTCCTGATGTTGATATACAACATATTTTAATTTCTAATTTTCAAAAATAATTTAGGGATAAGATATTGTTGTTTTAATTTTCCTCTTTTACTCAATTATGTGCAATGTTTCACAATTACTAGAGCTTCGAGTGAGTTAGTTTGAGAGCACTTCTCAAATGGCTCCAGTTGATAAGAATGATATCGCATTTCAATCCTATCTAAAGTTTTAGAAACCTAAGAGATTCATAAAAATCAATAATTCATTAAATCATGTTGATGAACAAGTGGAAACAACATCCAAAGGTGTGGTTCCTTTGTCATTTATTTTTTGACCTTCTTGTAATTTTACTTCTTTCTTTGAATCTTTTCATAATGTGATATTAAATTTGATTAATGCTAATGTGAAATGACTTCCTCCAATAGAATCGATTGACACATCCAAAAAAATTACTAATTCCTTTGATCCTAAAACTTTTTGTCAATGCCATCATCAACCTTACCATGATATTGAGTAGTGTTTCTGCTTAAAAAAATTTATTCAACACCTCAATGATTCTAATGCTATATCTATTGAGAGTTTGAATGATAAAGGAAACAAATACATATAGCCTCTCAAACAAAAATTGAAAACTTATACCAATATTTTACCTTCTCATTCGACCAATATCGTTGAGTCTACTCAATCTTTACCTACTTCCACCCATGTTGTTGACTATGATGTTGAGTCTACTAAAGCCAACAATATTGTCAACCTTATTGATCAATTCAAATCTAAACCCAAACCTAAACCTGAGCTTTGCATTCCTTTTGATCCTAAAGAGATTATTAAAGCACCTGATGGTCTTGTTTACATTTTAGCAAGGGTTAATGGTCTTCTTTTTCTTGGTGTCTTTAATATATATCTTACTTGCATGGTGAATGTTATAAATGAATAATGTATTTATACTAGATAATTACAATGTGATTTCTATGATAAATATGATGTGATAATTTAAACTTACAATGGTTTCACCTATCCTACCCACAAATGCATTACTTTTCCTATAGAACCTACATGAAAGTTGCAGTGTCTCCTATTCATAAGTGTTTGAAATTTCACCACGAAGAAGAAATAATTACAATTAATATTTAATAGTTTCTCAGCCTTTAGTGCCTAGAGAATATTTTGACATTGACATCTTGTGGCCTTCCATGCCTCAACCAACTCAACCTCACAAAGAAATTTTTTTTTATCCTATCAAAAATTCAAAATCCAAAATATTTGTGAGCTTGGTGATCCTAAGGATGTTTCATCTCCTTGCCCTAGACCTGGAATTCTTCCTACACCTTCCACACCTCCTTTATATGCTTTTGGTATGCCTCCTATATCCTATAAAAGCTCCATTGATGACATCTCTCAACCTAGTATGGTGTCTTTTGTTCTTCCCCCTAAAGAAGAAAAGTACCTGATGTTGATTGATCCTAAACTAAACCAAATCTCAGGAAAAACCAAACCAAAACTCAAGAAAAACCAAACTTAATCATTGTTGCTTTGATTCTATTTTACCAACCTATGCATAGCCCAAGGGATGAATTTAATTTGAAAAAAGATGAAATTGAACAGATATGATAGTTTTCTTTATATCTTAGGTTCTACTAAAATTAATTTAGATGAATATATACTCTTGATGACGATGATTTCATTTTAATATTTCTAATGCAAATGATGATGTTCATGCTAGTGATTCTGATGATATGTATGAGATTATTGATGTTAATCGAGACTTACTAGCTATGTTTGCAAAGCAATTATCTCGTAGTCCTAGTTACAAACAAAGTGACCAATCTTTACAACATGGTCCTTGTTTGGAACTGACTATTCTTCCATCTTTCGTGCTTTCAATTTTTCTCCTCTTGTGTGTTTCCCACATCCCCTAAAGACTACAAACCGAGATGGGGGGGAAGGTGTTACGCTTCACTAGCTCCTCTTGTGTGGTGGATTCTTTGTGTTTACTTGTTGTAATGTGCTTCCCCTATGATGTGCTAATTTAATATGTTTTTTTAGTTTTCTCTAGACAAACCTTGTTTCTCTATTGGCACAAGGTGATAAAGGAATTGACCTTTTATGGCATTCCTCTATTTGTATCTCACAAATTCTATATGTTGTTACATGTTATGTTGTGCATGTGTCACTATTCATAAATGTGCCTTTCATGCTCTCTTTTGTCATATGTTCATTTCCCTTGGTTTTTCCTTTCTTGGGATCATCTCATAGTGGAAACATATCTTGTGGGTGTATGTATGCTTTGTTAAAGCCATTTCTCCCATTAAGGTGTTTGTAATCACTTTTATGTGGGGGCATACACTCTTTTCCTTATTTCACATTTCACACACACACAATGATTTAATGAAATCTCACTTATGCATATGGATAAGGAGACAATGCTTTCCTTATATTCATCTTTTCATTATCACTCCCTTATGCATTATTCAACTAATCCCTTAATAGACCTGATACTTTCCTTAAGGAATAATCCTTCTTTCATAGATCCCTTTGGACATAATGCTTTCCTTAAGACTAATTTCCTTTTTCAGGATCCCTTAATGGACACAATGCTTTCCTTAAAGATAAATCTCTTTGTTTTGATGGGTTGACTAGCATAACACAACTTGCTAGATTATCAATGCCATCTTTTGCAGCAACACTTTTCCTTTTCATGATCCATTCTAAGTCAATACCTTACTATGCTAGTGGTCATGCCTCTTTCTGTCTCTTATCTCTTTCTCTTTCAGGTGATGCCTCTTTTATTTTGGATTTGTATTTGATGAAGAATTAAGTCACCTAGAGGCTTAACATTTTGTTGTCTCTTTAACCTTGATAAAATAATTCTTATGCATTGATCTAATTTTCCCAGAGCATTGTCTTGTCTTATACTTCTACTAAAGTGGGGGCTAGATGTACTATCCTAAAAATTTAACATCCCTAATTAGATGCTTTATTTGGGCCCATGTTGGTTTTTTCGAGATCAGATGTCCATTATGCTTGATCTTGGCAACATGGTTCCTCGTTTCCCACTTCTTCTCTACCATCTTGGAATGTAGTTAAAATTTGGGATCAAAATCATAGGTATAGATCATTCCAGTTGTTACCTAGGTATAGATTGGCTTAGTCAACCTGTACCCTTGGATTTAGGCCAAAATTTGGCCTAGATCCCTATTTCAGGGTGTTAATAAGAAAAATATCTGATGGTTGGAGTGGATCAATCTTGAATCCCAAAATGATGTATGAGCTATAAAAAAACCCTATATCTCCTAATTTTGATATACTTTCATGATCTACAAATTTACAATCAAGTTTTCAAGAGAAATCAAGAAATCAAGACCAATTGAGAAAAATATTTGAAGGCAAGCATCCAAGATCTAGTTTCTCTAAGTCATTAAATTTCATTCCAAGATGATATTATCCATTAAAAAAAATTTATCTCCCATGATGGAAAAGTAAAGTAATTCTTAATCAAGAAAGAAAATCCTTCCATCTATCCACATTCATCTCTCTTTCATTGCAAGCAATTATCAAGCATACCTACATTGAAGATCTAGTAGTGGTGTTCATAGATCCATGCATTTGTGAGGGTATCTTTGATTCCTATTCTAAAAATAAAGGTAAAGTCATTGATTCCAAGCACATTCAATCATCTGCATGGGTCTGGATAATTTTTGCATCCATCCATGAGGGTTTATACAAGATGAATCTAACATTTACCTTTCAGCATATTTTCCTTTCATACAATTTCTTATCATTTTCAAGTTTGATTCCTAAATGAGGATTTGAAAAAGGAAAATCCCCTTTACCCAAAATTTTCCCTATTTTATGTGTGCAGTAATAGGCTACAAAGTTGTCAAAACTTTTTCAAGCAGATTGGGAACAATTGAAGTGATCCTGAAAGTTTCAGATAGAAACCCAAGGTATAGATCAATTCAATTGATATATACTTGGGTACAAATTGTCTCATCTAATATATAACCTAAAAAATAGGTTCATATTTGACAGGAAGGTAGGTTACAATGTTGGGATATTAGAAACATTGATAGAGTTACGTTTGGCATTCTATCTATCACTTGTTCAAATCTGAAGTTTCTTATTTCCTATTTCATTTCTAGATGCATGTAAATATTTCATAATATGAATTTATGTGTTTATTATCATTTCCATTTCAAAATTACATTTTTAGCAAAGGATCATTGTCCCCATTTAGTGCTTGATTCACCTCTTGATCCTATTGTGGGCATCTTCCTTCCAAATGTACAATCCTATAAAGGAGAGGTGATCTATCTTATTTGCATTGCTTCCCTTTTCACCCTTGTATAGAATGATTCTTTCATATTTCGAATATGGCTTAGTATATAAACTCCAAACTAATTTTGCCCCAAGATCTTGATTCATGTCTTTTATGTTATGAACAACAACCCCACTAGCAACTTTTTTATTTGCAAAGGTTGTCCAAAGAGATGAGAGGAAGTTTAGCCTTGTTATCCATGTTTCCTTTCCATATGAAGGCTCATGGCATAAGTTAATTTTACCAACTTGATTGATTTATTATTTATTTTTTAAAATTATGATTGTTATTTAGTCCAATATTTTTGAGAATTTAGTTTTCTACTTTCCAAAGTATTGGAGAATATTTTTTGAGAAAACTCATAATGTTTCAAGATATAATAAGTTTTAATTATCCTCTTAAGATCAATATAAAATAGACGTTTTACTCTTGGGGAAATTTTATTACCAAGACTATTATTTAGGATTTTAAAAGTTAGGGTAACTTATCAAAGATCAATGATAGTAATATTCAATGACATGCTACGCAAAATCCTAGAAGACTATGTAGATGCCATACTAGCTAAGTAAAAAATAAGAGAACATCTACATATTCTTGAGTGACTGTTTGAATGATTCGGAGAATATAAGTTATGGATTAATCTAAGAAGTATTTTAGTGGTGTCACGTCTAGAAAACATCTAAGATACATTATCTCTAGATGAGGCATTGATGTTGACCCAACTACTATGAAATTCATTTAGAGATATAACCCTCATAAACTTACCTAACTGCATAGGATTCAGGGAAAAAAATTAGTATATGAAGATCCATTTCCTAGCTAGTAGATAAGTTCCAACCACCTTCACGCCTATTAATGAATTTTTTTCTTTCATTAGGATAACTCTTGTTAGCAACCTTTAGACAAGATAAAAGCATACCGTGATTTCCCTCTAGTCCTTAAGGTGCCCATCAAAGGGAAGCCATTATTGCTATATATATTAGCTACATTTCCATTTAAGGAAATATATAATAGTGTTCATGATGTAAAAACTAGTGGTATTAAAATTTGCAGGTCATGTTTGCATGTGTTATAATATTAAGATCAATAGTGCCTCAACACAATTAATCACATTTAACCATTTTATAATCACTTGCATAAGAATCATTAGGAGATCAAAGATGAGATTAAAAACCATCTATGTGCACTTTCAATTCTTACATACTTAGTTTGATGAGTATCACAATTATATTTTTCAAAGACAATAAAAAATAGAAGTCACATGATGAAAAATTTGGTAAACAAACATCATGCAGTTTTACATCAAAAAATGGAAATTTCAAAAAATACAAAAAAGGGTAAAAATGAAAATATTCCTTTGCTAAAAGATACCTTTAGAGGAACTTTGTACAAGTACTATGGTTAAAACCTTCTTGTAGTCATAATGTGTAATAAAATAGAATCCACCATCTTGTAGGTTCTCATCCACATTTAGTGAAAAGATATTGTTATATATTATGGGTCAGTGTCGACATCTTATTTAGTGAATAAAACATGTTATGTTTTTTAGGTCAATTAGTCACTAGGATACCTTCCATGATCAAAAAGTTACATTTATTTTTTACCATCCATCAATAAACACAAGAAAACATCCATGCATAGGCATGTTCTTTCAAACATTTGAACAACACACTTGAAATGTGCTCTTTAAATATAAAATCATACAGATTGATATCAACATATATACTATGAAGTAAAACAAACATGTACCATTGTTAAGAAATTCCTTATCAACTATCACTTTTATTATAATGAAAATTTTCCTTATTGATACAAGACATTCATCTTATAGAAAAAAATTTCTTCCTAGAATAACATCCATCGTCCTTTTAATCCATAACTTGTGGTATATAGTGTGGTGTTAAATATAACTAAGTACAATGGATATATCTCAACATTATATGTGAAGTAGGCAAAACCAAAATTGCATAGATGTTAAGTAGATGAATAAGTGTCATTACGTCCTACGTTAGTAGGAAAATTTTAGTATTATAATGTTTTTATAGCAAGAGGCACCTACTTTTGTGTGTATTGACATGGTGTGATAGTAAATTTTTGGTGTTGTTCTTTTCATCAAGTTTCAAACCTCATTAAGATGCTATTAATGGATGTTTAAATGGGTATGAGCTCCTCATTTGTGACCTCACTAATTCATATATTTAGGTCAAATGTGTTTACCCATCCTAAAAAGGAGTCACCCATTGGAATTATTTGTCATTGCACCAAAAGCTTGAACTTTCAATGCCCAATACAAATGCCATATTTAACCCGATACACGGGAGGCAGTTAAGCCATGTAACGAATCTCCAAGGAGGTTCTGACCACCAAGTCAACAATCTCCACCTTGGCACCGACTGAGCCTTCATCACCCACTGAAGGGAGACTCGAACCTGTGACCCAAGGATCTAATAGCTCAATTTTTGGATTCATTTGGCATTGCACCAAAATCTCAAATTGTCATTGCCCAATACAAATGCCAAATTTAACCCAATAGATGGGAGGTGGTTAAGCCATGTCATGAATTTCCAAGGATTTTCTAACCACCAATTTAACAACACCCACCTCTCAGTTCTGACCTTTGCATTGAATCCATGCTATAAGAACACTAGACTTTCATACTCATCTTTAATTTATATAGGGTCAATTCAAGAGCATTATTAAAATATATGGAACTTAATTAATGGTTTGGATTTTTCATTTTTAACCCTCAAGAGAATTTTAGACCTAATATTTTGTTAATTGTCATGATCCTTTTTAAATGAGTCATCCCTCTTGGGTCATTTTTAAAAAAAGGGTGTTTATTAACATCACAAACACATTACTTAATAATTTTAATATATATTACAAATAATAAAATAATACATATAAATAAAAAACTAAAACTTAAATTTTTTAAAGAGTGCTTGGTTTTCTTGTGAGGTTGAAAGGTTCTTAAAGAGCCCACTAGGGATCAAGTTTTGTTGAGTGCAATGCTCATACATCATCAAGATTTATGCCAATATTGTGCCTCATACATAATTCAAATAGTCATTTTGTTGGAGTACAAGAATCACTGAGAGGGGGGTGAATCGGTGATTCAAATCCATTTAAGATTTCAATTTAACTTTTACAAAAATGACAAAATGTGATCTTTTAACATCAACAAGAATGATGAAATCAAATAGCACATCAAATGTAAATCACAATGCTCATAGTAAGATCATAAAACAAGAATTTTCATGAGCGGAAAACCCTCATAGGGATGAAAATCCACTTGTAAAGTGCCTCACTGGCAATAACTTATCACAAATTACCATTCAATTTATACAAGTATAGATTTTTATCTTTGTTTCAAATCATAGCATTTCTTGAGATTCAGAAACAAAAGTGTGTATGCAATCCTATACACAACTCTATTCATACAACATGACCATATTATGTATATGGTTTTATAGTTATACAATAATATACCCAAGTTGGATTACCAAAGATTTTGATTAAGGAAAAATAGGTTTTGAGGGGACCCGAAAACCCTTACAACATGTTTTGAAAGGACCCAAAACCCTCATATTTTACCAAAATCTGGAACCCGCAATACTACATTTCCAAAGAGTACAAACAAGGAGAAGCAGCAGCCCAAACACATCTAAACTGACTAAATCCAGCAAAACATTAGCATAGTGACAGGAAGACAATGCCAGCCAAAAAATCAAAAGATAGCCATTATAGATCAGGCTGACAACACCAGCAAGGTACAACCTCAAACTATAGCACATAAAAGTATAGGACAAGGGATCAACAAGCACCCTCAGCCCAACAATAGGGAAATTCTCGACACCTTTAACCTGTGACAAAAACTACAAGAAGATAAAAGATAGCCCAGTCCTTAACCAAAAACATCCATAGTCCATATTGGGCCCTTGAAAAATGTTAGCATCTAGCCAGACAATATTGCATAAAATAAGCATAAAGAACTGAACAAAAACATGGGGGTTTTGAAAGGCTCCTCTAACCTTTGAATTGGGTTTAGTAATGACACCCAAAACTACCAACCTCATAAAGTTGTACAATGAAAAACTTATAGAAATAACATTGGGTTTAAGGAAGGAACCCAAAACCATCATGGGGTTTTGAAAGGCTCCCCAAACCTGAAAAGACACAAACCAACTTGAAAGATTGATCACCATAACACAAGCTGGAACTATGAGGTTTTGAGAGGTTCCCCAAACCTGCATGAGGTTTTGGTCAACTCCTCTAACTAGAACAAACATCTTGAAGAGAAAGAAAAACAATAAAAATAGAGGGAGAATAAAAGTCCCCTCTACCAAAGGATAGGGATTAAATCTGGCACACAAAACCACGTGACTAGAAGCATAAGCTTTCCACTTGCAAGCCCCAAAAACTACAGCAAGGATCCACTCCACCTCAATAGGAGTAGTACCCACCTCAATAGGAAAAGAGGAGAAAGGAACAACCAGAGAAGAAGGCCAACATCTTCCCCACCCTGAGATCAAGCAACCACAAACAAGAAAAACATCCATAAAATAACTTTCAACCTCTCCCACAAGGTAGATATCCACCTCAAAAGGTGATGCGTCCACCTCAATATGTAAAGTAGTAGAGAAAACAAGTAAAAAGAGATCAGCCTGATCATAGGATGTGAGATACCTCTCCACCTCCATAGGAGACTATAGGGGGGGGAAAGAGGAGCCACTAGCACTAGTTATGAATACATCTGAAAACAATAATGAAACCCTTCAGCAAAAATATTCTGTAATAAACCCTGAATTGTTCCCCTTTTTTATTTACACAAGAAATCAAAAACTATAACCCTTCACTGATATGAAAAAATATATTTTATTTTTTTATGCTCTTTGTACTGCATACCATTAATCAAAAAACCAAAAACCTCATATGTACATGCTCATAACGAAACTAAGTTACCCCCTATCATAACAGAAAAATTTCCATAATACTCGATGCAAAGCTGAAATCAAAACCTATTTAACAAAATTCTATTTGGATAACCAACAATCATAACCATTTCAATATCAAATGAATCTTTAATAAAAAAAATTGTATTTGATCACTTTTTAAAAAGCTAGAAGAATAAACAAAACAAGAATACCTGGTAACTGTTTCGAAGAGAAGAACCATAGACATGCACCTCATGTTCCCAAGTAACCACCACAATCTCAATAATGTCTCTATTTTTAGCTCGAAGAAAAGAATAAACCACCACTATCATTGTTCCCTACTCAAAAACTACCACATACAATTGTCCATATCATTCCCTAGCAGTGTCAACTAGGCTTGAAGACCCTTACAATTATTTTTCAAATATGGTCCATTTAAAACCCTAACAAAGATTTAATCCCACAATCAAAAGTCAGATGATTTTTTATGGGATTTAACTCCCATTCAAAATAATACCAATGAAAAAGTTAGTCTGTAACCAAAATCAAACCAATATCAATACCTTTGAAACTATTGACCTTTATAATGAGTGTGTCAAATAAAATGAAGTTTACCTCCTTTCAAGAGTTCATATTGAAGTATATTCTATACATGAGATGTCGACCAATAATGAAGACCACAAAGAACATTCATAACGATTACCATACCTATGGTCAAAGGGCAATATTCTTATCCTCGTATACCACTAATTTCAATCAAATGCTAGTAGCATACCACTAATTTTAATCAAATGTAATGTCAATTTTTCCATCATTAATATGAGAAGAATATCCTTGTAATATCTCATATTTACATCTTGATATTTGAAATATATATTACTTATATGCAATAAGTTATTAGTGACTTATATGTTTAAGATAAAATAATAAGTTAATGACTTATCAACGAAAGTTGATAAGGCATTAATTGCTTATTCAAGATAGGATTACATAAGTCATTAATAGCTACAGAAAATAAAATACATAGATGATGAAATAACAATAATGCAAATAAAGAAATCAAATACCAATCTTATTCATGTTACCATTCTATTTAGGAGCAATTTGTTATGGAACTATTATCAATGATCTATCATAGAACCCTATAAAATACCACTATTATACCTCATATACCAATGTTCTTGTATCATACCAAGTAATATGCCATGTTCCTATGATAATATCATATGCCGAAACAGATAGACCAAGCATGATCATGGAAACTATTATAGTACCTATACCAATACCCTATGAATGCAACAAAAGCATACTAAATGGATGCATTATCATATTCATGTTGAAAAGGACTATCATATACATGTGATGAAACACACCTATCATATCACTAGAGCCAGACCATTTCTTGTCCATGTACCAACCAAAGATGTGTTCTCAAACAATCAATGCATAGATTAGAGATGTCAAGTGATACCATACCAACTAAATATTGAAAACCTATAATCAAAGTGGGGCCTTTGTGTATCTTTGACATCAAGGACAACAACTGAGGGACAACACATTTTCCTTATTTAAATGATAAATAATATTTTTCTTACCTACCCTACATAACCATTGGGTAATTTATTTAATATAGAGCATAATTTTAGTGTAACATTAGAAGACACAACTTTTGGAAACCTAAATTTCTTAATTCTTCTCTAAAAAAATTAAATAATATTCACTTACCTACCCAACATAATCATTTGATCACTTATTTCCCATGGGCCATAAATTTAGTGTAAAAATGGGAACAACTCCTAGAAATTTGAAATACCTATTTAACCATTGGATCAATAAACAACTCTTTCATGTCTAAATAAATAATAATATCGGACTTAAGTATCAAATATATTGTTTTCTTATATCAAACTTGGTAAATCAGGTGAAATGCTTTTGACCTAGAGCTATGAAGTAGTGAGGCCACATCCCTTTATTATACATTTGAGGCCCAAAGGTTGCAAGCACATTGGATCAACGAAGGCACAATCTTGCAATCACAATGGCCCAACATGGTTTTGAACCTAGGTGGAGACAAAAACAACACCACCACTTAACCAATACACTAAATGGTGAACAAACTATTATAGAAACAACTCCATGGAAATCTTAACTACCTTGTGTAACTGTTGGATCAAGAGAGAGGCAACTCTTTAACAGTTAAAACTATTGATTCGCCTTGAAAATATAACACTATTTCTCTTACATATGCTTCTTAACTATTGGATCATTTATTGTCATCGGGCGAGCATGATTTAGTGAAAAATTATGAAAATAACTCCTTGAAAATATCAACTACCCTATAAAACCATTGAATCACGAGATAGGCTACTCTTTGAAAAGTGAAACTATTGATTTGTCTTGAAAATAAAATTAAAAAGATTTCTCTAACCTACTCTTATTAACTATTTGATCACTTATTTTCCACTTAAGATAAGTTTATTGTAATATTATGGAAACAACTCCTTGAGGATCATGAGATAAATAACTCTTTAAAATTTTAAATTGTTGAACTTAAAATTAAAACAACATTTCTCTTGACTATTCTTCTTAAGCATTATAGAACTTTCAATCCATTTTTTTCTTTACCTGCCCACTATCTATTTGAGTAATTTCCATTTAGCCATTCAACTATTTATTTTGCTTCACTCCATCAATTTTCTCCAATGTTTTCATCTTCACATGGCCTTCACTTGTTGGAATGATCCAGTGGCCTAGAAAGAGTAGGCTTATACGATTAGGTCTAGAGAGTGTGTTCAAAAACTTTATGTTGCAATTTGTAAAAAACTCTCAATTAATCAAAAAAATATACAATGGATGAATAAGCCTTTCAATTTCAATTTCATATTTTTTCCCTTACAATAAATTTATGTTATTTTTTTATTCTTTCCCTCTACATTTCTTTCTTCTATAATACCTTTGTTTCTTAATACATGCAAAAAAAATTTAAATGATTATTATTAAACTCATATATGCTAACTCATGCTCATGCATATGTTGAAAGTAGAAGAGAATGGCGAGTTTTGCAAGAATTTTATAGCAGATATTTTTGAATTGGAAATCTTAGAATTATTATGTGCATCTTGATAGAGGTTTATTAGGATAGTGTACAAGGTTTATTGCTTGTTGGTGTATTAAAACTTGTTTAAGAACGTTTTAGTGCTACCTTTTTGAGCACTTGAAAAAAAGGAGCATCATGATACCCTGCTGGTAATATTTAGTTTCTTACACGACCAATTGTTCCTCCTCTTCCTTTGTTCAAATTAGCCACACAATCCACCTGTGGCGTAAATTGCAAACAACTTTTTTGGTATGTAGAATTTTTTTTGTTCGTATTTTTATTAGATAGACAAATCCAATAGATATACATAGATATACCGTCATTACATTCTTGGTTGAAATTTGATGGTCAAAGATTGTTTTTTATATTAATCAACAACAAAATAAGTGCTATGTAGTGGTTAAGTACTTGCTTTACTTTTTAATTAATTATAACCTATAACTTATAATTGAAGTAATTTAATTTTTTGTTTTTAATAATTATAGATAATTATTGAATTGTTATAATTATTTGTAATAATAAGTATTTTTTTATTTTAAAATTTAGTAATAATGGTAATTGTTAGAATAAGCAACAATTATTTTTTTAAATAAAAGTACCATGCTTTAAAAAATATATTAGTAGATGTATTGAGCTACATATATATAAGTAAAATGTTCTTTTTTAATATATATTTGAAAATATAAAATATAACAATGATAACTTATTTGTTATATATTGAATATTTAGTTATATAATAATAAATATGATGTAGATTGATAATAGCAATATTAGTATTTAATAATAGTTATATTTATATAATTATTTGTATTAATAACTATAATACACTTATAGGTTGTCTTCTTTTTAAATCTAAATAATCTAAAAATATCTACATTAATATATCTAAAATATCAATAGAATTGAAATAACACAAAATAGAATTACAATATACATAACTATAAAAAATTTGTTCATGTGAGCAAAACCAAAATAAATGGCTAAATTTATGCAATATAGCAAAAAATGTGTTATTAAAATTGTTGCTTCCCGGAATTTTGTGTATAAGACTTGATTTATTTTAACCAATCATATCACCAATAAATATTTTTCACAATTTATTAACTTAAAAAATGTCATGTCAACTATAGAAAATATAAAAAATTTCACACAATCATAAATATATTTAAATTTAATTGGTGGAGATTGGTCCAAAAAAATCATTTAATCACTAGTTAAGGCTAACAATTCAAAAACTAATGCAATAGTACTATCACTATCATTAGAGTCCGCACAACAAGGAGGAGGTGGTGGAACCCTCTTTGTGAGGTTATCAGCATAAAGAGAAGAGCATTGTCAAACATATACATCATCAACTAAAGCAATCAAAGGAGGGTCTACATGACCAGAAGGGCCGCATCAGCATAAAGAATCATCAAAGTTTTAATAAGATTGTTTTAAATATGATTTTAGAAACTTGCTATAATTGTTAAAATTTGATATTTATTATTATTATTTATCAACCTTATCATTTAACATTGTGTATTTTTTATTTTTTATTATTTATCATATATTTATATTAATTTAAATTATTTTTCAAAATAGAACATAACTTTAAAAAATTATTAAATTTGAAATTTATGTGTATATATTATGTATGTGCGTGAAATGTTACCATAGGGGTAGCTCCTTGTATTACTAAAAAAGGAGAGTACATCAGAGATTACATCACGGATCTAGAGCTGATAGAATTAAAACATCCATCTTTAAGCTCAAAGATGCTCTCAAGTTGTTCATTAGTAAACAGATCATCATTTTCTCCCAAGAAATTATTGAAGCCTTCCATATCAGGCTTAGCTATCCCCTTTTTTAACAAGTTCTAGGCTTTAGTCATCTTGGTTTTGTTCCCTTCTGCCTCCAAATTGAAGATCTCAGCAAGTTCGCCTGTGAGGGGTTTGGTTTGCAATTCTGGGATCTTTGTGATCACAGCTACATAATGTTCTTCAGCTACTGTTATCCTTGCCTTTCCCTGCCCTTTGACATAATTCCTTGCAATCTGAATAAAAGGAGAGCATAATTTTTTTTGCTTGTCTCCATCATGTATATGGCCTTCTCCTCTCTCCATACTTTGGCTTCTATGATCTTTATCATTGCTTCCTTTTTCTGAGAATCGTGTGCTCTTGAGAAGAGCCTCTTGAATCTGGCCTCCTTATCTTCTTCCTGCTGGCACTTGCATTGGGCATTAAAGAAACTTGTCATACTGTTAGCAGTGTTAGTATTAATATAATCCTTAATTTGTTCTGAATTTGGAGGGATCGCTTCTAGTGATTAAGATGGTTATACTATGATATCTGATGAATTTGAGTTCCGACTGTAGTTATTAGGGTACTCTGGAATCCGCTGTTGTTTTCTGACCTCTGTGAATATGTAAAAACCAAGTGATATGTTCATATTTTTGCATCAAGTTCGTATTGTACTCGGACTGGCTGTGTTCAGTGTGTGTAGGGTTGGGTTATCTGTTTATCCATTACATAGTATATTGTAGTCAACTGTCTACCCTTAATCCAATGTATTTTACTATCGCTAAATAGTTGCTACATAATTCTCTGTTCGTTGTTGATTCTCTGTTATTCTTCCTGAAAAATCGTTCTAGCTTGATGCTTATTCAGTAATTTGGGATTCTGCACCCCTGTTGTTTTTGTCGATTGATTGATGTTTGGGTGATTCGAAATTTGTATTCTTGACTGCCATGATATTAAAATTGTCTTCTCGTATAGTAGCTCTGAATCTTTGATTTATTGCTACGATATTTTCCTTTTATCTTTACACAGTTTTCTGATTTTTTGGATTCGTTTATGATTTTCTATCTTCTGGTGATATAACTCCTGGATTTTATTTTTCTGTCAAGGTCACTTCAGGCCAGTCTAATTCCTTATCAGAAATGAGTTTGTGTTTTGATCAATGACTCTATTGGCCAGTACATATGGTAATCCATTTGTCTCACGATGTAGGTGGCTTAGGTGAAGTTATGTAACATTAATATTGTGATATTGCTATGTAGTTTTTGAGTTAAATTCATTGATCCATATTTCATGTAATGGTTCATAAGAACTCTTCTATTTAGAAGAACTGTGATATCTTTTTGAAGTGTTTCCAAAAACTTCTAAAAACTATGATAAACTTTTTTATTAAATTAGTAACTACATATGTTCTGAAACCGTTCCTATTCTATTTT
Source organism: Chamaecyparis obtusa (assembly GCA_027943335.1). NCBI lineage: Eukaryota > Viridiplantae > Streptophyta > Pinopsida > Cupressales > Cupressaceae > Chamaecyparis > Chamaecyparis obtusa. The sequence goes on along the minus strand of BSBK01005138.1, from coordinate 77,143 downwards.
CCATCCATGGTGCTATTCCATTTTTCTGCACAGCAAGGGAGTTATCTATACAAGTATATTTACACCCTTTGTGGTGCATTATGGATGTAACATGGATGACACCAAGTAAATATAGGCTTAAATTCTTAAATAAATATATAATTATAAGTATAAAATAATATGTTTTAATTATAATTTATTTCAGTGATAAGAGATTTCTACAATTCATAAAATCAATATATAATTGTTTTCATATTAAGTATAAAGAAATCAAAAATTACATCGAAATGTACAAAATAAAGGCAAAGCCTCACACCAGGATATCAGAATAGCATAATCAACATAAGATCATAGCAAAACAAAAGGTAGCAGCAAGGTATCTAATGCAAAATAACTTCATATGACTCAGCCCAGTAGTCCAGCCCCTAGGGCCTTCCACCCAGACAATATTATTCTTTTCTTGGATTTGAGCCAGCATGAGGATCTTATCATCTGATGTATTCTTGTTCTTCTTGACCTCCTGGTTGAGCTTCTTCAAAGTTTCCTCAAACATCGCAAGGTTGTCCATGTTTCTCCTCCATTCATACCGGTCTGTCATTTCAAAAACGAGCATAGTGGAGTGTCCCATTTGTAAGAACCTCTTCAGCTTCTCCCTCTCAATCAACATGTTAATAAGAACCTGCCAATGTACAATTGTTTTTAGATTAAATTACGTAAAAATTTAATTCGAATGTAATTACATATTAATAATTTACTTTTTATTTGTTTAAAATTATTTTAATATTCTTTTTAAAGAGCACTCACTTTTTTTAATTAAAAAATTTTAAATTATTTAATATTAAATTCATATAATTTTTTTTTATAAATTATGTACCTAATTTATTATATTATATTTAATAAAATCAATATACAATTATTTTTAGATTAAATTGTTTAAAATTTTAATTCAAATGCAATTGCATATTAATAATTTATTTATTATTTGTTTAAAATTATTCTAATATTCTTTTAAAGAGCACTCACTTTTTTAATTAAGAAATATAAAATTATTTAATATTATTCATATAATTTTGTTTTATAAATTATGTACATAATTTATTATATTATATTTATTTCATTTAATAATTATTATTTTTAAATTTATATATAATATATTTGTTTCTATTTTTTAATAAATTTAAAATATATAAATTGATGTTTGGGATATTTTTCAGAAATATAAAATATATTGTCATATATTTGTAATAGCATAAAATATAAAATATAAAAAATACATCATCAAACACAAAGCAAAATGTAGTATATGTACGTTGGTTGTCCTCATGATATCTGGAATGATCTCTTGCTGTTTGATGATGTATTTTGTCTCAAATTACTGCAAGTTGAATATTTGTATTTTGATTTTAGTTGATTGTATATTCCAGTTATGTCTCTTTAGTACTGTTCATATTTGAAATATACCATCAGGTGACTTCCTATTTTTTAATGTGAATATGATATATTGTACCTATGCAATGAATTGTCCTGAGGGTGCTTCTGTCACCCATTTTGTGTTGTGCCTTCTTTATAATTAATAAAAAAATATAAAAAATTAAATTTTACATAATATAAACTAAGCCCGTTTGGGTGCTGGAATACCAAATTTTGGAAGATACAAAATGCAGAAGATGACTGAGAAGATACATTTTCTGCGTTTATCCAATTCTATTTTCTACAATACAGTTAATTTTTGAATTTTTTTAAAGATAGAATTTTTTTTTTTCAATTGACTCTTTTTATATAAACGTCTGCCTTGCTCAAAGATCATAAATTGTGAGCAATCCGGGCTTCAAAATCTTGCGGCCTCCCGTCAAGTTTTCATGGAATTTGAATATGCGTGACGTTCCTTGCTGGAATCCATTATGATCATGGCCTCCAATCATGGCGATCACGTCACAGGCAAGATTTGCATCGTACTTAATTTTCTATTTTCATATGGCTGTTATTTAGGGTAACAAATTATTTTCCTCCATGTATCTTTTCCTTTGAGAATTCAGTATCTTTCCAAGAAAGATTTGCAAGAAAGATGAAATATACCAGACAGAAGGAAAAGTAAAACATTCAGGATCTTTCCTCATGAATCTTAACCTTTGAGTATTGAAAATTTCTTGTTGGATTGAAAATGTAAAGAATCCTACTGCAATGAAATGCCGACAGCAGTTGAAACGACTGCTTAAGATTTGCATTTGAAATTATTATGCTGTGTTGTGAAGAATTTTTTTTTGACTTCATTCTGTAGATGACGGTACTGTAATTTTCTGTGCTTTTTCTCTTTCTCACGGATCTGATTATTAATCTAATTTGGTTTTATAAAAGTTAGAATTGGGATTCGAAATTTCAATTTTACTTATTTGAGTGGAAAATGCATATGTCTATTTTGGAGCAAAATTGGAATTTCGAAATTTCAATTCCATTTTTTTTAGATGGACATAAATATGGAAGAAACAAAGCTGGGAATTAGATAATGCCAATTTCAAACATATTCCAGCAACCAAACGAGCTCTAATAGAATATTAATTTATGATATTTATTTTACATACTAGTTACTAACAATTTTTATTTTTTAAGTTTTTGCCTATTAATAGGCTTCCAAGAGTTGATTCGTGCCCTATTGCCAGAGGTGAGGTACATTGGAATGCACCTGAAAAAGAATGGATAAAGGTAAACTTTGATGGGACCTTGAGAAGTAACTCAGGACCATCAGGAGGTAGATGTGTAGCTAGAGATTCTATGGATAATATTTTAGCTACTAAGGCCAAGAAATTGGAGGACAGAATAATGAAGCTGAGGTCAAGGCGGCTTGTGGCAGTAGAGATGGTGAGAAAATTGAAGTTGGATCAATTCTATTTGGAATGAAACTCACAAATTATTGTAAATGCAATTGCAAATGAAAAGTCCCATGTGTGGAAGATTGATAAAATTGTAAATACAATTGCAAATGAAAAGTCTCTTGTGTGGAAGATTGATAAAATCATATCAATTATTCGATAGAAGTTGGAATCCTTTGGGAATTACAGAATCTCTCATGTATACAGAGAGGATAATGCATCGGTTGACTCTCTTTCTAAGTTGGCGACTGACAAGGCACATTAGTATACCCTTGGGATGAGGTGGCACCTTTGAATTGGATGGTACGGAGGCAGGGATATTGAGGGGTGTAGTGAGTAGAGTAATGGGGTGGCAACAATAATGGCACCGGACACTGAAAGGCGATGAGGATGTGGTGATATGATGGGCATTTTTTTTGAATAACCTGAGACAGTTTTTCTCACATGCGAAGGACGAAGAGTAAACAGGCTCTCTGCCCAGAACGAATGTTTCACAAGGTATTTTGGTGGAATTCGATCTATTTTGATTTGTCTTGGAGGGGAAGAATTGGGTAGCTTGAGCATTGCCATGGAAGCCAACTTCATCCTGCGCTCATCCAAGCAACAGATGCTCTTTGGGGTAGCATTTCCAATGAGAGGCTCAAACATGTTTTCACTACCGATGACCCATGGTTCCTCATTATGGTCTATGGGATACTGGGGTACGATTTTCTACTAGCAGATTACAAACCAAGGGTGAACACAGATATTTCATCACTTTGTTGTGCTTGGGGTCTGGAGTTTAGCAGAATACTTGAGATCCTTAAGGTGGCCACTCGATGTGTCAAGGCTGAGTGGCGGGTGGGGTTGGAGTCTGTCCTCAGCATTGCGGACCCAAGGACAAGGCTCTGAACGTCGGTGGGTGATTGGGTACATGTCCCTAGCTACCCAAAACATCTTCACCCATTTGTGCTTCACAAAGTTGGGTCCAATCATCAAGCCAGGAAAGAGCATGCCTAGAGGATGTGGCGTGTCTTGTGTCATGAATACACAGAGGACTAGGAGTAGGCATTATCGCTTGGGAAAACTAAAGCGGAATTTGACAGGTCCACTCTCAAATTCAAGCTGGCAGATTATTGGAGGGCACCACAAGATAGGGATAATGATAAACATCAGAGAGTTCAAGGAGGTAGGGGTCGGGGAAGGGGTGGTTGACGAGAACAAGGGAAAAATGGTGTCGAAGGTGGTGGTCGACGGGTTCGAATGTAGAATGATGAAGATGACGATGATCGAGGCAAGGGACCAGGCGAGTGGCTACAAAGGAGAGGCTATATGACCTAAGAACATGGTGGTGCAGCATTTGTACAATAGCGATAGTCAGGGATCTGGGCCTATCAAACCCCAGTGGGTGACAAGTACATGTAGTTTTTTTGTTTTGTTTTTTTTGGCTAGGTTTTGATTGGAGGTCAGTGTATTTATAATTTCATATTTTTTTTTGGCTTCGACTATCTTTCTTATAAAATGTACCGTAAAATCAAAATATTGTATTTTTTTTCAGATCTGCAAAAACACAACGATTTTTTCACATATTTTTTTTTGTTTTCTACCATAAATCTTTTTTATCATAAAGAATTCATCCTGAAAATTTCATAAAATTCTATTGTGTTTTCCAAATTTCCAAAAAAAGTCAATGGTACATTTTGTTGGGAGGATAGCCGCATCATTTTTTTTGTATACAATATGAATATGTTGTGTATAGGATATCAGATGTATAACTGATGTGGACGGGTCTTTTGGGTATAGTACTAATGTGTCAATGTATATGGGGGTTTCTTTTTTAAGCAAACGGATGTAATAATGTATGGAAGTATGGTGGTCTCTATGAGAATGAAATATGGTTTTATAAGACGATGGACGACTTTATTTATCACTATTGTTAATAAAGGAAAAGAAAATTCTGATTAAAAAAATTATTAAAAAATTAAACTTTGTTGTGTTGGCATATTTTATATTTATTAAAATAAAAAAAATTCTACTATTCTATATAAAGAATTTATCATTAATTAATAAATTTAAATATATATATAATATGTAAATTAGTAATAGCAATTTTTTAATTTTAATAAATATAAAATACATTATATGTTGGTTGATATATTTTAATAATAGGGTTCCAATATACAATATATTTTAATCATAATTGCTAATATAAGAGGGTTCAACAAGGATGGACGGAGGAGGGCGACAAGGGTTTTGAAGCACGTCGAATGCATATTGAGGTTACAGCAAGAATGGATACAAAGGGGATCAAATGACACGCGGAGCTCATAAACCGTCGGGAAGGGCATGGGCAACACAGTAGAAGGAAGATAGGGGAGGATTGAAGAGATATTTCTCCACAGAGAGGGAGGAGAAGGCTTTTCCTCTGGACCGCAGCGGCTTGTCCAATATCTATAAGGGAAACAATGGAGGTTTCAAGAAAATAGAAGAAAAATTATGGAGACCAAAGGACTCCGTTATCCCAAACTAGGTGTCAAAGGAGAGGCCTGCAACGACGGATAACAGAGTGTTAATAGTAAGAGTTGAATCTAAAGGCTAGAAATCGAAGATAAATATTTACAAAGAGAGAGGTTTCTATATGAAGTGGGTAGGAGGATGGTTGGTGTTTATTAGGGTAAGGAAGTGGCGCGATGAAACTTGGGGCCGTCACCACTCCATAAAATCTGTGTTCAATGGGTTTTACTTGGTGGTTGCGAGCAGCGAACGTGAGAAACAATGGGTCTTGAATAATGGACCATTCATGATGGGGGGAATCGACTTCTTTATTAGAGTTTGGATGCCAAACTTCAATCCCAAATAAGCAATAATGGAGGAAGTTCTGATTTGGGTGCATTTGTACAATCTCTCACATGAGTACTGGAATGAAGAGACACTCAAAATCATTGGGGATAAGCTGAGAAGGTATCTGAAATCAGATGAAGCGATTGAAAAAATGGATCACTCCATGTACGCATAGATATGCATAACATGGCGTCCACATCCTCCTCTCCCTCATGTAATAGAAATATGGTCGAGCGAGAGGGTTATGGTGGCAAGAGGTCAAGGTTGAAGAAATAATAGAATAACGTAAGAAATGTAGGGGTGGGGACATACTATGGATGTGTGTGGTCGATCAAAAGGGAAAGGGCTTAGACCAGAACACACTTGAACAAAAGCAAATGTCAAAAAATGAAAAGATAGTGGAGAATCAGGGAGGAAATAGAGAAAGTTTGGAGAAGAAATTGAAAAAAGTGGCAGACGCAAATACTCATTAGTCAGAGGTAGTTGTGAACGGGATGGAGGGGCAATTTTTGAATGGGGAAGAGCCAGTCACATCTAGGCAAAATCTAATGGAGAAGATAGATTCTACTCATAATGGGGAAGTAGACCACAGTGGGCAGGGCGAGTGCTCAAATTGGGCGTAGAACAATCGAAGGTCAAAAGAGAGCATAATGAAAGCGAAGATGAGCAGAGATGAGCAGAAAATAGAAGAAGTAGACGCTAGAAACAATAATGATGAGAGTCTGAATCTGGAAGATCAAATGTACAAATATCTCCCATTAAAGAGGGTGATCAACTAAAGGAAGGTATGGATGAGACGGGTCTGATTTCATTAGATGAGGAAGAAGATCTTTTTGGGGTGACAAGTGAAATGGGTAATAGTGAGAAGAGAGCTATTAGCCAATCAAAATATAAGATAAAAAAGCCTAATACAAGGGTTAAAAGGACTAGGGGCATAAAATCAACTCATGAGTTACTAGAAATGGCTAGTAACATGAAGGATCAAACAAAACTAAGATCTAGGAGAGACTTGTTCTCTCTTGGGAAGCCATGAAACTTCTAAAATGGAATGATAGGGGTTGTAGTGCTTCTGAGAAGTGTATCCTGATCAAAAGATGACTTGATCGGGAGAAACCAGATGTAATTTTCTTACGGGAAATGAAATTAAAAAAGGAGGAAGGGGAAGTGCTTCTTTATAGTGGTAGGGAATGGAATAGGTCCTTTGTTGGAGCAACAGGCACTTCAGGTGGACTAGGGGTCTTGTGGAATGTGAAATTGGTGATAGCCTCTTTGGTCTCAGATGGAAACAATTAGCATCTAGTAAGACTTGAAATATTTCATTTATAGAAACTTTTTTATTTGATAAATATTTATAAGTCTACGAGGACTTTAGAAAAGAGAAGGGTATGGGATGAGATTCCATATGTTCTTGGAAGGAGAATCCAAGATGCTTTCATAATAGGTGGGGGTTGTAATGCTACGCTAACACTAAGTGATAATAAAGGGAGGAAAGGAGGTATGAGCGGGGTTCAAAGTAATTTTCAATCATTTGTTTCAAATAATGGTCTTTGGGAGATCAAAACAACAAAGGGCACTTTTATGTGGACTAATAGAAGGAGGGGTTCATGGGTATAGCAAAAAACTTGGATAGGTTTATTTGTACCAAGAGCATGGGAATCCTTGGATGCAGTGTTTGAATATGTGATTATTCCTTTCTCAAGGTTAAACCACTACCCAATGGCTTTAAATATGCAAATAGATTCGGTACCAATAAAATGTCCCTCTAAAATGGAAAAGATGTGGTTTAGGGAAGAAGGCTTCATCGAGATGGTGTTTGATTGGTGGAGAACAACCTTGCAATAGAGAGGAAATAAGAATTTTATTTTCTTCAAGAAGCTACAACATGTGAAAAGTAATCTCAAAATCTAGAACACACAATATTTTAAGGATATCTTTCAATAAAAGAAAGTTTTGGAAGGTCATTTGGAAGCTCTAAGTAGTAAGGTCATCAAAGATGAAATGGGTTTAGTTAATTTTTAGAATGAAAAATACTTGCAGATTAAATATACTAAGATTCTAAGAAGGGGGAGGTTTTTTTGCTGCAAAAATCAAGGAAAAATTGGCTGAAGGATGGTGATCAAAATACTAAGTTCTTTCACTATTCGATGAAAACAAGGTGATCCATAAACATAATTTTGGCTATTCTTGATACATGTGGGTAGAGGTTAAAACATATGGAGGACATAAACAAGGAAGAAGTGAATTTATTAAAGATCCTATGGTCGATTGATCATAGTAATATAGAGGAGACATATGAGGTGTTTAACGTCATTCCTTGTCTAGTGTCCAAAGAAGATAACAAAAGATTAATGGAACAGGTGAGCATAAAGGAGGTAAAGGCAATTGTATTCAGTTTGGAAGGTGATAAGGAACCAGTCCTAGACCCGTTCCAACCTTTTTTCATCAAAAGTTTTTGGATGTCGTTAAGGTACAACTTTGGGAGGTTATTGAGGATACAAGACATCATGGGTTTATGCTTAAGGATGTTAACAACACAATGATTACATTGGTGCCAAAGAAATAGAATGTGGAATCCTTTGAAGATTTTTGACCCATTTCTTTGTGTAATTCTATTTACAAGAACATTTAAAAGGTGATAGAAGATAGAATAAAGACAGTTTTGGGTAAAATTATTTTAGAATAGTAGAGTGGTTTTACTCCCAAGCAATCCATATTTGAAGGGGTGATAATGCTCATGAGGTGATACATTCTATTAGAGAGAGAAAGCAGAGTGAGATGTTTGTTAAACTATATGTGAGGAAGGCATATGATAGAGTCAATAAAATTTTCCTCTTGAAGGTGTTGAGAAATTTTAGTTTTTGTGAAAGATGGATTGGTTGGGTGGATGGGCTAATTGGAAATTTGAGAGAATTGATATTTGTAAATGGAAGCTCGTAGGGTTTCTTTGAGATTATAAGGGGGTTACGGCAAGGAGATCTGCTATATCCTTTATTATTTATCATAATGGTGGAGGTGCTTGGGAGATTAATCACCAAAAGAGGAAGGGATGGTCAGTGGAGAGGGATGCCAATTGCTCAAGGAGTTGAACCTTCCTCTCACCAACAGTTTTTGGATGACACGTTATTAATGAGGGAAGCTTCATTGAGGGCATATTGAGTGATGAAAAGAATTTTGGATAATTTTACTTCATCTTCTAGGTAGGAGACCAATTGGAGGAAGTCAGAGATCTTCTTTTTCAACATGGCCAAATATTCAGAGAGAAATTCTAAGAATTTTTGCAGTGTAGCAGGGCTCTCTTCCAGGTAAGTTTGTTGGGATCCTATTATTTGGGGGTACTAATAAATTAGCATTTTGGTATGGATTAATAGATAATTGCTTCAACAAGCTAGAAGGTTGGAAAATTAAGTGGTTAACACTAGTTGGGAAGATTGATGCTGAAAATAATTATATCTACGATCCTATTATTTTCAATGGCATGCCTTAGGTTTCCACCAAGAGTTATCAAAGTTATAGAGAAGTGGAATGGGAAGAAGGACTCCGACAAGATATCACTTTTAGCTTAGGAGTATGTATGCAAACCTAAGGATTCTGGAGGGGCGGGTCTAAGAGGATGGAAATATATGAATGAAGCAATAGGGACGAAACTAGTATGGATGATGGTTAGAAATTTGAATAAAAATGGGTTCAAATCCTCAGAGCAAAGTATTTAGGTTATGGAGATAAATTTGGAATTTTAACATATGAGGATCCACCAAGAGGATCGAATTTATGGAATTTCATATTGGATTGCAGACTAGTGACACTAAATCACATCCTCCTTGTTGATTGAGAATGGTAACAGGTCTAACTTCTGGACAGACTCATGGGATGGTAAAGAGGTTTTGGGTGAAAATGTGCAATTGAAAAAGATTAGAAGAGTCACCAAGAGGTAGTGGGCAACTCCAATCAGAAGTTATATTAAGGAATATAGAGATGGAATGGTTCTAAGGTGGAAATGGAGAAGTTTGGATGGACTTTAGCTGGGAGCATATTTGAAAAAGTGATTCCAAGAAATCCTTACATCAAGACCATTAGTAATAACCGGGGAGGGGGAGGATGTCATATGGTGTAGTTCAAACAATGGGGAGTATTCAATAAAGTTAGGTTATGCCATGTTTTAAAGGGAAGATAGACTTGAGGATTGGCCAAGACAAATATACTAGAACAAAAATATACTCCTAAAGGTGAGGGCGTTCACTTGACTGGATTTTAGAGGGAGAGTCTTGATTGGATAATGAGTGTTGAGGATAGGGTTTGTGGGACCTTTTAAATGCTATTCATGCAACAAATTTGATGAAACTTTGGATCATCTTTTTCTTAATTGTGAATTTACACAAGAGTGCTAGAAATTTGTGATGAATAGATTAGGTTTTTAGTGCCCTCTTCCAAGAATGGTGTTTAAATGGGGATTAATGTGGTATATTATGAAAACTAAATTGGTTTTTAGTAGGTGGTGGCACATTTTTCCATCTACTATTTTGTGGGAAATTTGGAAGGAGATAAGCAGGTGGGTATTTCAATAAAAATCTAAATTGTGTGAAATATTTTTTATGAGTCTAGAGAGAGTAATATCAAAGTTGGTTAGTAAATTAACCTCCTAGATTAATCCAACAAAGATTTCCTTCACTAAAATTGGTAGGCATTTACAACTGAAGTGGCCCCTCTTCAAATTCAGGCTCGTTTAGGGGTTGTAGAGGGATAATCTTCCTGGGGTGGTTGATACCGTTTGGTGGAACCTCCTAATCATGATTGGATAAAAACAAATTTTGATGGGGCTTGAAAAGGAAACCCGGGACCGAGAGGAGATGGTTGCATAATTTAAGATAGTGATAGAAATACCTTTGCAAATGGGGATAAGAGACTTCAAGATGGGACAAATAATGAAGTGGAAGAGAAGGATGCATTATTTTCTATTTAAAAGGTGAAACATTTTGAAGTAAGGAAGCTACATCTTGAGGGTGATTCATTGATCATAGTAATGGAAATCATGAGTGGCTCATCTCAGATATGGTACATCAATAAATACAATAAGATAATTCAAGCACTACTTGGGGAATTTGAGGACTATAGGATCACTCATGTTAGGAGAGAAGGAAACTTGGAGGCAAATGTTATGTCCAACATGGGAATTCAATTGGTAGAGGAAGGAAGGGATGAGATATTGGAGGATTTTAGAGATATAGTAGGTGAATGGTTGGATTGGCAGTAAAGAGAATATGATAGATTTTACTAGTTGTGCATAGCCAAGACAGTAATTAAGGTGAAAGTCTAATAACAGTGAATGATAAAATCTTATTTCAAAATGAAAGAAGAGCCAACCGAGCTAAGAAAGAGAAATACACTCACTATTTCTAGTGGTAGGAAGGATGTAAGAAGAATAATGATAGCCTATGTGTGTGAGTATTGAGAGCATCTATTATTTTATATAGAGCATAGAAGACTCTAGAGGCCTGTGGAAAAGGCTAGAACCATAGAAAGGAGCGATTTTGGTGGGAAAGACTTAGTTTGTGGGCATAAGAATTTGGTGTATGGAAATGGAAGAATGGAGGTGAATTCTCCCTCAAAATTATGCACACTCAAAGGCCTTTCTATGAAAATATATCCAGAAGGAGAATAAAAGGGATTTTTTGTTTCAAGGAAGCAAGGTTTATGAGGATCATAGAGACATTACTGGGTGCAGAGTTCCTAAAAATTTATTTTTGGTATAGGTTAAACGTAGACATTTCATCTGTAGTGATGGTTTGGGAATTGCAATTGGGGACACAAGAGGAGACAATGTAGATCATGAGAGCCATTGTGAAATATGAATGGAAGGGAGGAATGGTGTCGATGCTCTCATATGCAGAATCGGGAGTTGGCTTTCGAGTGGAAAAAGAGGGATGGTGGTTCCTCATTTATTCATAGGACACATTTCAACCTTTTTGGTTTGGATAATATCTGGAAGAAGAGAAGTAAGGATTTATAAAGCCCAGGATGGTTGGATTTTGCTAAAGGATTATGTCAAGGAGAAAGAGCAGGAGGAGGCAGGGAGGATTTGCAAGAGAGCCATGGGAAAGAGGACTGCAAGGAAGGAGATAGTTGTGCATCCTTCTCTATGGTGAGGTGACAAATGGAAGGTGAAGGAGGGGATCTTAGTCCTAGAAGGATCAACTATGGCTGTAGAGATCAGGAAAGACAAGTGAGAAAAGACTCATGGTGTTGGTGATGGTGGATTTGTGTGAAGTGCAGGTATCGAGTGTGGTAAGGATGATTGTAAATACATAGTTTATATGATGTAATCACTTTAGTATTAGTCTTAGCTAGCATCATCTAGTCCAAATTTTGTCAATTAGACATTTTGAGATATTGTAATGGTTGTTAATAGCCTTCTTGTAGTTGGGTAGTTTGGTGTAGTATGGGTATTAAGCTATGGTAAAAGGGGCAAATAGATGCAATAGACATAGAAATTTTTTGGTATTTGAACTGGTATGTAAGTAGACCTTTGAATTATTCATAACATATTATAATCACCGATAATAATAATAAAATATTTTAATTATATATTACTAAAAAATAAATTTTACATAACTTTTTATTTTTATGGGTTAAAACAGAGTTAGGTCTGCTGCCTTTTATATTTTAATACCAAAAGATACAATTTCATGTTTAAGATTTGGCTTCTCTCCAAGATAGGAACTTTATTTATTTTTTTGGTCAATAATAGGTAATTTTATTGAAAAAGAAAAGATTGCATCATAATATCCAATTTTGAAACCAGTCTACAGCTTCTAAAGCTCCTACAATAAATATCAGAGGAGTTTTTCTCCTTTACATATAAAGTAAACACCCTATCTGAATCTAAACTTCTACCTATACAAGTATAAATCCTTTTAAGCTTGAATTCAAAAATGAACACTAAACAAAAAACATATCCAAAACATATAGACACCATCAGTATCATCACTAAACACCACGGCTATAAACAAAAAAACCAAGCACGAGCAACAAAAAACTGCACACCAAATCCTGCATCGTCGATTTTCAATCATCCATCGCCCTATTTTTCCCAAACCTTCATGAGTTTCATTTCTTCTTTGGCACATTGGTCAAAATGTTCTCCATCATGTCAATGGATGCATTCTCCTGTGCCTCCAGTTCAGCTTTCACCTATGCCCAACCAGACACTGCATTCCCAAATAATTTGGACTTATCCACCTTTCCTTCCTAGTGCAAAAAAGGGATGAGCCCATATCTGTCAACGTCCTCATCCTCTTCAAAGCATTCTGTTAAATCATGTCCAATGCCCGGAATCGACCATTCCAAGATTAATTCTAGTCCTCCTAAGACATCATCATCAAACAAAGCTCTTGCAATACAATTAACCTCCTCTGTGCTTTCCTAGATTTCTAAACCCCATGCTATGAAAAAATAAATAACATTAAGATTAGTCCTATATTTGACTCGGTGCTCCTGGAATTGGGTTCCAATAAATTTGAGGATAACCTCCACCATTTGCCATGTTTTAACCTTTACAAGCCCACATATCCTTTCCACACCCGCCAGCCCCTTGAACGCCTTCATCTGCTTGTCAGAATCTACACTGAAAGTGGCTTCCATCTTTCTTAAACACCTAAGCTTCCCAATGCTTTCTCTGCAAATAAGTTTAAGAAGTGCAAAGGTATGCTGAAATAAATGGAAGAGTTATATTGTTGGCCACGCAACACCTTAAAACATGTGAGCCAGCCTCTCACACCATATTCCTCTAAAAAGACACCAAAAAGCCTGCAATAACATAAATGCCTTGGCTCGGTCACCATAACAAATCATCATTTCCACTTTATCGCCTCAAGCTTCATTGTCCTCAACCTGTCCAATCAAAAACTAAAAGAAAATTTAATAAAACACATGGCAAGAAAACATTATGAGCCACGAGTGAGATATCAATCACAAGTTATCCTTGTGAACATCAAAAAACTTTTACACCCCTTCCCATTTAGTGACATCCTCAAAAATAATATGTCCTGGCTTTTCAATGGTTGTGGCTCAATTTGCTAGAACATCTGCCTCTACATTTCCCTCTCTCAAAGTATGATTTAAATTAAATTCATTAAAGTGTTGGAGAGCCTAGCCAACTTCCCTTATGGTGCTATTGATGAACCATGTATGTGAGTGTCCACACTTTAGTGCATCTATAATAATCTTCAAGTCACCTTCCAAATGAATTTTCTCCACCTTTAACATCAAACCAACATTTACTACAAGCAAAGTTGCCTGTGCTTCAGCCACATTGTTAGTTCCTTCCATAACTCTCTTTGTTGCATAAGCTATAACATCCCCATTGCTATTCCTAGCAATCACTCCTATGCCTAAAAGACCCAGATTCCCCTTGGAAGAGCCATCAAAGTTGATCTTTATCTATCCTGAATCCAGAGGCTTCCATTTGATGTCTTTTCGATAGACTTTACCACCGCCAATATGATGCCCATCAGTCTTGTATCTAATAACAATCCTAGGCCAATTCTTATGAATGGATCTATCTTTTGAAGAAAAAATAGTATTGGCTTTCAGTTTTCTTACTACTGAGCTCATCACTTCAACAATAGATGTGTTGATTCTGTTGCAAATTCTATCCATACTTTCTGAAGAATCTTGGAAAATTCTCCTATTTCTTTCCTTCCACACCTCCCATATAATAATTGATGGGCAAATAATCCATATTTTGGATAGGGTAGACTTAGTAGGAAAAGTCATCCATCCTTTAAAAACATCTGTTAAAGAGTAGGGGGAAGGACCACTAATATTCAATTTCAGTCTCACCGTCTCCCAACAACTATGAGAAAATTTGCAATGGACTAGAAGATGATCAACATCTTCTTTTGCATTCATACGCATCAAAAAAATAGATGGTCCTATGAATCCATACTTCTTCTTGTGTTCACTCGTTAAAATCCTCCTATGAATGGCTAACCATGAGAAGGTTCTAGCTTTAGGAAGATAGTCTTTATCCCAACATAGCTTAAAAGGCCAGTCATTGTTATCATTCTCATTAATCAAAATATTATATCCCAATCTAGCTGAGTAGTTTCTACTCTTTGCAGCATTCCAAATTAAATTATCATTCACTTCCACTAAAGACAAAGCCCTCTCATCAAAAATTATTTGCATAGTGTTACACATTTCTTCACTTAAACTGGAAGATGACAACTCCTTCCATCTCCACACCAAACCCAAAGGCTCAGATCTAAGATCCATATAGTCTCTAACCTTAGTCCCCAAAATATTTGAAAAATAATCAATGATGTCTCTAGAGTTAGCCAACTCAGCTAAAGATGGCTTACCATCCCAAGATTCATCCCAAAAAAATGCATCTTGTCTTTCCCCAATCTGCCATGACAAATTATCACAAATAACATGTTTGTATTCTAGAATG
This sequence comes from Chamaecyparis obtusa, assembly GCA_027943335.1. Classification (NCBI taxonomy): domain Eukaryota; kingdom Viridiplantae; phylum Streptophyta; class Pinopsida; order Cupressales; family Cupressaceae; genus Chamaecyparis; species Chamaecyparis obtusa. Next base: position 62,029 of record BSBK01005138.1, on the reverse strand, counting down.
AAATTCCAAATGGCTAATCCTTTTGGTGGTTTTTGAACAATAAGAATACATTTAGTCTAAATATTTTACCCTAAGAATTTTAACCCATAGCTAAGAGGGTTTAGTATATATTTTCCAAACCAACTTCGCCCCTAGGGCCTTATTAACTAATTTCCATCTACGTAAGCCAGCACCACCATGTTTACAAGAATGACAAATAGTATCCTAAGCAATAAGTGGAATCTTATCTTCATCTTGTCCCCCTTTCCAAAAAAAATTATGCATCCTCTACTCAATATATTTCAAAACCTTCATTGGAATCTTAAGGAAACCCATAGAGAAGATAGGAATAGCAAAAATGACTAATTGTAGCATTAAAATGCATCCAACATAAGTAAGCCATTTCCCTTTCCAACTTATCATCCTCTTCACGCAACTATCAATAAGCTCCTTCCATAAATTAGATTTAGACGCCCCCCCAAACAAAGGAATACCCAAATATTTGTTGAGGAGAGTGCCAACCTTCATCCCCAAAATTCGGACAATATGTTGTTGAATAGGAAGTGAGGTATTGAAGAAGAAAATTTTAGACTTTTCCCAATTGATGAATTGTCTCGAAACCATGCTATAAACATCTAGAGTTGATTTAATAATTTTGGCCTCCCTGGCTGAAGATTCACCCATAAGATAGGTATCATCAACAAACTGTAAATGAGTGACAAAATCAACACCCCTTGCAACCTTGATTCCTTTCCAAGACCCTTCATTAGAAATCTGTTTAATAGATCTTCCTAGGGTTTCAGCAAGAATAATAAAAAGAAAGGGGGAAAGAGGATCACCTTGGCAAATACCAGTGGATGTCTTGAAGAATCCTTGGGGGATTCCATTGATTAATATTGAGAGACGGGGAGTGGATATGCAGCTACAAACCCAATTGCACCACCGATTCTCAAACCCAAACTTGTCGAGAACCTTCATTAGAAAGCACCTATTAACATTGTCATAAGCCTTTTTGATATCAAGTTTAATCATCATGCCTGTATCTTTCCCTAATTTGATAAAGTGAATGACTTCATGCACAACTATGATGCCTTCATAAATGGATCTACCTGGGGAAGAACCACTTTGTTCCTCTGAAATGATAAAGGGTAAAACAAGCTTCAATCTATTAGCCATTACTTTTTCTATCACCTTATATACTGTGTTACAGAGTGCAATCGGTCTGAAGTTATTAAAAGTTTCCTTCTTTCCATTCTTAGGGATCAATTCTAGAAAGATGTTATTAAAGTCCTTAAAGATGAAGCCACCTTTCCTTGATTCTTCCACCATTGCACACAAATCACTGCCAAAAATATGCCCAGTTTTTTGAAAAAAAAGGGCCAAAAATCCATCCAGACTAGGTGCCTTATCACTTCCCAGGCTGAAAAGAGCTTTTCTAACCTCCTATTCAGTGGTCGGTTTCAATAGCATAGTATTTTGTTCCTCAAATATAATTTGAGGAATCACATTCAACAAACCAAAATCATCCACCTTTTGCTCCTCAACTTGAGAGAAAATATTGGAGAAGTGTCTAACAGCTTCATTGTTAATTTGAGCTTGATCAATTACCAGAATACCCTGAGTGTCTTTGATAGAAAAAATCTTATTCAAAGCTCTTCTTCCTTTAACTGAATTATGGAAGAATTTAGTGTTCCTATCCCCCTCTTTTAACCATAATTCCCTAGATTTTTGTCTCCAAAACATTTCCTCCAACTTTAAAAATTTGCTATATTTTTGCTTAAGATCATTTTCTCTATTGAAGAGATTATTGTCCATACCACCTTTGACAATTACCTCATTTAGATTTGCTAAATCCGCCTCAATAATGAATTTCTCCGCAAAGATATTCTCAAACACTTCTCTATTCCACACTTTAAGATTTTCTTTAATAAATTATAATTTCTTAAAGAAAAGGAAGATATAATTTCTAGAGTATCTTGGGGCATTAGTCCACCATAACTTGATCAAATCCAAAAGGGTTGGATTACTAAACCACATTTTTTCAAATCTGAATGGAACACTTTTGGGTGCAACATCCTCAAAGAGTCGTAAGCATATGGGAAAATGATCTAATCCTGAAAAGAGAAGTATTTCTACTTGACCAATCCATTTAGTCTCTTCCCATAGTCCACCAAGAAGGAATCTATCCAACTTTTCAGCAATGTTGGTGAACCCTTCCTGTCTATTAGTCCAAGTGAAAACCCCGTTGTTGAAGGAAGCATCCTGTAAATCATTGCTGGATACAAAATCTATAAAATCATGTTGGCTCTGACTTAGCCATCCTTTTCCACCTAATTTTTCACCTGGGGAGAGAATGGCATTGAATTCCCCTCCCAAAAGGAAGAGAGAGTCTTTGTAGCTATGAATGGATGTTGAAAGGGACTGCCATAGCTATTGTTTCAACCTCAATTTACATGAGCCATACACATTAAAAGCCAAAAAGGTCAGATTCAACTGAAAAGAAATAATTTTCATGAACTACCAGTTGTTGCCTTCATCAATAAAATACACGTGCGAACCATCCTCTTTCCACAGAACACATAGACCTCTAGAAGCACCTTTATCTTCCTTAATAATACAACCCCATCTACCAAAATATCTAGAAAAGAATACACCCCCATCACCACCTAACTTTATTTCTTGAAGAAAAACCAAATCAGGTTGGGTTTGGTCAAGACAACGCTTTACCAAATGCCTCTTGTCAGGGGCATTGCAACCCCTGACATTCCATGAAAGGAGCTTCATAGCTTTTGGGAAGAGGTGTATCCTTTTCTTGATCTCAGCAATTTAGACTGGTATGTTGCATTACCAGCAATAGCAAGTTTCACCCTTATGGATTTTGGACCTCTTTTACCCTTTTCCTTAACATTTGGTTTTTGCATCATAGAGGGAGTTTGTATAATTGTTCTTTTCTCCAGAACATCAATTTGATCCTACAAGCCGAGAGCATCAATGTCCCTTTCCTCACCTTGAGAATCAAACTCAAAATCTGAGTTCCAATTATTATCTATGTTATCCTGCAAGTCCTCCATAGATTTTTCCAAGTTCCTAATAGGAGAAATTTGGATATCTTTACAAGGATCAAAGGAGTAATTGTCTTGGTCCCTATGAAATGGATCCAGACTCTTGAAAATTAAGTTGCTATCTTCAATAAGGTCTGGCTTACACCCTCTATTAGCGTTAACTTGTTTAAGGCTTTTGGGGGTAGTTAGGTTGTCCTCCCATGAACTAGGCACCATAAGGATTTGCTTCATAGACTTCTCCTCATAAAGAGTAACATTGGGACTATCTTGAACCGCATCAATAGTTGGGGAAAAGGGGTTTTCCTTCACTACTTGTGTTGACTATGGGCTATCTACCATAACCATCTGAAGAGACAAAACCTACTCATTTGTCTTGTAAGCATCACTAGTTGAGAAGACGGGTCTGTTCTCCAGGGGGAAGGTGTCTAGAGCCTTTGTCCTTCTATTAAAAATCATATCTTCCTCATTTTTAATTGCCTAGGGTGGATACCTAGTTCTGATAAATTCCATTTTAATAATCCAATCCAAGCACTTATTGCTTTCCAGCCCTTTACCCTTCATATTCCCATTGGAGACTATCCTATCTGGAGCATCATCCACTTCAATCTTTAACCTCTGAGAACCATGAGCCAAACCCAAGACTACAGACTCAAGAATCTGATAGTATTTTTTCACCAAAACTAACTGTTTTGAATAGATATAGAAATCATTCTCATCAACAACTTCTTTAGATTTTAAAAAAGTCCCAAAATAGTCTCCAATAATTTTCAAGGTATCCCCATCTGCATATTCCCAAGGAAGATTTTTTAACTTTAACCAGACAATTATGTTTTCTACTTCTTCTATGTTCGAATTGAAGTTTGGTTTCCAATTCTTAATATATATTCCTCTCCCATCTAGCATATAAGGTCTGCCATTCAAGACCGAATCCTTTTCCATCTTAAGGGGCAAATTACTAAGAGGAACTCATTTGAGAGGGTTTTAATTTCATAATTTTCCCCCAGTTTTCAATAATACATTTTTTAATTTTAGCAATAGATGGCCAAGGCCCTAACCATTTCATAAAAAAATCCTTGTCTTGTAATCTATTAACTGAATCTATTCATTGAGGATTATCAATAAATAAGGAAGAAGCTCAAAAAACAATAGTGTTATCATATCTTTACCTGCATCTTGGTTAGAAGAGCATGCCTTAACAATTGGTGTAGCCAAAGTCAGAGCTTTTGGACACCAGAATTTATGCTCGATCTCTTTGAATCTAACATTTCTGGGTTGATAAAGGGGATATTTCTTTTTCCTTGAATAGGGATCTTGATTATCCCTATTCCCACCATTCCTCCCATAACTTTGTGAGAGGTCTTGTCAAGGAGGAATCCATCTTTCTTAACTAACGCCTCTTTGCCTGCCTCCATGCAAAGATCTCTGAATAAATCCAACACTAGGTCTTCTCCCTGAAGAATCTTCTCCTTGAAAACCCCCCTACCAGTTACTGTTGAGCGCAACCATATCCAGCCTGTTATGAAAAGATCTCCACTGAAACCTTCCTTGATGAGACCATTGTCTGTGAAAACCTCTCCCAAAACCCTTGCCTCCATATCTGCGACCTCCACGGTCATAGTCGTTACCCCCCAACTAGAGCCGCCTTCCGTCATTTTCTAAGATAGGAACTTTATATTTACATATAAAATAAATAATTTTTTTTTAAAAATTACAATCTATACTTTCACCTTAAATCTAGAATATCTACATTTCTACATTCATAGAAAAAGGGATTTCTTTTTCATAAAAAAAATTAAAACATTAACTTACTAAATTTAATTCTTGATTTCCTTTTATCTTTACTTGGCTTTGGTGTTTAGATCTTTCATTCAATTAGTTATTCTTTTATTACCTCCCATCCAACTAAGTTTAAGCTCTATAAGGGATTTCATAGCAATGCCCCAATTTAGAAAGAGTTTTAGAGGGTGATTCGATATATAGTGTTGACCCATCACTTTCCAGAAATAGTTTTCAATTATCATGAAAGAATAAATTGAAATTTTCTCTATTTTAGTGGAGCAACTTAAAAATTTAAAATAAGATTTGAAAAAAAAAGATGAAATAACACATGGCTCCACAAATTGATTTCCTTATATTTCATTTTTTTCTAAATTTTATCCAAAAAAATTATTATTAATGATTCTATTTTAACATAGTATTTTACAAAGAGAAAATATTATATCTAATAAAATGATTATTAAAGATTCTATTTTTTATTTGCCTTTAAATTTGATAACAAATTTTTTGTAATCCTCCTCACCTACTCTCAAGATACACAATCTTCAAAAACACTTCATGTTGCTTTGTTTCATCATCATGGTGATATATTGTCATATTTACCAACCTATCAGCCTTTATGTTTCCCTCTCGATATAAATGAGATAAAAAAATAATTATCAATGATATTTTTTATATTTTATTAATTCTAGAAAAAAAAAGTTTACATTGTCATTGTACCTTCTTAAAATGGACGCACACGTTATGTAAGACCTTTTAGCTCCTATCCTTTACCGACTTTATGAACCATGAATGGATTTGTGCCCAATCCCCCTTTTCACCTGTCCTATCCCATATCTTCTATTTTTAGTTGTGCAGTCTTCGAGACCTCATGGATGAATCCATGTGTGCCAACCATGGAACATGTCAACCAAGTCGACCTATTCCCCAAGGATTTTAAATCTCGGGGCCAGTGTTGCCTTGGGGATTTAAACTAAAAAATTGGGTGACCCTGTCAGCTTGATTTTTTTCCCACTTGAAAAATAGTATAAAAGGAAGCCTCGACACCTCATTTTATCATTCATTATCATGATGAAAATCCATTTCTATCAATCACATGAGAAATTTCAAGCATTCAAGCATTCATCAAGCATTCAAGATTCAAGGATCCTTTGTGAGTATTTCCTCTTCAAGATCTAGCATTTTGTTGGCCATCAAGGGAGGAGATTTACATTGAGGTATTCATCATCTTCTTCATTGATGCACATTTACATCCATGGATCCATGATGTGGCTTTCATAGATCCATTGCATTTGTGGAGATTGCCTACATCCGTCATTACAAATTCTACATCTACAACATACAAGCATTACAAAATCCTTATTGACAAGGGTTTCTACAAGAAATGTGAATACTTACATTTTTATTGATTTCCTATACATATTTACATTGCAATTTCAAGGTTGATTCCTCAGTCTAGGGCTTGACCAAGGCAGGCCCTTATCCACCCAAACCCCAAAACAAGTATTCCTATACACAAGAGTAGGATATTAGAATTACAACCACATATCTGGAAACTACTTGCCAAGACATTGTTGAAGAAGTTAGGTTGACTTTGCTATAGTGTCTTGGGAACATGGTGCCTTCGTGGAAAAGTGTCTAGAACATGTTGCACCAAGTTGACATGTTCCTAGAGGTCTAGGAAAAAGAGCTTTTTTGGGATTTTCTATTGTGATCACGAATCCAAAGTCAAAATTTTTGTCACAGGTTCAAATCTACAATTTTCAAAGATAAAAGGAATATTCCTCTACACATTTCAAGGTAAGTACTCTATCATTCATTTCTTTTCTTAGTCTAGACCTATTTTCATACTTTAATTGGGTTGATTTCATACACTTATCATCTAGATCTATCTTACTTTTCTCATTAAATCAATTGGTTCAATTTCACATTTGGCATGAAAGAGGACTTGATTGTTTACTTCCTTGATATAATTTGGGTTTAGCATTGGCATCCCTACATCTTCTTGGGTTTTTCTAATCAAACTTGTGTTATATTGAGAGTTATGTTTGGAATCCCTTCTTTCTCTTGTATTTTGAGCATTAGTGTTGGAATGGTTAATTAATGAACTCGTCTCACATAGTTTATATTGTTAGATTCATTAGTTTCCATTTCACCCCTAAACATTTTGGTGAACCTGACGTGTTACAACTTCCTTTTGAGCTTGGTGCATTATATAGTGTGTTCACATTCATTAAAAAATTTGGTAAACCCGACTTGTGCCCCTTTCCTTTTGGAGTTAAGTTATTTTTTTTCATTGGTTGTTTACATTATTTTGGTTAATCCAACATATTATCCCTTTCCTTATTGATTTTGGAAATAGATTTAGCTACATTTGTGTAGTTAGATCTTTCTTTTTATGTTATTTATTACATTGATAATTGTGTGGATAGATCCTATTAGAGTTTCCTTTTGTGATCTTCTTTTTATGAGCTTTATTACACTAATTCCAACCTCTAGTATTCCCGTTAGGAGAATTTGTAGACTCATGGGCTCTTTTGATCAATATTCCTCTTTTTCTTCCTAGGACCCATGATGATACTAATATTTTCCCTCAAAATTCTAATCCTATAAGGGAGCATAACTCTTCTCATTATTCCCATGATGAATATGAAGTCTTAAGAATTCATCCTTCCCAAGTTGATAAGCTCTCTCATGAGTTTCATAAATTGGAAAATTGGCTTGTGCAAGAGAACATAAATCTTGATAGTGTTGCTGCTATTGAGTCTATTAAGAAGCATGTCACTCATGATGATAATAACATCTCCATTTTGTGTGGTATATCACACCTTATTAACACTCATGCTACATCTTTGATAGAATGTGCTCAAGAGTTATGATAAATTCCTCCTTCCACAATCATTTAACCAACTATTCTTATTTCTACTACTATTCCTAGCATTCCTACCTATGTGCCACCTCTGATGAGAACTTCTACACAAGTCTCTAATCCTCTAAGTGTTGGTCTTCCTAAGCCTTCACTTCCTTCAAGTGTTCCTCCTACTTCCATACCTTCTTTATTACCCTAATACAATGTCATTCCTTTTACATATTCCAATCCTCTTCTTGTTCCTTCAAATCATCCACCAACATCCTTACATTTTCCTTTCACCTCCTATAACTTTTCTAGTACATCCAATATGTCTATGCCTACTATTGTATCTTCTAATCCTACGATTAGTATCTTATTTCAAACCATCACCACTTTGTAACAAGTGGCTCAATTCACTCAATCTAAGTACAACATCCCTACATGTGACATTTCTAATCCCCTTTCCTTAGATATCCTTCACGTTGTTATCCTGTAACATATTGAGATACCTTGTCTTGAGACTTATAATGGTAAGGGTGATCATGTGATTCATGTTAGGACTTTCCAAACTATATGTAGTGATTTTTCTCACAACTATAGGTGCATGGATAAGTTGCTCACACGTACTTTTAGAGATAAATATTTGCAATGGTATTGCTCTTTACCTCCTTATTCCATTAATTCATTTCAAATGCTCATTAATGTTTTCATTCAACAATTTCAAAATAATATTGGTCCTTAGATTTATTTGACTGATTTAATGCATTATAAGCAAAATGTTAAAGAAAAAGTTAGTCACTTTAATGGTAGATTCAAACACTTGTATGCTCAAATTTCTTATCATGTGCCTGATGATGATATTCAACGTATTTCTATTTCTAATTTACAAAAATACATAAGAGATAAGATTCTCCTTACTGAGTATACTTCCTTTTCACACCTTTGTGCAGTGCTTCACCATTATTAATTACAAGTGAGCCAGCTTGAGAGATCTACTCCAATGGCTCATGTTACTATTGATAAGAGTGACTCCATCGTTCATCAATACAAATTCTCTAAGCCTAACAACTACATCAAGATTCACAAGTCAACCAAAATAGTTGATGATCGAGTGGCTACTACATCCAAAGGTAAGGCTAATTTTTCTTCTTTGTATCATCCTAATTGTAAGTACACTTCTTTATCTGAACCTTTACCTGTGGTTATGATGAAGTTGATTAATGTTAACATTCTTAAACTTCCTCCTATTTGTCCTATTAACACTAGAAAACCAATGCCTAAGTCATTTGATCAAAATGTTTTTTGTCAATACCATTGTCAACCTAGTCATGATACTCAAAAGTGTTATGCTTTGAAGAATGTTATTCAAGATCTTAATGATTCCAATGCTATATCTTTTGATGTTGAGGTTAATAGTATGAATAAATCTATAGCACCTCCTAATCAGAATTTTCAAATCTACACCAACCCCTTACCTTCGCATTCAACAAATGTCATTAATCAACCTTCTTCTCATGTTACTAACATTAGTTATGATGACAAGGTAGAAGAATCTAATCATGTGGTTAATCATGTTGAGTCTCAACCTAAACCTTCAATTTTACCTTTGCATGAACCTAAATCTTCACCTCCTATCACCTCCGATCATACTGATATATTTAAAGCACCTAATGGTCCTCTTTACATTACTACTAGGGTTGCCCATATCCCTTCTCATGGTGTTTTTATGGATCCCTCTTCCTCTATGAATGTTATCATTGAAGAACATATTTTTAATAAAGGATTACATAAGGATACCTATGATACACCTAGTGTTTGGATTCAAACTTGTAATGGTTTTCTTTATTGTCCTCAAGGTTCTATCAATCTTCTTGTGACCCTTTCCAATAAGGTTTTTCATACTACCTTTTTTGTCATTCCTACTTCTGATCAATTTCAAGTTAGGCTTGGTATTACGTGGCTCTCTTCCATGCAAGATGTAGCCTCTCTTATTCATAAGTGCATAAAATTTACTCATAAAGGAGAAGTTGTCACCATTAATCATTCTCTTTATAAACCCTCATGTCCTTGATATTGTGTTGGGATAGATTTCTTTTGGCCATCTCTCCCTCAAAAACTACCTAATCATCTTGATCATCTTTATCGATCATATTAGCAATACAAGGTAGAAAATATTGTTGAGCTTAGCCTTCCTAAGGTTGATACTCTTTTAGTTGTCTTACCTACCCAGCCTATTCCTTTTCCTATCATTCATCGGCCCTTAATCGTTCCCTCCTCAGAACCTATGATCATTGAATCTAATCCTTCAAGTTTATCTCGCAAAATCATTCATAACCAAGATTCTCGTTAGCATCACAAGAACCATCAAGCTAAGTCTAAGGCTCATGCTCTTGCATCTCAAACTACTTCATCTCAACATTTTCCTTCCTTTAATCAACTCATGCTTGACTCTTTGAACTAATTTAATCAAAATAACAATATGAAAATGGATATACATGATGATTCTATCTATATTTTAGATTCTATTAATCTTGATATGGAATATACTCTTGATGATGATGATTCTAATGCACATGTTAGTGATAATGAATATGAAAATATTGATATGGATTATTATTTTCCTAACATGCTTTCTATGTAACTAACACTCACTCCTAGTGAAGAGAATAGTGACTCCCACCAGATTCCTTGCTTGGATTTGGCGATGGTTCCTACTGTGTTGGATGTTGTTCCTCTTGAGAGTTTCTCACCTTTCCCTAATATTTTAGACCAAGATGGGGAAGGCATGTAGAATACCTAAAGTGTACTTCTCTAGCATGGTAGTCTTTGTATGTTCCTGTTGTTTTTTTCCCTATGTTGTGGTATTTCTTATATGTTTTGTCTAGATCGTTTTAGATTATTCTTGTTGCTATGTTGGTACAAGATGATAAAGTAATCAAAAATTTCATGCATACTCTTCTATTTGTATGTCTCTTCTTCTATTTGTTGTTACATGTCATGTTGTCTATGTGTTATTATTTGTATTTGTGCCCTTGTGTAGTCTACTTGGATGCTTGTGATATAGTACCATTGATTCTTTTTGGTATCTATGTTGCTAGCCTAAAAAGACTCTTCTTCATACCTCTTGTGTGTCTTTCCCTCCAAAAATTTTTAGTTCTACTTCCTTTGATGAATTATGACATTTCATACTTGATATAATATTACATATTATCATATGATCACACTGACCCCAAATTTATTGGATCCCTTTGTGTTCTCTCTTTTTTCATGTGTTTATTTCCCTTGAAGTGTTCTCTCTTGGGGAATTTCATAGTGGAAATGTTTTGTGTGGATGCATGTGTGCTTCAATTAAAGCTATTGCTCCCATTAAGGTTTTTTCAATCACTTTAACATGGGGGCATATAATCCCCTCACTTTTGCACACATGCAAGTTGACAATTTGGTTTCCTCTATCAAACTACTAGCAATTCATGGGGGCTTGGTCTTTGTTCTTTTGGATCTCTCTTTGGACTATTGACAGTCTGGGAGGCCTGATCCTTTCTTTTTATCCCTATTTGGATTATTAATAGTCTAGGAGGTTTGATCATTGTTTGATCCTTCTTTGGACTATTAACACTCTGGGAAGCCTGGTCACCTTTTCAATCCCTTAAGGACACACACATCCTTATGCCGAGGTTTTCTTTCAATTATTCTTCTTGGGACATGGAGTTCCCTTGAGGATGAATCATTTTTGATGATTTGACTAGCATGCCACACACACTTTCTAGACCATTCAATTAATCTTTGATGGGTTGACTGGGATGCCACACACTAGACCATTCAACGCTATCTCTTGTTGCACCCCCTTTCTTTTTCCTATGTAGTTTACAATAAGGAACACAAACCTTATTGGGTGATTTGGCTACACTTTATTGTTAGTAACATCTCTCTTATTTTGGTTATGGATATGATGAAGACTCAAGTCTATTGGGGGCTTGATGATTTCTTTGTCTCCTTAGTCATGATGAGATCAGCTCTTATTTTTTTATCTACTTTATAGTGAGTTTGAGGCAACTCATACTCCCACTAAAGTGGGGGTTAAATGTATCATCTTAAAATGGGCACAATCATTATGTAAGACCTTTTAGCTCCCATCCTTTATCAACTTTATGAACCATGGATGGATTCATGATTGATCCCCCTTTTCATTTGTTTTATCTCATATCTTCCATTTTCAGTTGTACAGTCTCTAAGACCTCAGGAATGGCTCCCTCTAGGCCAACCCTAGAATGGGTCAACTAAGTTGACCTATTCTGGAATAGGTTGACCTAGGTTGACTTGTTCTAGAATAGGTTGGCCAAGTCAACCTATTCTCTAGGGATTTTAAATCATGGGGCTATTGTTGTCTTGGAGATTAAATTATAAAATTGGGTGACCTCGTCGGCTTTTTTTGTTTTCCCACCTGAAAACTAGTATAAAAGGAATTATAGGAACCTCATTTCATCATCCATTATCATGATGAACATCCATTTCCAACAATCACATGAGAAATTTCAAGCACTCATCAATCATTCAAGATTCAAGGATCATTTGTGAGCATTTCCTCTTCAAGATCTAGTACTTTGTTGGCCATCAAGGGGGGAGATTTACATTGAGGCATTCATCATATTCTTAATTGATGCACATTTACATTCATGTCTCCATGATGTGGTTTTGGTAGATCCATTGCATTTGTAGAGATTTCTTACATCCGTCATTGCAAATTCAACATCTACAACATGCAAGCATTACAAAATTCTTATTGATAAGGGTTTCTACAAGCAAGGTGAATACTTAAATTTTTCTTTCTTTCCTTTATATATTTACATTTCAATTTCAAGGTTGATTCCTCAATCTAAGGCTTGACCAAGGCAAGCCCTTATCCACCCAAACCCCAAAATAACCTTTTCTATGTGTAGGAGCAGGATATCAAAATTACAACCACAGATATGGAAACTACTTGCTGAGACATTTCTGAAGAAGTTAGGTTGAATTTTCTATAGTGCTCTAGGAACATGCTGACTTCACAGAAAAGTGTCTGGAACATGTTGCACCAAGTCGACCTATTCCTGGAGGTCTGAGAAAAATAACATTTTCTAGGTTTTCTGTTGTGATTGTGAATCCATTGTTGGAAGTTCTGTCATAGGTTCAAATCTACAATTTTCAAAGAAAAAAGGCATATTCCTCTACACATTTCAAGGTAAGCACTCTATCATTCATTTCACTTCTTATTCTAGACCTATTTTCATATCTTAATTGGGTTGATTGCATACACTTAGCATCTAGATCTATCTTACTTTTCTCATTAAATCAATTGGTTCAATTCCACATTTGCATTTACACATCTTTAATCAAATCCTACATTGCATGAAAGAGGACTTGCTTGTGTACTTCCTTGATATAATTTGGGTTTAGCATTGGCATCCCTTCATCTTCTTTGGTTTTGTTAATCTAACTTGGGTTATATTGAGAGTTATGTTTGGATGCCCCTTTTTCTCTTGTATTTGAGTGTTAGTGTTGGAATGGTAATTAATGAACTCATCCCACATAGTTTATATTGTTCGATTCATTAGTATCCATTTCACCTCTAAACAGTCATAATTGAAAATGTGTCAAAGTCTACTCAAAGAGTCTCCCATGGAGGGAACCTAACTACAATTGTGTTATCTCCTGTTAAAGACCTAAGAAATATTCGTGAACATGATTAACCATGCCCTAGATATACCAAAACTGGGCTAAGTATATGACACAAACTACTAGATTCATGTACATAATTCTTTTAAAGCTTCATGTCCTACAAAATGGGCTAATAATCTCTTATTCCTAACTACATTTCAAAAAGGAAGACCCACAAAAAAAAATAACATAGCACTATCGAATTCCCTACTTGTTTTGCATTTCCTTGATCATAGCATCCTTGGATTCAACTAGGATAAAGAGAATGCCCCTGATGTCTGACCAAGATTTCTTTTTTTTCCTATCAGTCTTTTCTTTAGGTCACTTATCCAATGATGTCTTGCACTTCTCTTCCAGTATTTGCAGCAATTCCTTCAAAATTTTCCAACCCCCTCTTGCTTCCTCAATTCTTCTCTCCTTTCCAAAAAAGTCCTGAAGGCCTAAGACTATCCTTCCACCACCCTCCACAAACCCTCATCTATCCTCACCCCATACTTGGCTCTACCATTCTAATAATTGGCATCATTACCTCATACCACATAGGCTATACACATGTCCACATCATCCCCAAAGCCTCCTCCCACGACCCTAATTAAAGAGACCATACAAAAAATGCAGATGAAATATCCACATTTGTTCTAAAATTATACTTTGTCATCATAAACTCTTTGCTAAAGATAATATCCAAAAAATTCCAGAATCTTGGGTCATCTATCATGAAAATCCCTCCCATTCTCTTAATAGTCATCTCCCCTTTAAATGTGTACAATTGATTAAACATATATACGGATAAATTTTCCTCCATCCTACCCTTTGTTTTTGTTCTACAACCTAACCACCTAGATGGACACACCACCAGATATAAATTAGTTACCAATTGTCTTATCTTTATCTTCACACACTCACACATTCCTTAATCTAGAGGCTTCCTCCTCAAATCTAATGCCAATTAATGAATTTATCTCACCTTTGCCTAATCAAGAAATAATGAAGACATGTTTTCTTAGGATCAACCAAATCTACATAGTCCCTTCATACCTTTCAGTGCCTTATGAAATCATCATGATAAGAAATGCTCACCTAATAGTTACAAATGGAGGAAAAAGTTCCTTTTTTAAATTATGAATTTTATTTTAGGAATAGCCCATTATAGAGTTTCAATAATACTAAATGACTCCATTACTCTTCCCTTGAATTTATCCCTTTGTAAAATACTCTAAACATCAGGGCACCATGAATCAAAATCACTTTCCTCAATCCCTATAAAATCCTCAACCAGTTCCTCTTTGTTTTGGTCCTTCAATGATACTCCTACCTTTAACATGGTATCAACAACTTCATTAGCTTCTCAAGCTACATATGAGAAATTTGAACTCCTCAAAAAACCCCAATAAAGATTTAATCCTACGAATATATTTGTTTAAATACCAAACTCTAGACTCCCCTTTAATAATGTCATTGATTATAATTAATGAATCCCCTTCCACATAGAACTTAGTGACTTTTAAATATATTGCCTTTTTAGTAGCTAAAAGGGTTGCTTATGCCTCAGCCTCACTGTTTGTCCCCTCCAATAATATTCTAGCACATAATAAAAAAATGTTCCTTTTTATTCATGCACTACATATACTATTGAAGGACCTTGATTGACTTTTGACGATCCATCAAAGTTAATTTGTATCAATCATTTGTTCCAGGGATCCAAGATTCTAGTTTAATCATATCAAATGGAGGTTTAACCCTTAGGTGCCCATTAACATGCATAAATGAGATAATATTGACTACCAAGTAAGTGTTTATAAAAATATATTTAAAATATTTATTTTTCCTCATTTATCATAAGATTTTCAACTTTATTATATTTGTTTTAGCTTTTATATATTCAATAAAATCAAATATTTCTTATCACTAAATTGTATATCTTTATATATTTGGATGTTCTAAATTCTAAATTATCAAATTATTAGATTAGTGTTAAAGTACTTAATATTTATTAAGAGTCTAAAATTTCTAACAACTATTTTATATAAAGTATATTTATTATAATTCAAAATTATTTATTAATAAATTAGTACAATAAATTGTGTAGATAAAAAAAATGTAAACTAAAAAGTATTTCTTAAATAAAATAATTATTGTATAAATTGACATTCCTTTAATAAACCAACAATAATATTTCATTGGTGATACTCTCATCATGCTTATAATACATGCATGAATGACATTGAAGCAAACAAGAAGACCAATCCACAATAATTATGAGTTTAACCAATTTCCTTTTCTTCTTAATCATTTATAATATTCACCAACAAAGAAAAGCAAATATAGCTTGTTCAAAAAAGATCATTATATCTGAATATTAAAAAGATTGAGAGGAGATAAAAATATGTGCAACATGTTTTGCCCAAACGCTTTGACAAATGTCTCTCTCCATATCAAGCTTAACAAATAACAATAAAATGTTCCAATAATAGACATGGAAGATATCCATGGAAGAAAACATTCCACTTAGGAAAAAAAATGGTACACACATCTACTTGAGATGGTGATCTTGTTGGTATGTGGCAATTGATCATGCAAATATTGTACACTCACCATGTATCCTCGCAAGGGTTCAAGGTTGAGAAGGGGTTCTAGGGAATAACCCCCATGGAATTTATTTTAGGGTTACTTGGTTAATTTTGTTAACCGACTTTGTAAACTACCTTAAAAAGGCTTGATAAATAAGTGGTTATGTGATGTGAAAATTGTCATATGGTAATTTGCTCTTCATTTGATAATAAAATAAGTGGACGATTGTTTCTCTAGTGGATGTAGCTCATATTGGGTGAACCACATTATCTTTGTGTCATTGTATTTTTTGTCTTTCTTATTTTTTGCATTATCTTAATATTGGTATTTATTGTATCTACCAAATCCCTAAAAAAAACTAGTCTATTGCATATGTACATATTTCCATGAATTCAATTTCATACCTGTACATAATCCACAAAATATTTTATTTAGTTAATAATTCAAGGCTGGTATCTAATCTTCTTATTATCTTTTACCTCATAGAAATGATGCATCCAACAGAAATGAGGCATTACATGACTCAACCATGAAATCATAAAAATAATTTCATCCCATGAGATAATTATTATCATTCTCTTGATAGAGACTATACTGATGGTTTCTCTCATACCATATATAAATTAGAGGTGCAAATTTAACAAACAAATAATAATCTTTTTGAATTTATTTTGTTCAATGCATGTGTGTGTGTTGTTAGAATTATTAGGTATTGAGAGGGGGGTGAATCAGTACAAATAGGTAATGACCAAATTCAACCACTAATCTGAATAACTACAATATTAACTTCCAAACCATAAAGCATATAACCGATGTAAGAAAATAGAATAAAACAATATCAAGCATCCACAAACTCATCACACATGACACCTAATATTTTTTTCATGGAAACCCTTGGTAAGAGGGAGAAAACCACGGTGAGGATGACACCCACAAGCTCACTACTGCAGTAAATGAGCTTGCCATGTTAGGAGCTACAATTACCCTTTCTGAGGGTTCACCTAGTTAGGAGTGACTAGTACATTATTAGGAGTACAATGAGATTTGTTAAGATCTACCTCACTAGATGATTTAAATCTCTTTCTATGAGTTCACCTAGCTAAGGGATTTACAACAGAAGACCTATTAAAGTCCACTCGATTAAGGGATTTTTCTTGAGGCAACTGTTAGGGATCAATAAGATGAATGATCTAGATGTAGCACTCCTTGCTTGTCAAATCCAATCTTCTCTCTTCTCTTTGTAACTTCTCATAGCTCTATCCTTATCACAAATCACAAAACCCTTATCGCATCCCTTACATCATCCTCTATTTTCAATATGAGCATCTCCAATTATATACACAACTTGCACTAACATCATACACACCAAATATTAAATTCAAACACTGTCCCTTATAATCACTAGGTGCCAAAATGAAAATCTTGATGTAAAACATGTTTTACCATGACCGAGTCAGCCCAAAATAAGATTTGCAAGTTATATCTCCAAGGTAGTCAAACACATTTTGACTTCTCCAATGCATCGCCCTAAATTCACCTCATACATTTGCATTGATCCTAAAAATGCCAACTCATCATTTTCATAACTTCTATTCCATGTCGTCATATCACCAAATATCATTGCACTTACTATATCGCTTGTGGATCTAGGATCTACCAATTGTAACTCAAGAACTCAAGTGTTCTTACCTATCTCAATGTCAGTGGCATTCAAAACTCTCTTATGGATCAACCAAATGAGTTGTGGTTAGAACCATATTGAAATATGAACAAGTTGATGTTGTACCTATGACTACTTCACATGATTATACTTCTACCAAGATCACCACAAAATTGTTATCCTCACTATCTACCAATCTTCTAGACTTAGCCAATTTCCTGCATTATCGATCACAAATCCTTCTTACCGATTGTTTCCTCACTTCACTAAGTAGATTACTTGATTGTTTTGACTTAGTTTCCATCAATGAAAACTAAACAAGTAACTCCCTTTGACTCCACCCAAAATTCATCACAATGCCAATAATCTTCCCCGTTGGTATTGATTGAAAACACATGATGTCTCCTCAAGATCGTGCAATCACTCTCCATTTTAGATTAGAGAAAAAGTATATATACATAAACTTATGAATCCCATATACTTATGACTCCACATTGGTATATATATCTTATACTGATGCTCCCCCTTTTCACTACTCACTCATCTACTTCTAATCTACTTCTCCATAAATTCCCCTATACACATTCTCCCCCTTTGACAACAATGCCAAAGGTACAAAACTAAAATATGTACAATGATACAATTCTTACTTACATCTTGTCAAAGATCATCTTGAAATTTATATTTGTTGACTCCAAGGATGTCTCACATGACTTATGCAAGTGTCCCAAAGCAATAATCTACTCATTCATTCACAACATTATATATTATGGATTAATCAAATAGAATTTTAAACAGCTAATTCCTACCAAAAAACATAAATATTAAATTTAATTCAAACCCTAAGGTTTTCTACAACAAAGTTTGTCAAACCCTAGTGGATTTAAAACAAGATTTTTCTATGGTATTCCTAAAATACCAGATATTCCTAATACAAGATTTCTTTCACAAAAAGCTTAAAACCATAAAACTAAGCAAGAGAAGAATTCTAAAACATATATCAACAAGATCTAATAGGCACAAAGAAAACAAACTTTCTTTAAAAATAATTTAATCTATGAGGGTTTCAAACCCTACCTCAAACCACCAATTGACAGAAACCACAAAGAACAATAAAAACCCTAAAAATTTCCAAAGCTTTCACAAAATCCTCCAATTCAATCCTTAGAGCCAAAACCTGCAAATATGTCTCTAGAATAATGGCCAAATCCTCCTCAAAAAGAAAAAGAGTCTAGAATTCAAACTCAACCATGCAAAACCCAGAACTCAACTCAAATCCACAAACTTTGTTAACATCAATCTATCTTTGCATGATTTTCAAATTTTGAATTAGTAATTCAATGCACTTTTAGTATTTCTTGTCTATATCAATTCACTTAACTAATGAAATTACTTTATTATTTTAATTTATTTTTAATTAATTGTGCAACTAATTGCATATCAATTATAACTAAAAGAATATTATTTTAATTATATTATTATTTATCTAATTGATAATTCATTATCAATTAATAGATTTTATCTTTAATTAAAAATTTTGAATTTAATAATTAATTAAATTCTTAAATTTCACAATTAGGCTTTTAATTAAGTCTTTTACTTAATAAATATATTTAATTAATATTCATTAATTAAATACCCTCACATTTAATTTTCTATATTTAATAAGATTTAATTATTTAAACCACATAATTAATCTTAGTAAAATATTTAACCATTTCACGATTACTTCACATCTTATTTCTGATTTATTTAAGATATTGTTCTTCTTGTTTGAATGTTGTAGGAAAGATGGTCATTGAGACTAGATCTATTGCTAGAGGTTGTAGTGGAGGTCATAGTAGAGGACATGGAAGGAGCAGGCTTCCTAGCCCTCCTATTAATCATAGAATCGAAGATAACAAATAAGAGAATAGTGGTGAGCATCATGGTGATTCATGCGAGCTCAATGCTATGTAGATTCTCCAGACTATTCTAGAACATTCACCTGTGCAAGACAAGGCTAAGTAGGAATCATTGCATCATTCTGATAACGAGGAGAGACATAGATCTAGGAGTCCTAGAGAAAGGGACACTACCCTTGGTTAGGGGGTCATAAAGGCCAATTAGATGAGAGACCTTCTAAGATCATGATCTCCTCCTTTTAATGGTCTTGGTATTGGTTTCAACGCAGCGACTTGGCTCATTGCATTAGATCGATATTTTTCCATGCAACTATTTGATACCAAAGTTAGGGCAAGGTGTGTTGTTACATACCTCAAAGGTTTTGCAACTTCTTGGTGGAAGATTGAGGAGCAAAAACTGGAGATTATCATGGATACTGTCACTTGGGAACTATTTTTTGAGAATGTTTAGGAATGCTTGTTATCTGATCAGTTGTAGAAATAATGCATAGATGAGTTCCACAATCTACAACAATTATTTATGACTATCTAAGATTATGAGCATCATTTCTTCAAGCTCAAGCCTTATGCAGGGTTAGTGATAAGTCACCACTAATGTTGCAACACTTCATCAGGGGCCTTAATGGTCGCATCATTGAAGGAGTTAATTTTTTTTAACCTAAGACCCTCAATGAAGCAATTATTATGGCTACCTTGGTAGAGAAAAATTTGACTTTGGGTCATAGTGGTTAGGTGGGAGTTCAAAATGGTGTTCCTACACCTTCTAGCTATAGAGGGAATCAATTCCAAAGGGTGGGGAAATTTAGTAAACCTTTTTTTTAACCAAAGACCCTCAAGGAAGCAATTATTATGGCTACCTTGGTAGAGAAAAATTTGACTTTGGGTCATAGTGGTCAAGTGGGAGTTCAAAATGGTGTTCCTACACCTTCAAGCTATAGAGGGAATCAATTCCAAAGGGTGGGGAAATTTAGTAAACCTCCTCCCTAGTTCCATAATCAATGGAAGAAGGGAACGAACCCTCTAGCACAAAGAGATAGTCTTCAATTGAAGAACTTTTACAACTTTTTGCACAGCATGCACAACCAGTCCAGCTAGCCTACACAGAGCACACATTCAATTGCTAGCAGGGGTAGTTTTCAGTAGTCTAGTGCACCCTCCACTGGGAGAGATCATGGTAGAGTTAATGATTTTTTCTCATATGGATAGTATGTTGACATTGTAGTAAATTTCCCTCAACATGCATCATAATTTTTAGGACAGGGACCTGCAGCTTCTGAGCCTACAATAGCATATGCTAGAAGATCTCACAGAGTATTTTCAACAATGGATCATCATCAAGCAAAGAATCAGGGCACTATGATAGAAACTTCAGGTGCTGCTAGAGGTATTTAACTTTTTATCTTATTTAATTTAGGAGCTATAGATTATTTTATATCTCCTTTTGTAGTAGAGAAATGTGGGCTAGTGGTAGTAAAGTGAGACATTAGTCGGCAAGTAGAGTTAGGCTCTAGGGAAAGAGTAACAACAAACTTGGTAGTACACAAATGTGAGTTGAACCTGGGTAAATTCATTATCTTGGTTGATCTTCATGTGATCCCTTTGGGATCATATGATATTTTTCTTGGGATAGATTGGTTAGGTTCTCATGGAACGAACATTGATTGTAGACAAACGATAATCAAATGCAAGGATTATGTTGGAAAAGATTTTGAGATTGTAGGAATTCAGCATCCAATATCTCTTTGTATGATTTCTTCTATGAAACTCAAGGGAAACATGCGAAAGAGTTGTTAGGTATTTTTTGTAACTATGAATGAGCTAGATGAAATTGAAACTAAGGAAAAGACTCTTGATCATCCTACTCTTCAAGAATTTGTCAATGTCTTTCTTAGTAAAATTTTGGTTATGCCACCAAACCGTGACATAGATTTTCATGTCGGTCTTGTTCCAAGAGCACAACCTATATTTAGAGCTCCTTACCAGATGGCCACATAGTATTTTAGTGAGCTTAAGCTCCAATTAGAGGATTTTTTTAGTAAAGGGTAGTATTCAGCCAATTATTTCTCCATGGGGAGCACCTGTACTCTTTGTTAAGAAGAAAAATGGATATTTACGCTTGTGCATTGACTATACACAGTTGAATGAGGTAACGATTAAGAATAGGTATCCTTTTCCAAGGATTCATGATCTTTTTGATTAGATAAAAGGGGCCAAGGTTTTCTCAAAGATTGATCTCAAATTAAGATACCATCAATTATGCGTCGAGGATGCAGATATTCACAAAACTATATTTCACACTCGCAATGGATATTATGAGTTTACAATAGTCCCTTTTAGTTTGAGAAATGCTCCATTTGTTTTCATGTGCCTAATGAATGGATTATTTCATTCTTACCTTGACTATTTTGTTCTCATCTTCTTGGATGATATACTGATATATTTTAAATCCACGAAATAACACGAGGAACATCTACGACTAGTTTTGTAGTGTCTTCATGACAATCATTTGTATGCCAATGCAGAAAAGTGTGACTTATTTCAGTATAAATTTTAGTACTTGGGACATGTGATCATAGGTGAGGGTATTTCAATAGATTCCTCCAAGATTTAGGCTATATTAGATTGGCCAACTCCCACCAATGTATCTAAACTTTGTAGTTTCATGGGCTTAGCAGGATATTATCGTAGGTTTGTTAAGGACTTCTCTAGAGTTTCATATCACATTAATTCTCTTCAAAGGAAGGGGAAGAAATATTTTTGGACAAAGAAGTGTGAAGAAAATTTCAATAACCTCAAGGAGATTTTGACTAGTGCACCTATTCTATCAATACCCAACCCAACAGGTGATTTCATGGTGTGTGCTTTAATGCTTCTTTGGAAGGTCTTGGAGTAGTCCTTATGCAGGAAGGATCTGTGATTGCTTATGAATCTCATAAACTCAATGATCATGAGTTGAACTATCCTACACATTATCTTTAGTTAGCAACAATAGTTCATGCATTAGTCTGATGGAGACATTTTCTTTTAGGATATTGATTTGAGCTTCATAGTGATCACCGCAATTTGGAGTATATATTTATCCAACCTAATATGAATTTTAGGTAGAGGTGATGGATGGAGTTTCTTTGTGAGTATGAATCTAAGGTCAAGTACATCCAGGGTAAGGAAAATGTGGTAGTTGATGCCTTGAGTCACTAGAGGCATGAGATATCATCTTTGACTTTTGGTGTAGATTTTTGGAGTCATATACTCTAGGCACTTCCTACAGATACTTGGTATGTAATGTCCCCACTAGGGAACCCATAAGGAATAGGTCTAAAAGTACAATAAATGCAACTAATTTTAATTTTTTACACATTATCAAGATCTTATTGGTTATACCTACAAATGAGTATGTCCTTAAAGGTTCCCTCATTAATTTTTACCAACATTAAAACCATTGAATTCAATTAACTAACTAATTGGATTCATTTCCTTTTTCTACTTTTCATAACTTTTAGAAATTAGAGAAGAGATGGGAACATTTTATTCCCTAAGCTAAATGCATTTAACATTCCCTTTTCATTTCATTTCCAATTATCCCTATCTACACATTAAATATTTAGAGTTTCAAATCATAACAAGCTTGCATTTTAGAAATCCTTATTTTCCATTTCAATCATTCCAAGAGAGATAGGGTAGAGAACACAGAATTTACATTTATTTAATACAAATTTTGAATCATAAATAAACATCCCCTTAAATGTCCCTAAAACTATCCCTCCCTAATTAAATTGCTTCTTTCTTTCAATTTTAAATACAATTACAATTACATCAAATGGCTCGAAGGCTTACAATTAGATCTTTACATCTTGACTTGCAATAAATAATGGTACATGATATAGCATGAGAAGTCTTCATCACTACATAAATCTGAATCCAAGCCAAAACATCAACCACGAATAGTACCTCAAAAGAGATTTACCATCCGACCATGTGAAACTGGTGAAGTTCCACCACCCTGTGCTAGGAGACAGAACCAAGGTACTCACAAGGCCTAAGACAATCTAAGACAAAAGAATCATTCACTCTATTTCCAAAAATAAAATACATAAGCTACAACATATCACCATACTATACACAAAGGTTAGGGTTCTAGTATACCATCTAGGTGAGTGTCATCACATAGTCTGTGCACTGGGATCCTCCCTAAAAACCATGTAACCCTGGTCCCCTTTTTATGTGAAGGATCCATCCTACCAATTACCCATGGTCCTAGTACTCCAATAGGTCTATGTGGACTTTACATTATATGTCTTTCATTATCTTTTGAAACCCCCCTTTCCCAAGTTAATTATTAAGGTTATCACTTGATTGCAAGATCACCCATAAGATCATTTGGAAACCACTTTGCGTTCCAACACCTATGGTGAGCCACTCACCTAGGGTACCTAGTATCCTATCCTCATATAGGAAAAAAGAACAAGAAAATACTTCAAATGATCTAATTCATAGGTCTAGGAAACTCTCTCGGGCACTAAGGCCCTCAGGATGAGTCCTAACCTTATCCATATGTATTAAAAAGATCATAGAAAGTATGTCAAGAACAAGACACCTTAAAAAAAACATTATAACTCACCTCATGCATTGGTTTAACATTCAAAGGGGTGAAATGATGTAGACTAGTATCAAGAGCAAAGTATAGGTGTCATAGACCAAACCCTAAGCCCAAAAGTGACCAAAATGGACTCTCAAGACCCCAAAACTCCCATACAAGTATTCTCAAAGGACCATAAAAGTATCCACATAGGAACATACAAATATCAATACAGGATCATATGATTAAACAAAACCAGACTTGTTTTCTCATACGAGAACTGTCTCAAGAGTTCTCAAAATTGGCTTAAATTGAAAGTACGACCAAAGTGCAGTATGGAGGGTGCCCGGGGAAGGTTCCCTGAGGTGAAATTGGTTAATTTTTCTTAGTAACACATCCAAAAATCCTCTCCAACTCTCCATACATCCCCAAATCAAACAAAAAAAGAACAACTAAAAAATCAATGCCAAAAAATCTACATAATACACAGGAAGGAAAAACTCCAAAAAGGCCTTCCTAAACACTCCTAATCTTCCCTAAACTTCTATAAAAACACACATACATAGATAAAAACACCAATTTACATTCATATGTACAAAAAAAACCCTTTGAGGAAGAAATCTAAAAAAGATATCTTATAAATTAATTCATCAAACTTCTCATATACAGTACTTTTTCTAACAACATAATCGAATCAAGATTTTATACAACAATAGAAGTTTATAAAACCATATCAACATAATACACATTCAATAATACACACACACACACACATAGATACACATGCACAAAGGTGATTTTTCCTGGTTCCAGATCCTACTTGGAGTCCTGCAGAGAAATCCCTTCTAAGGTTGAGCAATCCACAAAAACTTCTTCCAAGATTTGAGTAGTGGATGACCTTCTGGGAAATCTTCCTAAATCCTCTGAGACCAATAATTTCCTTCCTTCTCATAGAATCTCCCAAAAACCTTACTAAATTAAAGTTATAAATACAGGAACCCAAAAATCATCAACCTTCCAGAAATCTCCAAATTTTCTCCCGAATCCCCCTATTCTCCTTTCCTTCCAAATATTAAAAGAAAACTATATGGATGGAGGAGTTTCTTTATGGGAAGCAACTACTCCAACTTCTATAGTTGGTTTCTCAAAGATTGAACAATTCTCATAAACATAATTACATGCTTTATTTTTTATTTTATTTTAACTTATTCTATGTATGAAGACCATAACTAGATTAGAGGTGCAAAGAATCTTCAAGAACTCACATAGCCCAAATGGAAACAAACTAGCCTAACTCCTAGGAGGTCTCAGGTTCAAAACTCCTAGGTAAGATAATTTTACCAAAAAGGAACTTATTTTACTTATTTTTATTTTTATTTAATAATACATCATTTCTTCTATAAACATACAAATACAATTATTCTTGCAAATAAAACACATAGTTCATACTATTTATATATGTGTCGGTATATATGTGTACACCCATATATACATATACATATATAATATACATCTAATTTATATTTATATTTAAAAAATAGAAAAGCATAATAAAAAGATTAATGAAAATATACTCTAAAACATAAACCTCAAAATCAACAAAAATCATAATATTGTACAAAACCCTCAATTAAGGTGACCTTCTAAACAGGAACCTAAGTCAACAGGGAATCCTTGAGAGCATCTAGGTAACATCCCCACACTACAATGTTTTTAGGATTTGAAGGCACTCTCAGACCTATGTAGCCAGGTGAAGTTGATGTCCGGTACTTGCATCACCAAACTGAGAGAACATATACACCAACATATATATGTATGTGTGTGTGTGTGTGTGTGTGTGTATATATATATATATATATATATATATATATATATATATATATATATAGTAGCAGATAAGGAGGGAGAGTGAAACCTTGTGTGGACCTCCCATAGGAGTTACTACAACTTCCTCTCCTCATTCCACAAGCACATCAGACAATATCATTATCAAAGCATAGTTGGATTAGTAGGTGTAAGATTTGATGAAAAACAAATCTATTAAACTGAATAAACCTGCATGCAAAAACCTGTCACAAGGAAGAAATTTGTAGCAAACAAACAAGGGTTTTGCTCTAACAATATAAAATTTTATTATCATAAGCCAAAAGAATGAATGAAAATATATAAAGGATCAATCCTTATAGAAGGAGATCGAAAAACCTAATGGGAAACCCTAATAGTTAAATAGGTATTTAATAATTAGATTATTAAATGACTAATGCAAGTGCATAAAGTGAAATCTTAAGAGGTAGAAAAGTTAATTTAATCAATGTAATTAAATTAATTCTTTACTCTAACACCCCCCCTTAAGATGAGAAACAATGCAACTACAAACAATGTAAGAAAGAAGCAAAGGAACTACAATGTTGAATGCAAATTTGGGTCTCGGCAACATGGCCTGATGAGGTACCCAACCACAACCAAATCTCTATGAAACAGAGAAATAGGGAAAACCACATGGGAAAAATCCTCCTCCAAAAAGTGATAGAAAGATGCAGAAAGTAGAAAAAAAAAGGAAGGTAGGCCTCAATGAGACCCCCCAAGGACAACTTCCTTCACCCCAAGCATAGAACATAGCTGAAGATACCATGGGGATGCAAAAGGCTTAGTGAAGATGTCAGCAACTTGCTCCAAAGTGGGAACATACTCCAAGCTGAGAGAACCATCCTAAATCATTTTCCTGATGAAATGCATATGGATCTCAATGTGCTTGGTCCACTGATACTCAACTAGGTTGCGGGAAATATGAATGGCACTCTGATTGTCACACCAAAGAAGAGTGGGACTATCAAGAGGTAACCCAAACTCTGTCATCAATTATCAAAGCCATAAAACCTCCTGACTAGCTAGCATAGCTGCTCAATACTCTGCCTTTGTAGATGATAATGCAATAGTAGTCTACTTCTTGCAAGACCATGTGATAGGACCATAATCAAGACAAAAAACAAAACTATAATTAGACTTTTGACCATCTATATCACCACCCCAATTGGCGTTTGTGAAACCAAAAATTGATGAACTACAACCGATTTGAATGGACTGTATAACTTGAAGATCTGTGATGTAAGATCACTGAGTTGGTGATTAGATATGTAAGATGATTAAATCAGTAATATGTTGTCATTGATGTCAACTAGTTTTGGCAGTACTTATCCTATGAGTTACCATACGTAAACATCTATAGAAAGAAGAAGAAAAGAGATGAAGAATAGATATATCTACATTGAGGAAGATGGATATGACAGATGAGGATAAGGAACACATTGGGTAACTGATGAATGAGTCTATGACCTTATGTTATTGACTTGATTATGTTGCATTCATCTATGATGAAGGATAGAGAAAAAATGCACAAAGTAGTGTGGTCAGTTAATGAAGCATTTCAGTATACACCAATGAAGTGTAGTGTATATTGAGCATAGTATGAACTGATCTTGTGCTCACCGATGCATTTCTTTATTAACCAAGTAGGAGAAAAGAGCTAAATGATTAGTTTAGCTGATAAGGATTGATGAGTTAGAAAGTGTATGAGTTAGATGTTGGAGATAATGTTTGTTACAAAGATTAATGGCTAACATAATTCAAAGAAGATCTAAGGGATTGTAATAAAATGCATTATTGACACATCATCCAAGGAAGGTTAAAGCGGCAAAATCAATGAAGGAGATTAAGCGGCAAAATTTGATGGATGGAATTAAAACAGTTTACTTGTCTATTTAAGAGACTAAGGTTTCATGATGAAACTAATTCTGGAAGGAGACTGGAGAGATATCATGTGAACAAGCCTCATGCATGCCTGATTAGTCTGGTTAAGAAGAACCGAACTATAGAGATTATCGAGCATCAGAAAGCTATAACCGAGCGACAGTAAGTTACAAAATATTGATTGAAATAGAATTGATATATTGATCAGAGGATTTGAATGAGCTTAAGAATAGATTTGATAATCTGCAATTGAAGTTGTGTTGTAATCACATCAACTTCTATTATAGTTTAACCATTGTAAACAGATAAATCTCTTAACAGAGTGGACTAGGAAAGTCTTGTAATTTCATTCATAGAGTGTACATTTGTTATCCTGTGAACCCCATAGTGAATGCTAGTTGGACGATAATGGCTAGTCTAAAATCCTCTAAGAAGATCACACCTAACAATGTGTTTGTAACCTTTAATAGGGTTGGGTCTTCACTGACCTCACTTCAGAAGAGTGAACAATTTTGGGTTGTTGGTCCCAAGTGGTTTTTCCCTTAATAGGGTTTCCACGTTAAATCTCTTGTGTTATGTGTTGATTGTGATGATTGTTTGTTATCATAATTTACATACTGCATGTTAGATTTGATCGATAATCACTACAAGTTATTAACTGGTAATCAGTAAAAGCACGGACAGAATACTATTTTATGTTACCAAGCTGCAGAAGTTTGATTAAATTGTTTTTGGTTATACATTTTGATTTGGGACTGTGGATAATTGATTCAACCCCCTCTCAGTTATTCTAACAATTGGTATCAGAGCTTATTGGTTGCTTGGAAAAAAGTTTTAAGGACTTCAGCACAAAGATCTTAAAATGTATAAGAGGGAAGTGTTGAAGCTAAACAAGGATAACTTCACAATATGGCAAAGCCGAATGAAGCTGCATATATGTGGAATTGGGAATTCTGCCCTCACATTAATGGAGAATGGCTACATTGCACTGCCCACTGGTCTCCTAACCCTTGATCAACTAAGAGACAGGCATGAACATAATATTACTATGATGGAGATTGTTGTTGCTTGTATAGATGTTGAATTTAAAGATATCAAGGATTGTACTACTGCTAAGGATATGTGGGATAAACTTGCTCAAGTTTGTAGTGGTGATGTTAATGTCAAAAGAGCTAGAGCTGAAAGCTTAAGGGGAAGATTTGATGACATGAAGATGAAGGAAGGTGAAAACATAGTGCAGTACATAAATAGAATAAAGGAGATTGTTAATGCTATAAGAGGATATGATGGTGTTATTGGAGAAGACACAGTGGTACGCAAAGTTCTCAGAACCTTATTATCAGTTTATGCAATCAGAATATCTGTAATCCATGAAATGAGACATGCACATGGTAATACTCTCACTCTTGACAATCTAATTGGTAAGATAACTACATTTGAGCTTAATAACTATGATAATAGTGTTGTACCGACTATTGAATCTACTTTCATGAGTTCTCTAAAGATTGGTAAGTCTAGTAGTAAACATGATGATGATAGAAATACTAATAATGAGCTTGATGAACTTGAAGCTCTTATGGCCAGAAGGTTACCTAAAGGTAAAGGTAGATATAGAGGTAAGTTACCTTTAGCATGTTTTAACTGTAAGGAAGTTGGTCATATTGCTGCTAGATGTCCTAATAGGAAGGAAGATGACAGAAACAAGGACCAATATGGTGAAGGAAGCTATGGAAGAAGAAGCAATAGAAGTTACCAACACCACAACAGAGAAAACTGAGATAATAATTATAAAGGCAAGAAGGTGTGCTACATTGTTGAGGAAGAAGATAATACTGACATAGATTCAGATGATGATGTGGAGGTAGTATTTGTTGCAATGAAGGATGACTCAGAAGAAGAAGAGAGGTATGTAGAAACAACACTGATTTATAAAGTAAATAAAAATGATACATGAATCATAGATAGTGGTTGTACACATCACATGACTGGTGATGAAGAAAAATTTGATCATCTTGAAGAATAAAATGGAGGATCTGTGAGAATGGGTAATGATGCACCTTGTATGGTGAGAGGAAAAGGATCCCTGATGATAAATGATAGAATAAAATGTGAAAATTCTTATTGGTTAAAAGGACTGAACTATAATTTGCTAAGTGTGGCACAACTAAATAATTCAGGCCATCGAGTTGCGTTTGAGAGCAAGAAAGTGAAGACATTTGATGATGGAGGAAGACTTGTTGGAAGTGGAACACAATCGAGAGGTAGTCTATTTTATCTTGATAATGATCAATCTTCTTGTTTAATGATAAAAGATGAAGATGCATGGTTATGGCATAAAAGGTTATGTCATGTGAATTTTGATAACATGGTTAAGATCAGTAAAAAGAAAAAGGTTAGAGGTTTTCCTAACTTATCAAAGCCTGATCATGTTATGTGTCATGAATGTCAGAAGGGTAAAATGACTAAATCTAGTTTCAAAAGCAAAGATTATTCAACAAAGAAAATACTTGAGTTAGTGCATACTGACCTATGTGGTCCTATGAGAACTCAAAGTTACTATGGAGACAGATATTTCATACTTTTTGTTGATGATTACACTAGATTAATGACAGTCATGTTCTTGAAAGAAAAATTAGAGGCATTTAAGATGTTCAAATGGTATAAAGAAAAAGTTGAGAAAGAGACTGGTAAAGAGTTGAAATGCTTAAGATCTAATAGAGGAGGTGAATTTATTTTTGATGAATTTACTAACTTTTGTAATGAGCATGGTATTAAAAGACAAGTCTTTGCATCGAGGACACCTCAACAAAATGGAATTGCTTAAAGGAGAAATAGGTCAATTATTGACTATGTAAGGACGTTGATGTTACAAAAGAATGTTTCTCAGACATACTAGAGAGAAGCAGTTAGCACAGCTATTTATGTTTTGAACCGAGTACAACTAAAGAAGGACACTAATAAGACACCCTATGAGTTATGGTTTGGCCACAAACCCATTGTAAGTTATTTCAGAGTTTTTGGAAGTAAATGTTTTATTCTGAAAGATGAAAGAAATGGGAAGTTTGACTCAAAAGGTGATGAAGGGATATTTTTGGATATTCTACTAAAAGTAAAGCATACAAGTGTCTTAACAAAGTAACAAATAAAATGATTGAAAGTGCTAATGTTCAGGTTGATGAGTTTGATGATAAGAATGCAGAGGAAAGCACAAAGGAACCAAGAGACTATAGTAGATTCACTTACATTGAACAACTAGAGGTTCTACCGATGATGCAAACAGTGATAACCGGTCAATAGGAAAACAATACCGACGGACATGAAAGAGAAACTGACAAGCAGGAAAGACCTACCGAGCAAGAAAATGAACTTGCATAAGATGAACAAGAAAGAAGAGATCATGTAATGGAAAGATTTGTCAAAAGGCATCATTCTGAGACACAAATCATTGGAGATAGACAAGCTGGAATGATGACGAGGAGTAAAGCAAGACAAGGTACATGTCTAGTTTGTGAATATGAACCGAAGAATGTAAAAGTTGCATTAGAAAATAATGAATGGGTTAATGCAATGAAAGAGGAAATATAACAAATAAAGAAGAACAAAACCTAGAGTTTAGTACCCAGACCTAAAGACAAAAATGTTATCAGTACTAAATAGATATTCAGAAACAAGCTTAATGAGAATGGAGAGGTAACAAGGAACAAAGCTAGATTAATATGCAAGGGATATGCACAGGAGGAAGGAATAGATTATGGTGAGACATTTGCACCTATTTCTACATTAGAAGGAGTCAGAATGTTACTTTCATAAGCTACACATGGATGTTAAATCAACTTTTCTGAATGGAATACTTGAAGAGGAAGTCTACATAGAACAACCTGAAGGGTTCGTTGATCCAGACAAGAAAGATATGGTATGTAAATTACATAAGGCTTTATATGGTTTGAAGCAAGCACCGAGAGTCTAGTATGAAAGGCTGCATAACTACTTGATGAGCATTGGATTTGTTAGAACTAGTGAAAATAGCAATCTGTACATGAAAGGAAATTTCGATGATACTATCTTGATTGCTGAGATATTTGTGGATGACATAATATTTGGAGGACAAGATCAAATTTGTAAGACATTTACTGATGAAATGAGAAGTGAATTTGAAATGTCTATGTTTGGAGAGATTAAGTTCTTTCTAGGCTTACAAGTGATTCAACAAACTGATGGTATATTCACCACACAATCTAAATATATAAAGGAAGTATTGAAGACATTTGGCATGGAAGATGCTAAACCCATGGGAACACTAATGGCTACTGGATGTAAATTGACTAAAGAAGATGGAACTACCGAGGTAAATTAGACACTGTACCGATCCTTGATTGGTAAGTTAATGTATGTAGTTCATAGTAGACCTAATATAGCACATGTTGTCGGAATAGTTGCTAGATTTTTTGCAAACTCTAGAGAGTCACACATGGTCGCTACAAAGAGAATCTTAAGATACCTGAAGAAGATAGAAGATTATGGACTGTGGTATCCTAAGGATGGAAAGTTTGAACTTAAGGTATACACTGATGCTAATTAGGCTGGAAATGTGGATGATAGAAAAAGTACCACTGGAGGAGCATTTTTCTTTGGCGAAAGACTTGTTACATGGACAAGTAAGAAATAGTCTTGCATTTTTCAGTCTACACCTGAAGTAGAGTATGTTGTTGTTGCTACTAACTATTCAAATATTGCTTATATCAAGAAAGTGTTGGAAGGAATGAATGAGGTAATCACCGAGCCTATGATTATATATTATGACAATACTAGTGCTATTAATATTTCAAAGAATCCAGTGATGCACTCTAAAACAAAGCACATATCTATTAAGTATCACTACTTAAGGGAACAAGTACAGGATAAGCAAGTGAAGCTAGAATTTGTTACATCAAAAGAACAACTTGCTGACATATTTACCAAGCCTCTATCAAAGGATACATACAAGTACTTGAGGACTAGACTTGGGGTCCGTCCCCTGTCTACCGGTCACTAAGGTGATCTGGAGGTTGCATCAGCCTAATCTTATCAGAAGATCATACATGTTGATGCAGCAGAGTTCACACTTTGGATTTTTTATCTAAGGTTGTGAAAGGTTGAAGAACTAGAACAGATTTTCACATCAGTATACCGAGATACAAAGAATGCACCAGACAACAAAGAGCTACATGGCTACTACAGAGTTGTATGTTTCTATTGCACTTTGGCATTGTTGTCAAAGGGAGAGATTTCAATATGAAATAAAGAGAGAGATATAAACCAAAGATAAAGGGAGAGAAATACACAAAGGGAGAGAGATAACAAGAACATTGAAGATCAGTTACTAAAGAACAAAAGAGAATCTATGAGCACTGAAAAGATCATATCTACAGAAGATAGTCTGCACCTGCAAATGCTTTTTAGTAATGTAGAAAGCTAGGGAGAGCTTGTTACAACATTTGTTGATAGAGTTGTAGAATACATGTTTGGTATGTGTTTGGCATATTTCATATTGCTTGTGTTGTCATCAATGCCAAAGGGAGAGATTGATGAACTACAACTGATTTGAATAGACTGTATAACTTGAAGATCTATGATGTAAGATCATTGAGTTGTTGATTAGATATGTAAGATGATTAAATCAATAATATAATGTCATTGATGTCAACTAGTTTTGATAGTACTTATCTTGTGAGTTACCATACCTAAACATCTGTAGAAAGAAGAAGAAAAGAGATGAAGAATAGATATATCTACATTGAGGAAGATGGATATGACAGATGAGGATAAGGAACACATTGGGTAACTTATGAATGAGTCTATGACCTTATGTTATTGACTTGATTATGTTGCATTCATCTATGATGAAGGATAGAGCAAAAATGCACAAAGCAGTGTGGTCCATTAATGAAGCATTTTAGTGTACACCAATGAAGTGTAGTGTATACTGAGCATAGTATGAACCGAGCTTGTGTTCATCGACACATTTCTTTGTTAACTAAGCAGGAGAAAAGAACTAAATGACTAGTTTAGCCAATAAGGATTGATGAGCTGGAAAGTTTATGAGTTTGATGTTGGAGATAATGTTTGTTACGAAGATCAACAGCTAACATAATTCAAAGAAGATCGAAGGGATTTTAATAAAAAGTGTTATTGACACATCAGCCAAGGAAGGTTAAAGCGGCAAACTCAACGAAGGAGATTAAGCAGCAAAATCTGATGGATGGAATTAAAATAATTTACTTGTCTATCTAAGAGACTAAGGTTTCATGATGAAACTAATGCCGAAAGAAGGAGACTATAGAGATATCATGTGAAAAATCTTCATGCATGCCTAATTAGACTGGTTAAGGAGAACTGAACTACAGAGATTACCGAGCATCAGAAAGCTATAACCAAGTGATAGTAAGTTACATAATATTGATTGAAATAGAATTGATATATTGATCAGAGGATTTGAATGAGCTTAAGAATAGATCTGATAATCTGCAATTGAAGTTGTATTGTAATTAGATCAACTGTTGTTACATTTTAACCATTGTAAATAGATAAATCTCTTAACAGAGTGGACTAGGAAAGTCTTGTAATGTCATTCATAGAGTGTACATTTGTTATCCTGTCAACCCCATAGTAAATGTTGGTTGGACAATAACGGTTGGTCTAAAATCCTCTAAGAAGGTCACACCTAACAATGTGTTTGTAACCTTTAACAAGGTTGGGTCTTCACCAACCTCACTTTAGAAGAGTGAACAATTTTGGGTTGCCGGTCCCAGGTGGTTTTTTCCTTAATAGGGTTTCCATGTTAAATCTCTTGTGTTATGTGTTGATTGTGATGATTGTTTCTTATCATACTTAACATATTGCATGTTATATTTGATTGGTAATCACTATAAGTTATTAACTGGTAATCGATAAAAGCATAGATAGAATACTATTTTATGTTACCGAGCTACAGAAGTTTGATTAAATTGTTTTTGGTTATACATTTTGATTTGGGATTGTGGTTAATTGATTCACCCCCCTCTTAGTTATTCTAACAACAATGTGAGGATCTCTTGATGTATAGTGAATGTCATATGAAGTAGTGCCCTGAATGTACCTCAAAATGCATTTGGTAGCTTGCCAATGACTCTCATGAGGATCATGGGAGAATCGAGAGACAATGCCAACCGCAAAGAAAATGTCAGGATGAGTGTTTGTCAAGTACAACAAACTACCCACAAGTCTCATGTATAAGGTGGAGTCTACTAAAGGAGTAGAGAAAGTGGTAGACAAAATAACACCTGACTGAAAAGGTGTGGGAGAAGGCTTGCAATCAAGCATGTTGAATCTCTAAATCATGCCAAGAGCATACTTCTGCTAGTGTATGGAAATCCCATCCAAAGACTAAATAACCTGTAGGCCCAAAAAATAGTGCAGAAGTCCAAGATCTGTCATCTCAAACTGCTCCATCAATGCTCTATGAAAACTCTAAATCATAGAAGATGAACTACCTGTGATGATGAGATCATCAACATACAACATAAGTATCACAAGATGAGCCCCATGACACTAAATGTACAATGTAGGATCAAAATGACAGTGGGTGAAGTGTGAGGCTAGCAAGAAAGAGTCCATCTTCTCATACCAAGCTCGAGGGGCTTGTTTGAGACCATATAATGACTTCTGAAGTCTACACACAAGAGAAGAGTCCTGCATAAAACCTTGAGGTTGTTCCATATAGATCTCCTCATGTAGATCCCTATGTAATAATGCACTCTTCACATCCATCTTATACACTGTCCAACCATGTGAAGTTGTAAGAGAAAGTACCAGGCAAATAGAATTCATCTTGGTGACAGGAGAAAAGGTCTTAGAGTAATCAATACCCTCCACCTGTGAAAAGCCCTTTGTAACAAGACATGCCTTATACTAATCAATAGAACCATCTACAACATACTTGGTATGGTACACCCACTTGCACCGAACCATCTTTCTTCCTTTTGGAAGAGTACAAAGATCCCAAGTGTGATTCTTCATTAAAGAAGAGAACTCCTCATCTATAGCCCTATTCCACTCAGGATGTCCTGTCACCTCTAAAAACTTTTGAGGATCATCTGAAATAGCATGACTCAAAATACCAGTACCAGATCATTGAGCACAAGTACGAGGGGTATCTAAAGGATTTCCTGCCAAAGAACCAACATCACTGACTATATCCCAAGCCCACTTGGGCACTCACAAAATATCTAGTGGAGGAGGGGAAGGTGGATCATCATCTAAATCATCCTCAGAGGATATAGAATCTTGAAGATGAGAAGAGGAAGTACTAGGCAGTGAGGAAGAAGCTGGTGATGGAGGCTCCATCTGAGGATATCGCTCATCAAACTGGACATCTCGCTAAAATAAGACCTCTCTAGAATCAGGATCAAACAACCTATATGCCTTCATATCCTCACAATAGCCAAAAAATATCAGTGGTTGGCTCTTCCTCTCCATTGCTTTCCTTTGAGCATCTAGAATAAATGCCCAAGCCTCACTACCAAACACTCAAAATGTAGAAACATCAGGCTTGACATGGGACCAAGCCTCCTCAGGAGTCAAATGTCATAATGCCTTATGAGGCATCTGATTTTGAATGTAGTTGGCACAATTCACTACCTCTGCCCAAAAGGAAGGCTACATATCTCAAGACGGTATCATACAATTGGCCATCTCCCGCAAAGTTCTATGCTTTCTCTCAGCAACACCATTCTGTTGAGGAGTATAGGGAACAACCAGCTGATGCAATATACCTTTCTCAGTGCAAAAATCATGAAAAGACTTATTCACATATGCCCCCCCAATTTTCAATGTTTATCCACCTAACAGAAAGACCAGACTGCTTCTCCACAAATGTCTTAAAGACTCAAAATGAATCAAAGACATCAGAATTGTACTTCAAGAAGTACACCCATGTGCATCTAGAAAGGTGAGAACATAATGAGCACCAGAAAAAGGAGTGGGAAATGACATGAGATCACTATGTATCAACTCCAATGGTGCCTTAGCACATGGGGATCTACCTATCGGAAAAGGATCTCAATGATGTTTTCCAAGTGCACAACCTTAACAAACACCATCAGTACAAGAGATCTGAGGAAGCTCAATCACTAACTCCTATGTACTCATCTGTTGTAGATATTTGTAGTTGACATGGCCAAAATGCTCATGCCAAAGCTTGCTCACTATGTCTCCATGAGCAACAAGAGAAAAACATGTATAATCAAAGCTCTCAAAACCATCAAACCTATATAAGTGAGACTCTGAATCAACACTCCCAGTAGCAACAACCAAATTAGGATCATGGAGGTCTCTAATAACTACATCATGCGGTGAGAACTCAACTGTCTTACGAGAACCAAAATGGAAAATCTAATAGACAGACATGAGGTTGATAGAAATAGCAGGAACCAAAAGAATATCCTGTAGAGAGCCACCATCCAATGAAATAGTATCGGAACCTATAACTGAAAGTTGTGCTTAGTCACTAACTGCAATATGTGTAGTAGAGCTCTGAGCAAGTGAGGTAACCAAACTAGGTGTGTGTCTCATATGGTGCAAAGCACCTGAATCAATGATCCAAGTAGTAGTGGAAGATAATGCTCATGCAGAAATAACATGGCCTTTCCCTGTGGGAGTAGGTGAAGGCTATGGAGAAGTAATACTATGTTGTTGCAAGGCTTCCTCTAGAGCCTCAAGACATTTCCAACACCTAGAAACAGGGTGCCCTTCCTTGCCACAAAAACTACAAGGTTCATCTGTGAACTTCTTAGTCTTGGAGGAAGACTCACCAGACTTTGAAGATTTACCCTTAGGAGTGGATTTCTTAGACTCTATTTTATGAGGTGGCTTGGAGGAATTCTCACTGCCAACTGAATCTATTTTGGGCTTCTACTTCTACTTTTGTGTCCCCTTAGAAGTCGGAGCAACCAAAGCTTGGTTCTTAGTCCCAGATAAAGAATCCAACTGTGTGAGCTTGGCCTGCTCTCTAGTCAACTGATTATAGAACACCTCAAAAGTGGGCATCTAGAATCTCTGACCCAATGCATCCATGGTGGAGTGGAAGGTGGAGGAGAAAATTTGAAAGTTTCCCCGAAGCTTTGACAGAATCAAGTAGATATACTCTGTGTCAGTCTTAGCCTTTCCACATCCCTGTAATAAAGACCTTTGTTGCTTGAACTTCATCAAGAAGTCCTGAATGGGTGGAAAATGATCTAGTATAAGAGAGGTAAGCTCTACCTCTATCTGAAGTGCTCTGAACTCATTCACTGTACCAAACAAGGTGTTAAGCTTGGTCCACATAGCTAGAGGGGTATTGAATCCATCAAGATGAAATTGTAGACAAGACCACAACCCTATAAATTGGTTGCACTGCGTCTAAACAAGACCTCAACCCTTTTGACTGAAGAAGTTGTGTTATCAGGGATTTCCATGTGTGATAGTTATGAGGGGTCAGAAGTTCTAGACAAGAAGAGGTCTCGGCCATTTTTTTTGGAAGGGTTTTTATTTTGATATAATTTCAAGTTTACTGAAGTAAATTACAAAAAACAAGAAATAAAACACCCCCCCACAATTCAATAAACCAAACCCTGGAAGCTAGAAAAGATTTCTTACAATGAGAGAAGAAAAAAGCTTCAAATGAGTATCATGTGGACCTTTGAATTTTTCTAATGAAAATATCCATAGATTTGGATAGAAATCACAAGTAAAAAATCTTGCAAGTCAAAGTACGGTGCCCGTGAGGGTTTGAAGTTCTACCTTTTTAGATCTACCAACATAGATGTCAGCTCATGTATGACAGACAGAGGAATAAGGTGCAGGTCTGGTAAATGACACTAGGAAGGACACCACTGTAAACAGTGCCCAAAAAAGAAACAAAAAATAATGTCCTATAGAGAATACCAGATCTGAAAACTATAACCAAAACCTCTCAAATTAGCTAAAAAATCCCAAATTTCTTATGTCAAACCCTTGCTCCTTTTTTTCTTCAAACATAAACAAGCTACAGCAGATCCAGCTCTAATACCATGTAAGATTTGATGAAAAACAAATCTATTAAGCCAAAGAAACTTGCATGCAAAAACCTGTCACAAGGAAGAAATTTGTAGGAAACAAACAAGGGTTTTGCTCTGACAATATAAAAGTTTATTATCATTAGCCAAAAGAATGAATGAAAATATACAAAGGATTAATCCTTATAGAAGGAGATCAAAAAACCTAATGGGAAACCCTAATAGGTAAATAGGCATTTAATAATTAGATTTAATTATTAGATGACTAATGCAAGTGCATAAAGTGAAATCTTAAGAGGTAGCAAATTTAATTTAATCAATGTAATTAAATTAATTCTTTACTCTAATAGTAGGACTAGCTCAAAAATAATCGCAAAACATGAATGGATCATTTTCACAAACAATATATTATTACACATATGAACAACATCTCATGCTAATACTGTAATTCATTTATTACTTTCATAAAATAGTTTTATTAACTAGATATATGCTCAAAATGTCTCATCATCAAATCAAAATAAACAAAACATATAATCCATGATACTAAATTTAATGATCTTGTTAGTCCAAAATATTAGAGTACTAGGGTGGACATTACATCCTCTCCCCCCTAGAATTAGGCTTACTCTTGGAAGCCTACAAACAAATATGGATACGCATCTCTGAGCCTTATAGAATCCTCCCATGTGGCTGCGATCTCATCATTGGGGTCCCATAGGACCCTTACCTGTTCTATGTTGTGACCCCTAAGGGCCAAAGTCCACTATTGGAGAATAAGTACTGGCTCCAAAGCCTTCTGCCCATCCTCTAACTGAAAAGTGTTCCAATCCAATACATGAGTCAAATATGGAATATACTCTCTAAGAATAGATACATGAAAGACATCATGAATACATGTGAGGCTAGGCGGTAGGGTGAGTTGGTAAGAAACTGGTCCTATCCTTTCAAGGTTCTCAAATGGACCCACAAACCTAGGTGCCAACTTAGAAACTTTTCCATAACAGATAGGGATCTTACGTGGGCGGACTCTCAAAATCACTTTGTCTCGAATAGAAAACTATCTATCAATCCTGTGAGCATCTGCATACTTCTTATGCCTATCCTGAGCTATCACAAGGTGCTCTCTGATTCTTTGTGCCTATTGCTCTATATCCTATAACATCTTAGGTCCAAGCAGTACTCTATCCTCTAAGTGATCCCAACTTAGAGGTGTACAACAAGGAAAACCATAAAAGGACTGGAAAGATGGCATTCCAATAGAACTGTGATAGTTGTTGTTGTATACAAACTCTACTAGGTACAAATAATCTTCCCAATGGGTGTGTCTATCCATCACAAACATTCTAAGCATGTCCTCAAGAACTTGATTAACCTGCTATGTTTGACCATCAACCTCTAGATGAAATGTTGAACTAAATTTTAGCTGAGTCCCCAAGGCATGTTGCAACAAGGTCCAGAACTCTAAAGTGAACACGGGATCTCTATCGAAGATACCCTTTCTAGGGACACTGTGCAACCTAAATATATCCTTCATGAAGACTCTAGCTACTAAGGTGGAAGTATAAGATGAATGCATGGGAGAAAAATGTGATACCTTGGTTAACTTATCAACTGTGACCATGATAGCATCATGTATTCGATACGTGACTGGTAGTCCCACAATAAAAATACATAGATATTGTATCCCATTTCCATTTGGGAATTAAATTTGGTTGAAGGAGGCCTACTGGATGATGATGTGTGGCCCTGACCCTCTAACATTATAGGCACCTAGCTACAAAATCCATTATATCTCTCCTCATACCTAACCAAAAGTATAATTGTCGTAGGTTGGAATGCATTTTCTTAACCCCTGGATGGGTTGAATACGGAGCATGATGAGCTTCTTCCATGATGACCTTCTAAAGGTCACCTGAAAGTGGTACAAAAAATTAAGCCTTTTTGTCTTAATAAACCATTTGATTCTAAGGAATAACCCAAGAACCTTCCTTCTA
Organism: Chamaecyparis obtusa; assembly: GCA_027943335.1. Lineage (NCBI taxonomy): Eukaryota > Viridiplantae > Streptophyta > Pinopsida > Cupressales > Cupressaceae > Chamaecyparis > Chamaecyparis obtusa. Next base: position 21,164 of record BSBK01005138.1, on the reverse strand, counting down.
AGGATCTTCCTAAATCTATCTCTATCTTTACTTCTTGATACCAAGTATCTAAATGAAGTGTCTACAAAATCTACCTTCTCAAGTCAGTAGAAAGAGAGAGTATGGATAGTTCATGTCTCCTTCTACTCAAAGCTTCTACTACCACATTCTCTTTTCCTTGAATATATCTAACCTCAAAATCATACTCACATATAAACTTCATCCACCTGTGCTACTTGGCATTAAGATTCAACTATGTAAAAATGTATTGAAGGCTTCGATGATCAGTGTGCAATTCAAACCAATGCCCTAACAAGAAGTGTCTCGAATGATTTGAGGCATGAACTACTATTGTCAACTCCAAATCATGTGTAGGGTAGTTAATCTCATGGTCATTAATATTTCTAGACTCATAAGCAATAACCCATCCCTCTTACATTAGTATTGCTCCTATGCCTTCCAAAGAGGCATTTGTGCAAACCACAAAGCTTTTGGTGGGGTCAGGTACCACCAAAATTGGGTACTGGTTAAATTTTCCTTTAAGATCTAAAAATCTTATGTGCATTTCTAAGTCCAAATGAACTTCTTTCCTTTCCATTGCAAGGAAGTGATGGGATGAGCTAACCTAGAGAATCCTTTGATGAAGTTCTTATAGTAATCGGCTAAACCCATGAAACTACACACTTCTAAGATGTTGGTGGGTGTTGGCCATTCTGCTATAGCTTGTATTTTTGCGGGGTCAAGTGTTATGCCTTCCCCTGAGATAACATGACCAAGGTACTTAACTTTTTTTTGGAAAAATTCATAGTTCTCCAAATTGGAAAATAATCGATTCTCTTGAAGGCATTGTAACACTCGTTGAAAGTGTCATTCATGCTCTTCCACTAATTTAGAGTACACCAAAATATCATTCAAAAATATTATCACAAATTTATCCAATAAGGTCCTGAATACCCTATTCATAAGGCTCATGAATACTGAAGGCACATTTGTGAGACCCAAAAGTACTGTGGTAAATTCATAATGTCTATACCGAGTATGAAAGGTTGTTCAATGAATGTCGGCTTTGTGGATTCTTAACTGATGGTATCCTAACTTAAGATCAATCTTATAAAATATGTTGGCTCATTTCATTTGATCAAACAAATCATCAATTATCTACAAAGGGTACTGATTCTTAATGGTTACCTTATTGAGATGACGATAGTCAATACATAACCTAAGTGAGTCATCCTTTTTAAAAAAGATCACTAGAGCTCCCTAGGGTGACACACATGGTCTGATGAAGCCTTTTCCAAAAATTCTTCTAACTAAACTTTTAATCTATTATCCCCTGAGTGGTCATGCGATAAGGAGCCTTGGAGATGAGTTCTAAACCTGGCACCAATTCTATGGGGAAATCAATGTCTCTCCTAGGAGGCATTCCAAGAATCTTTGTTGGATAGACATCAACAAATTCTTGAAGTAGTGGGTGATCAAGTGCTATTTCTCTATCTTCTCTTTCAAAAAAATTATTAACTCAGACTACAAGGAGTTGACACCCCTTTCTCATGCATTTCTTGAGTTGCATTGCTGATATCATTCAAAGTGATATAGGACGTTGGATTCCAACTATATTTTTATGCTCCCCCAAATCATCTCTACAATGAATGATCTTCTTCCTTCACTCTATCCTAGCCTCATGAGCTACTAACCAATCCATTCCTAAGACAACTTCATAAGATCTAAGGGGAATCACCCAAAGATAAAAACTTGGTAGAGAAGGGTCCTAATCCCAAGTTACAATTCCAAACACACAAGTTTGTGGTCATCTTATCCCTAGAAGCTATCTCTACCTACCACTTAAATCCCTGACCTACAACTGTTAGCCCACACTTTTCTACTAAAGATGGAGATATAAAAGAGTCAGTTTCTCTTGAGTCAAATAAGATAGAAATAGGTTTACCCTTTAACAAACATGTAGCCTCGATGACTGTGTTATGGTGGTCATCTTGTCTATGTTCCACTATGGAAAACACCCTATGCGATTGGCCAACATCTCCTACAGTTGGTTTTGAAGCTGCCTGATTCTGATTATTGGTGAAGTCGGTGCGATGAGGACAACGAACTGTAATGTGTCCTTGTTTTCCACAAGAATAAAACCTAGTATTCCTTACAAGTTCTTAGCAAGAGGTGCGCTGGATTGTTGGTAACCCCCCTTATTGAAATTTTGAGAATTTTGGGAAGGTTGAGGAGGAATCTTTTGTGGGATCTAATTATTGTTGTGGTTCTGGGGGTGCTGAAACTTACCATTGCCTTTTTTATTATTCTAAAATTTATTTTTGTGGAAATTTTTTCCCCCTTTATAAGATGATTGTTGGTTCTTGGAGTTAGAATTCCCTTGATCATAGTTCCCTTTAGAACCTAATCTAGTATTAATTGCTTGGCCACTGGAATAACCACCCTGTCTTGACTTTACTTTTCTCTCAACTAGAAAGACCTTAGTGATAGCATCCTAGAGACTTTTGGGTTCAAGGAATGCCACATCTCCTAATAAGCAATCATTCAAACCTCTTATGAAATGTTGAACAAGAATGGGACCATCATCTTTGTAACCTAAGAAGGGCTTAAGATCATAAAATTTTCTCTCATATTCCTCCACAGTCATGTTTTCTTTCTTAAGGTGGTGAAACTCTTCTTCCCTACCTTATCTCCATTGGTCAAACATGAACTCATCTTTAAAACTTTCTAGGAATAATTCCCATAATACAGTGTTAATGGTAACATGTAGTTTCTCCTCTTACATGCACCACTAGGTGGATGCAAATTTCCTCAAGTTCATAATGGAACATATAGCTTTAACATTACTGCAAAAGGGATGCATGGAAAAACATCTCTCAAGGTCAAACAACTAGGTTTCTATTGCAGATCCCCCTTCATTTCCATAGAAGAGGGGTACCTTGACTTTGAGTAAATCCCTCATGTGAGAGGCATCCTTGTCTTAAAATTTTGGTATAGCTGCCCTTCTCCTAGAGCTTCTATCTCTTTCCCTATCCTGAAGGTGAGAGTGGTTTGCTTCCTCATGGTTTACCCTATTTTTTATGGTGTTTAGCCTTCATAAAAGTTGTTGCATAAGTTGTCTCAATTGAGCCCCTTAAAATTCATTACTCTGACTCTCATTCCTATGGTTGTCCTGATTTTCTTCTCCCTCATATTTCCCATGGGAAATCTCTTGTCGAGATCTAGATGAAGATTCATGAACTCTTTCCTTGGCTCTTTTGCAGGTGATAGGAGGCATCCTAGAAGATTGGTACAACATAAGTATAGGTAACTAGGTTGAATATTCAATGTGATGAAGTGACTAAGTTAAACACAAATAGACCCTAGAGCTCCTAGTGTAGCAACCATGGCTCTGATACCAAATGTAATGTGCCCGCTAGGGAACCCATAAGGAACAAGTCTAAAAGTACAATAAATGCAGCTGATTTTTATTTTTTACACAATACCAAGATCTTATTGGTTATACCTACAAATGAGTATGTCCTTAAAGTTTCCCTTATTAATTTCTACCAACATTAAAACCATTGAATTCAATTAACTAAATGATTGGATTCATTTCCTTTTTCTACTTTACATAACTTTTAGAAATTAGAGAAGAGATAGGAACATTTTCTTTCCTAAGATAAATGAAATTATCATTCCCTTTTCATTTCATTTCCAATTATCCTTATCTGCACATTGAATATTTAGACTTTCAAATCATAATAAGCTTGCATTTTAGAAATCCTTATTTTCCATTTCAATCATTCCAAGAGAGATAGGGTAGAGAATAAAAAATTTACATTTCTTTAATACAACTTTTGAATCACAAATAAACATCCCCTTAAATGTCCCTAAAACTATGCCTCCCTAATTACATTGCTTCTTTCTTTCAATTTCAAATACAATTACAATTACATCAAATGGCGCAAAGGTTTACAATTAGATCTTTACATCTTGACTTGCAATAAATAATGGTACATGATACAACATGAGAAGTCTTCATCACTACATAAATCTGAATCCAAGCCAAAACACAAACCATGAACAGTACCTTGAAAGAGATTTACCACCCAACCATGTGAAATTGGTGAAGTTCCACCCCCCGTGCTAGGAGACAGAACCAAGGTATTCACAAGGCCTAAGACAATCTAAGGAAAGGATCATATAAAGTATGTCAAGAATAAGACGCCTTAAAAAAAAAATTATAACTCACCTCATGCATTGATTTAACATTCAAAGGGGTGAAATGATGCAAACTAGTATCAGAAAAAAAGTACAGGTGTCACAGACCAACCCCCAAGCTCAAAAGTGACCAAAATGGACTCTCAGGACCCCAAAACTCACATATGAGTATTCTCAGAGGCCCATAAAAGTATCCACATATTCCCATATGAGTATCAATATAGGCTCATACGAGTAAATAGAATCAGACTTGTTTGCTCATACAAGAACTATCTCAAAAGCTCTCATAATTGGCTTCAATTGAAAGTACAACTAAAGTGCACTATGGAGGGTGCCTGGGGAAGGTTACCTAAGGTGGACCTTGTTTAGGTTTCTTAGTACCACATCCACAACTCCTCTCCAACTCACCACACATCCCCAAATCAAACAAAAAAAAGAACAACTAAGAAATCAATGCCAAAAAAACATAATACACATGAAGGGAAAACTCCAAACAGGCTTTCCTAAACATTCCTAATCTTCCCTAAACTTTCCTAAACCACACATACATAGATAAAAACACCCATTTACATTCATATGTACAACAAAAACCCTCCCAAGAAGAAATTTGAAAAAGATATCTTATAAATTAATTCATCAAACTTCCCGTACACAGTACTTTTTCTAACAACATAATCAAATCAAGATTTTATACAACAATAGAAGTTTTGAAAACCATATGAACATAATACACATTAAATAATATATACACACACACATAGACATGCAAGCAAGAAGGTGATTTTTCCTGGTTCCATATCCTACCTGGAGTCCTGCGGAGAAATCCCTTCTAAGGTTGAGCAATCCATAACAACTCCTTCCAAGCTTTGAGTACTAGATGACCTTCCAGGAAATCTTCCTAAATCCTCCTGAGACCAAGAATTTCCTTCCTTTTCATAGAATCTCCCAAAAACCTAACTAAATCAAAGTTATAAATAAGGAAACCCAAAAATCATCAACCTTCCAGAAATCTCCAAATTTTCTCCCAAATCCCCCTATTATCCTTTCCTTCCAAATATTAAAAGACAACTATATGGTTAGAGGAGTTTTTTTATGGGAAGAAACTACTCCAACTGCTATAGTTGGTTTTTCAAAGATTAAACAATTCCCATAAACATAATTACATTCTTTATTTTATCTTATTTAACTTATTCTACCTATGAAGACTATAACTAGATTAGAGGTGCAAAGAATCCTCAAGAACTCACATAGCCCAAATGGAAATAAACTAGCCTAACTCCTAGGATATCTTGGGTTCAAAACTCCTAGGTAAGATAGTTTTACCAAAAAGGAACTTATTTTTATTTATATTTAATAATACATCATTTCTTCTATAAACATACAAATAAATTATTCTTGTAAATAAAACACATTGTCCATACTATTTATATATGTGTAGTTATATATGCGTGCACCCTATATATATATAAGATAGAAAAGCATAATAAAAATATTAATAAAAACATTCTTTAAAACATAAATCTCAAAATCAACAAAAATCATAATATTGTACAAAACCCCCAACTAAGGTGACCTTCTAGACAGGAACCTAAGTCAACAAGGAATCCTTGAGATTATCTTGGTAACATCTCCACACAACAATGTTTCAGGATTTGAAGGCACGCTCTGACCTATGTAGCTAGGTGAAGTTGATGTCTGGTACCTGCATACTGCATCACTAAATTGAGAGAACATATACAATTACACCAACATATATATATATATATATATATATATATATATATATATATATATATATATATATATATATATATATATATACAAAAATAGTGGCATACAAGGAGAGAGAGTGAGACATTGTGCGGACCTCATGTAGGAGTTACTATGACTGCCTCTCCTCATCCCACAAGCACATAAGACAATATCATTATCAAAGCATAGTTGGATTAGTAGGATTAGCTCAAAAATCATTGTAAAACATGAATGAATGATTTTCACAAACCATATATTCTTACACATATGAATAACATCTCATGCTAATACTGCAATTCATTTATTACTTTCATAAAATAGTTTTATTAACCAGATATATGCTCAAAATGTCTCATCATCAAATCAAAGTAAACAGAACATATAATCCATGATACTAAATGTAATGATCTCGTCAATCCAAAATATCAGAGTATTAGGGTGGGCATTACATGGTACAAGGAAGTGAGAGCTAAAATTGAGTCAAGGAGACCTTTGGAAGGCAAATTTTTAGGTTATTTTTTGGATTCAAATAGTATTTTTCATTTTATGAGTCGGATATATGTGCCTCCATCAAATGATCTTCATACCTTGATTTTATCAGAGGCATTTGAGGCTCATCGTGCACCTTACTTGGCACATCCAGGTGTCAAGAAGATGCATGCAGATCTTCAACAACTATATTACTGGTTTAATATGAAACATTTCTGATTTTGTGGAAAGATGTCTAGAGTGTCAAAGGGTTAAGGCAGACCACCAGCATCCAGTAAGACTTTTACAACCTAATCTCATTCCATCATGGAAATGGGATATCATCTCGATGTATTTCAATGTAGGTTTACCTATGACTCTTTGCAAACATGATACCATCATGGTCACTATTGATCGATTGACCAAAGTGGCACACTTTTCTCCTATGAGAGTATCTTATACATCAGATTCAGTAGCTAGATTCTTTATGCAGGATATTGTGAGATTACATGGTATTCCTCGTAGGATTATATCAAATAGGGATCCAGTATTCACTTTTGCATTTTGGACTTCTTTACAGCATGATCTTGGAGCACAGCTAAATTTTAGTTCAGCATATCACCCTAAGACCGATCGTCAAACAGAGTGAGTTAATCAAGTGCTAGAGGATATGTTGAGGATGTATGTCATGGATAGACAGACTCATTTGGAGAACTATTTATATTTGGTCAAGTTTTCCTATAATAATGGTTATCATAGTTCGATTGGTATGTCACCTTTTTAGGCTTTGTATTGTCATCCTTATTGTACACCTTTGAGTTGGGATAGGCTAGAGGATTTTATTTTGTTAGGTGTTGAGATGCTTCGAGATATAGAGTAGCAGGTGGAGCGCATATGTGAGCATATGAACACAACTCAGGATAGGCATAAGAAGTATGCAAATGCTCATAGTGTGGATAGGTAGTTTTTAGTTGGTGTTAAGGTGTTTTTAAGAGTGCGCCCACAAAAGAGTCCAATCCATTATGGAAGGGGTTTGAAGTTGGCACCTTGTTTTGTTGGTCCATTTGATATTCTTGAGAGGATAGCATAATTTTTTTACCGTCTTTCTTTGTCGCCCATCTTATCTTGTGTTCATGATGTTTTTCATGTTTTAGTACTTAGAAAATATACTCTAGCTTTTGCACATGTTCTTGATTGGAATGCTTTACAAGAAGATGATGGACAACTGGCTTTGCAGCCCATTCGCATACTTTAGCAATGAGAGTTGACCCTCAGGGATCACACCATCAAGTAGGTAAGGTTTCAATGGGACCCTATTAATGAGTCATCAACAACTTGGGAGGATGCAGCAAGATTACAGAATTTATATCCCTATTTGTTTATAGGCTTCCAAGACTAAGCCTAATTTTAATGGGAGGTGGATGCAGTGCCCACCCATAGTTTTCCTTTTTAGTTTTATATTTCAAAACTCTTTTAGGCTGTTATCACGTGTGCGTTGATTATTTTAGCTTTATTATGAGATTTTTGGATGTATGACATTACATGGTGATTTGATATTAGATAGTTTTGAGATATCATATGTTTGTTGTTAGATGATGTTAGTTAATTTGACGATGATTATTTATATGTTTAAAATATTGTTTATATTCATGATTTTACTTACCCTATACTTGCATGTGTATGACTATCATGTATTTTTTATCTTTTTGGTTGACGTGTTTGATATGATTGTAGGACAAAGTCATAGTTACCTAATTGTAGGATCCACACAATGTCCTGATTCCTGCCATTGCTTGTTATATATATATGGAGGTGTGCATGCTTATCCCTAAATTGTCAGGATGAGCATGCCCTATCACAATGTCTCAATGGTAAGAGAGGGGAGATAACATTCAGGTCTGAATCCCAACCTAAGCCATTTTATTGTCCTAAAATAGTGGACAAGTTTCTGATATTTTACCTTCCAAATTTGTCCAAGTGACGTGAATTCATAAGCTTTTCCTTTGGGCACGATTATTGTTTTATTAGGTTCAATTGGTTTCTCTAATCTTTGGTTGGTTGGTGTGATTGTTGTGAAATGGTTAAATGTTTTACTAAGATCAATTATGTGGTTTAAATAATTAAATCTTATTAAATATAGAAAATTAAATGTGAGGGTTTTAATTAATGAAAATTAATTAAATACATTTATTAAGTGAAAGACTTAATTAAAAGTCTAATTGTGAAATTTAAGGATTTAATTAATTATTAAATTCAAAATTTTCAATTGAAGATAAAATCTATTAATTGATAATGAGTTACTAGTTGGATAAATAATAATATGATTAAAATAATATTCTTTTAGTTATAATTGATATGCAATTAGTTGCACAGTTAGTTAAAAATAAGTTAAAAGAATAAAGTAATTTTATTAGTTAAGTGAATTGATATAGACAAGAAATACTAAAAGTGCATTGAATTATTAATTAAAAAATTGAAAATCATGCAAAGAGAGATTGATGTTAACAAAGTTTTTGGAGTTGAGTTGAGTTATGAGTTTTGCATGGTTGAGTTCAAATTTTAGACTCTTTTTCTTTATGAGTAGGATTTGGCCATTATTCTAGAGACAGGTTTGCAGGTTTTGGCTCTAAGGATTGAATTGGAGGATTTTGTGAAAGCTTTGAAATTTTTTATGGTTTTGATTGTTCTTCATGGTTTTTGTCAATTGGTGGTTTGAGGTAGGGTTTGAAGCCCTCGTAGATTAAATTCTTTTTAAAGAAAGTTTGTTTTCTTTGTGCTTTTTAGATCTTGTTGATATATGTTTTGGAATTCTTCTCTTGCTTAGTTTTCTAGTTTTAAGCTTTTTGTGAAAGAAATCTTGTATTACGAATACCTAGTATGTTAGGAATACCGTAGGAAAATCTTGTTTTAAATCCACTAGGGTTTGAATTAAATTTAATATTTATGTTTCATGGTAGGAATTAGCGATTTAAAATTTTGTTTGATTAATCCCTTTATATATATAAATTTGTGTAGGTTCTTCTTTTCTTTTTCTTTTTCTTTTTTTAAATAGAGGGCTTGTTGTTTTTATGTCAAAAAAATCTCTGATAGAAAATAATAAATAATATTTTTTTAAAAATTAAATTACCCGGGGTGGCGGGGGGGTTTTCCTTACCCCCACTAGACCCACGACAGTCATGATTGCCCATGGCAGTCATAACTACCGACAACAACTATGTTGCCTGGGATAGTATAGACTATCGACGACAACATCAGTTGCTAGTGACAGCAAGGGTTGGGGCTTGTGCTCCCCTTTCCCCCCTTTTTTTACTTTGTTTTAAAAACTTTAGTTTTTTTAACAATATGTATAATAATATATGTGTGTGTGTGTGTATGTGTATGTGTGTGGAGTTAAATATATTTTTAATTAAATATAGTTTATTTTAAAAATAAGTTATTGTAAGAATAACTGAGAGGGGGGGTGAATCAGTTATCCACAGTCCCAATTACAAAATGTATATACAAAACAAATTTCTTAAACTTCTGCAACTCGGTAACATCAAATAGTATTATGTTTGTGCTTTTACCGATTACCAATTAATAACATATAATGATTACCGATCAAATCCAATATGCAACATGTAAAGTATGACAACAAATAATCATCACAGACAACACATAACACAAGAGATTTAATGTGGAAACCCTATTAAGGGAAAAACCACTTGGGACCGACAACCCAAAAATTGTTCACTCTTCTGAAGTGAGGTCGGTGAAGACCCAACCCTGTTTAAGGTTACAAACACACTGTGAGGTGTGACCTTGTTAGAGGATTTAACACTAACTATTATCATCCAACTAGCATTCACTATGGGGTTGACAGGATAACAAATGTACACTCTATGAATGACATTACAAGACTTTCCAGACCACTCTATTAAGATATTTATCTATTAACAATGGTTAAAATGTAACAGCAGGTGATCTATTTACAACATAACTTTAATTGAAGATTATCATATCTATGTTAAGCTCATTCAAATCCTCTGATCAATATATCAATTCTATTTCAATCAATATTATGTAACTTATTGCCTCTCAGTAATAGCTTTCTGACACTTGGTAATCTCTACAGTTTGGTTCTCCTTAACCAGTTTGATCATGCATGCATGAAGCTTGTTCACGCGATATCTCTGCAGTTTCCTTTTTCCAGCATAAGTTTCATCATGAAACCCTAGTCTCTTAAATAGACATGTAAACCATTTTAATTCCATCCATCATATTTTGTCGCTTATTCTCCTTCGTTGATTTTGCCTCTTTAACCTTCCTCGGCTAATGTGTCAATAACATGTTTTATTTCAATCCCTTAGATCTTCTTCAAATTATGCTAGTTGTTGATCTTCGTAACAAACATTATCTCCAACATTGATTTCATACACTTTCTAGCTCATCAATCCTTGTCAACTAAATTGATCATTTAGTTCTTTTCTCCTTCTTGGTTAACAAAGAAATGCATCGGTGAACACAAGCTCGGTTTATACCGTGCTCGGTATACACTACACTTTGTTAGTGTATACTGGAATGCTTCATCAACCGACCACACTACTTTGTGCATTTTTCTTTGTCCATCATAGATGAATGCAACATAATCAAGTCAATAACATAAGGTCATAGACTCATCCATATATTACCCAATGTATTCCTTATCCTCATTTGTCATATCCATCTTCCTCAATGTAGATATATATGTTCTTCATCTCTTTTCTTCTTCTTTCTACAGATGTTTAGGTATGGTAACTTACAAGCTAAGTACTGTCAAAACTTAGTTGACATAAATGACAACATATTACTGATTTAATTATCTTACATATCTAATCAGCAACTCAATGATCTCAAATCACAGATCTTCAAGTCATTCAATTTATTCAAATCAGTTGTAGTACATCAGTTATTTGGTATTTGATTTTATTTGACTATGGTATTATATTAGTTAATATTTTATGTAATTATTTAATATTGAGGATATAGTTAATTATTAATTAATAATTTTTATTAATTAATAGTTAAGGAAATTGTATTCTAATTGAGATTTTTTATTATGTAAATTATATTGTTTTAGTGATTATTGATTTAGGAATCAGTTTATTTAGTTTTTTTATAAATTGATTTTCTTAGTAATAGAATTTATTTTGGAAGATGTAATTATAGTTGTGTTAGTGATTATTTTATAAAATTAATTTATGTAATGGTGTTTTACAAATTATTTTATTATTGTTAAATTCTTTTGATTATTTTCCCTTTTGTGATTATGGGATAAAATGGAATCTTTTACGTTATCCTTTTAAGATTGTTTTTTATTAAGGAAAATAGGTTTTAAAGGGGCCCTGAAACCCAAACAGAAATAAACATAAAAAGTAATAAGGTAGATAAAGATCATCAAGAAGCTACAGCCAAAACAAAAATGGTCCAGGCATAGGCCAACCGTAAAACAAACAGTTAAAGCCAGGAAACAGAGCCAGAAATAGAAAGCAAAAATCTAGCCCAGGCCCAAGAAAACCAGGGGAGTAGCTCAAGAGAACTCTTTGAGGATCTCCGCCTCTTGAAATTCTAGCTCAGACGCCTTGTCCGCTGCATCCTTGAGTTCAGCCAGATCCTTGTCAGGTTCCTGCATGTCTTTCTTCATTGTACTTGACCTTGTTCTCTTCCTCAGCCCTTCCTCTGTGTTTTTATCTTTGTTGTTACTTGGAGAGTCCTCCTTGTTGCTCCGGTGTTCCTCAAATTTATTTATCAAGACTTTTATATTATCATTTGAGGCTTTGAGTATGCTATGACTCTGCTCAGCTATTTTCTATAAAGTCCCCTCCAAACTCTGCATTCTTTTCTTCACTCCCTCCATGTTACTCTCCATCTCTTTCTTCTCCTCCATAAGTGTAATTTTTCTGCTATTACCCTCCCTCTCCAGCAGTCCCACCTGAAATTTTAACTCCTGAATTTCATGGCAAGTCCATTTAGTTGTCCTGTAGTTGTTTATGACACTATTTTTAGCATTATTGAGGACATCCATCTGAGGATGTTCTTTGGTAATGTCACTCAGAATCACAAGGGTGGGGTCAATGATTTCCTCCATTTGAATCTTTCTTTCCTTATTTTCCTTGACAAGGGTTTTCATCATTTCTCTCTGTAATCCCATCCTGACTGAAACCTTGTGAAAGTCTCTCCAAACCACTCTATTCTCCTTGTCTGTTATCCTGCAATCATACTGGTTAGTCCCTTGGTCATCAGCACCTTGCATATGATCATCCTCTCTTCCCTGACCTTCCTCTTCTTCTTCACTCACCTTCTCTTCTTTCCCTTCTTCCTTATTCTCCTCATCCATTTTCCTTCTTTTCCTCTGTTTCCTGCTACAATCTGTAACATCTTCCCTGTTCGCAGGCATTTTAATGGTGAATTTTTTCTTCCCCTTCTTATTCTCCTTAGTATCCTCCTCCTCCCCAGAAGTATCTACCTCAGCTTCAACATTATCACCCTCTGTGTCCATTCCATCCACTTCCTCATCATAATCTCTGTCAGAGGAGACCTCGATGTAGTGTTTAGGTTTCGATTTCTCCTTGACCTGTTTTCCTTCTTTATCTTCTTTTTCCCTTTTTTGGAATACGGGATGGCGTCAGCATCTAAATTAGAATGCATGTCTTGGCTCTCCTCGGTGTCAGAAGGAACATACTCTTCTCCCCCCGAGTCGAGCTCTTCATCAGATTCTTCCATGCTGCCTTTTCCCTGCTTAATTTCTTTTCCTATGGATTTTTCTTTGAAGTACTCATAAATTAACAACAACAATCCTTCATGAAAAGTAGGATTATCTATAGGTTTCTCCCTATAATCATTTATATTTTCATTGATTGACGAGTAGAGATAAAAGGAAATAGAAATTTTAGTCCCAGACCTGAACTGGTTGAGAAGCATGAAATGGTAGGAGTATATGCGATCAAACCTCATGTCCAGAGTAATGTACTTGATTATCACTCTTAGCATGAACCTCCACAGTAGTTTGATAGATCTCGGCAAGTAGTAAGTCCCAGTTTTCTCAAGGGCCTTCTTCTCTGCTTTTCCTTTGGTGAATTTCGCCATAGCCTGACCAGAAATGCGATGATCTCTGTAGAATTTCTTCCCCATGATTGGTATGCTATTCACCACAGAAATGACCTCCTCTATGACATTAAACTCAACCCCATCAATTTTCACACTCCCCTCCTTCCAGTTCTTCACCATTGTTTTGGTTACTGAGGGTTTCCATCCGTGCAGTCTTTCAATGAATGAAGTCACCTCCCCTTTGTTCAAAATATCCCACACCTTCGATCGTCTCTGCCATTTCTCGACCTCATCCTCGGGTTCCCTTCTATGTCATTCCCCCACCATTATCCTTCTTTTTCTGCAGACAAAGCTTCTGGTCACAAAGCACTTCAAAAAATTGGGCAAAATTTTGGTTTGAAATATTTTCTCGATCCTTCCCTTCACATTTTGAGAAGTACACCCAAAGATAGGCCTTGACGTGCAATGATGATAGTTATCTAGGTGATTCATACTTTGGCTCGTGTTCTCCCACATCATACCATGGCACAAAATCCATAACACATAAAGTTTCATCATTATATTGTGATTTTTCAGAATCTGTCCGGGATTCTTTCACCTTCCATTAATTCCCTGATTTCAAGTGGAATTAATTGCCCCTCCATCTACCTTTTCACTTCATTGTTTATGACAGCCCAGTTGGCCAACTTGTCAGCAACATGGTTTGCCTCCCTATACTAATGAGCCACATGGATTCTTTCAAAAGACTTTAGGAACTGGACACTTTCATTAATCAAGGTTGCAGTCATCCAGGTTGGCCTATTTTTCCCATTGAGGCAATCAATTATGTTTTTTGAGTCGCCTTCCAGCCATATTAATCCTTTTAAGATTGTTACTAGACACAGGGTTAGGGAATTGTATTATGTTTGTTTGTCTTACATACTTGTATGACATTCAATTTTGGCATAACCCAACCCTATGGAAGCTCTTGATTTTGTTATGATGTATATGTGATGGAAGTTGATCATGTGTGTTGCTATGACATTTTGGAACCAAATCTTTACTTTTATGATTCATGATGATCTATGAGATATTTTTGAGACTTATGAGCTTAGGGTAGGTTATCTGGGTGTTAAAGGGGAAGTGGCTTGCTTTGGAGGTGCCATAGCCCAGAAGTGATTGCCTAAGTATCCTTAGTAGGTAACTTAAATAAGTGATAATATAATACATTAAATAGGGTTTTAAAATGAATTAATAAGATAATGGATTCCTTTCCCATGCCTTGAGTGCTAGTATAGGCTAAGGATGGGAGTGGGAGGATATGATTTCTCGTCTACTAGTGATGGTGAGTTATGGCATGATAGATTATCCTTGAATACATGAGAGGATTTTAGGTATCACATGTGTTCACACTTGTGAGTCAAAGTCTAGTGAGATTGTTCCAAGAGGTTGAAATATGTGATGACACTTCCCTAATTTCATCTTAGGTTCCCTACATATGTTAGTTGCCTCTATATTAGTACATGTACCTTTGATTTATTGAGTTGTACCTTTGAGATAGGAAACTTATAGGATCCCTTGCTTAGTATTACCTGGTGAGTGGTTTTGGTATTGTTATTTGAGTGGGGTCTAATGTTATCTCCTCAGCACAATGGGAGTGGAACCACATGTTTCCACTAGGTCAAGAGGTAGTGATTCTCCTACCATTTGAGACTCTGACGTTCCTATACTAGTGTTGGATGATCCTTGATGTGGTTACTTCTTATTCTTTCTTCCTTAGATATTTGTTCTTATTCTTTCTTTTCAAGTACTTTGTACTTAGTTTTATTTACATACCATCTGACTTGTGCAATGGATGTGGATTATTAGGTATATGTTATGGTTAAGATGTATTTTTTTATTCTTTTATGAGATGAGATACTATGTGGAAGATTTATATGATTATTGTACTTAATAGATTAAAAAGTATGTACATAATTCTACGTCAAGGAACCCTTGAGAGTTGTAATCTGAAATTGAGATTATGTATATGAGTATATATGGACTTTATGTTATTACTTCTACTTTTTTATTCAATATTATTTTTAAACCCTTAAGAAAAAAATTATTTTGTAAACTTAGTAACAATTTTTAGGTTAATCTCTCCTAGGTTCCCTAGTAGGGCATCATAGGTCTCATTCAACGAGCACCCACAAATGTAGATGATATTGTAGTTATATGAAACATAAAATGAAGGTATAATTTAAGAAAACAATCAAAATGTCAAATATGGCCATGCCCAAAATAGAAAATGGAAGGTATTAGTGAGGATTAATCGCCACCTAGGTTGAATATTTGGTGTCTAAATGCACAAAACTCATCCTCTATATCATGGCCTTTGAACCCTCCTCCATAGTCCTACAAGATGAAAATATGATGAATCAATGGAGAAATGTCGATGGTTTGAACCATGTTAGGAATAGAGATCTTTAATAAAGAGAATTCAATGTTCTTTATTTGTGCTATTCACAAATATTATCTTAAGAAGATATTTATGTATTTATATATTTACTGAATTATAAATGCAGAGATATGTACTTCATATGTTGTTGTGGTAATAACATGCACATTGTAATTTGCATGAGATGTTGTTCATATGTGTAACAATATATTATTTTTGAAAATGATTCATTCATGTTTTACGATATTTTTGAGCTAATCCTACTAATCCAACTATGCTTTGATAATGATATTGTCTGATGTGCTTGTGGGATGAGAGAGGCAGTCATAGTAACTCCTGCGGGAGGTCCACATGATGTCACACTCTCTCTCCTTGTCTGCCACTATTTTTTTTTGTGTGTATATTGATAAGTCAATCAGATCAAAGCTATAATTTAACACTCCCTCTTAGCAAGAGAGGATTGATCAGAATCATGATCTCATGATGTGAGTGTTATTGAAATCCCTGACTCAATTTAGAACTAGATTTTTGTAATAATACTTAATCACTTTATATCAGGGTAACCGACAAGGTCTGGAACACAAGTTTAATGTACTCAACCTGATAGAAGAATTAATCACAATCCCTGACTCAATTTAGAACTAGATTTAGTGATAAGCAGTGGTGCCAAGATATCCAACACATTCCAGATAAAAAAATTGAGGCACATGTTATCATAATCCTTGACTAAATTCAGAACTGGATTAAACGATAACTTAAATGGGTCAAACTATTGTAGGTCATCACCTCACAATAGTGACCTCACACACATGAAAGATCGTCGCCTTTCAAAAATACACAATATTACAATATTTTATTTAATTTATTTTATTCATGAATACATCAATTTACATAATAGAGAGATTTAATCTCAGAAATTTAATCACAACTTAATCATACCAAGTTTCTTTCTAAAGTACTCAATTTTTAACTTCGCAAGAGGCTTGGTAAAGATGTCAGCATTTTGATAATATTTATGTCTACCATGTCTCTTATGTATTGGTAAGGAATTTCTATGTGCTTGGAACGATTGTGAAAAACTGGATATCCTGAAAGTTTAATGCAGCTTTGATTGTCACAATGAATTACTGTAGGCTTTAGGGGCTTGCCAAACCATCAAAATAGTAACTTCGTTAACCATAATGCTTCTCAATCTCCCATTGAAGCAACCATATATTCTTGCTTCAGTAGAAATTTGAGCGACCACTAATTGTTTCCTCTGAACCAAGAAATCATTACAAATCCAAGACTAAAGAAACATCTTGTAGTGCTTTTATGTTCGATTGAATTTCTAGCCCAGTCAGAGTCAGAGAACCCTTAAAGTTGTATCTCAACATTCTCATATTTTAGGCCCATTCCAATTGTACCACATAGGTATATCTTAGAATATGTTTAGTAGCTGTTAGGTGAATCTTCTTTGGTTCACACATGGAATGACTTAAAACATTTGTAGCATAGAAAATATCAGGACGAGTGTTTACCAAGTATAAAAGAGATCCAATTAGTTGTCTATAATATGAAGGATCTGTAGGTTCTAAATCTGCGGCTTCATCTTTGAGTTTATGAAGATTTGTTTCCATTAGAGTGGTTAATGGTTTACAATCGATCATGCCAAATCTGGTTAAAATGTCCATGGTGTATTTTCCTTGATTTAGGAAAATATAGTTTTCTTTCTATAATACTTCTAAGCCTGAGAAGTAGTGTAACAAACCTAGATCCTTCATATCAAATTCATTTGTGAGATCTTGTTTGTATTTAGCAATAAGATGATATTCTCCTATTATTAATAAATCATCCACATAAAGAACTAGAATTACCATTTCAACTTTGAATATTTTGAAGTATATAATAGGATAAACTTCATTTTTGGAGTACCCTAGGTTGGAGAGATAACTGTCTATGCATTCATACCAAGCCTTGGGAGCTTGCTTAAGGTCGTAGAGGGCTTTCTTCAATTTGCAAACATAACTATTACTGCCAAGAGTGGTGAAGCTTTCTGGTTGTTCTATGTATACTTCTTCTTTAATACCACCATTTAGAAATGATGTCTTTACATCCATTTGATGTATCCTCCACCCTTTGGATGCTGCAATGGCAATAATAGTCCTTACAGAAGTATATCAAGCAACCAGAGCAAAGGTTTCTTCATAGTCAATTATGGTCTTTTGAGAAAAACCTCTAGCGACAAATCTGGCCTTATGTTTTCCAATACAACCATCTAAAGCATATTTGATTTTGAATAACCATTTTGAAGAGATGACTATTTTCCCTTTAGGTCTTGTTACTACTTCCCAAACATCATTTTTTACAATAGATTGGTATTCCTCGATCATCGCATCTTTCTAGGCTTGACATGTTAAAGCTTCTTTAACATTAGATGGTTCAAATTTTGTAACTTCTACCATAAGTGAAAGATGGCATCTCTAATTTCTTTTCCTTTTACTTTCTTTAAATATTTCATCTAGTTCAACATTATTTTCTTCAAATCATTTTTCTTGCCCATAGTGGCCTTTTCTTATTGTTAGGAATTTCAACATCTTCAAGGTTAGATGAAGGGATTTCATCATTTTCTATTATGTTCTCTCTTTGGTTTTTAGTAATGTATTTCCCATCATCTTGAAAGGTATTCTCCCTCTAATTCTCAATTTCATCATTTTCTATAATATTCTCATTTGATCCCTCTTTTGTCAGTGTAGAGATTTTAAGAGAAATGTCTTCTTCAAATTTGATATCTCTACTAATGTCAATAGATTTTTGTCCTGGTATGTAGACCTTGTATCCTTTAGTAGTTTCACTATAACCAACAAATATTCCTTTCTTTCCAAAGGGTTCCAATTTGATTCTTTTCTCTTTAGGAATGTGAACATATACGGGACATATAAAGATTCTTAGATGACTTAGATCTGGTTTCTTTCCTATAAAGGCTTCTTCAGGTGTAATATTTTCTAGGATCAAGTGAGGACACCTATTTTGAATGTATATGACAGTATTAGATGCTTCAGCCCAATATGATCTATGAAGATTTTGATCATGCATCGTAGCCTTGGCAGCTCCAATAATGGTTCTATTTTTCCTTTCTACTACTCCATTCTGTTGAGGATTATAAGGTAATGTATAGTCCCTCTTAATCCCAATAGAAGTAAAAAATTCTTTAAAGTTTTCAGAGATATATTCACCTCCATTGCCAAATCTTAGAGTTTTTATTTTCTTCCTAGATTGGTTTTCCACTAATGCTTTAAATTCTTTTAATTTTAGCAATACTTCATTTGATTCTTTGAGTTTAAGAAAATAGATCCAAGTTTTTCTAGAGTAATTGTCAATGAAAATCACATAATATGAAAATCCTCCTAGTGAGAGAGTTGACATAGGTCCACACAAATCCACTTAAATGAATTATAATACAACTTTGGTTTTATGTTCACTGGAGAGGAAGGATCTTTTGATATTTTTTCCTAGAGCACACCCTTTACAAGTACTAATATGATTTGATTTTAGATTAGGTATACCTATAGTGATTTTCTTTATGGAAGGAAGGGTGCTAAATCCAAAATGTCCTAATCTTTTGTGTTAGATTTCATTAGAGTTTGATACTTCATGACATAGAGCTAATTTGTGATTATTGCCTAATTTGTATAGACTTCCATCCCTATACCCTATAGAAATAGCATTTTTAATATTAGCATTCTTAGGCCATATTAGCACTTTATCTTCTTGGAATGTGATTCGATAGCCTTGATTGGCTAAGCCTGAAATAGAGACCAAGTTCCTTTTTATGCTTGGTACAAAGAGAACATCTTTCAATTGTAGGGTTACCCCTGTTTTCAATTCGATTGAGTAGGTCCCAATTCCTTTTGTTGGATAGGTGGAGTTGTCTCCAATTGTAACCTCTTCAAAGGATATTTTCCTTCTAGGGCTTCAAATTGATCTCTAAATCCAATTATGTGTCATGATGCTCTGCTATCGATTATCCAAGTGTTTTTGTTTGACTTTACTTCACTTGATAAGGCCAAGAAGAATAGGGGATATTTCTACTTTTTTTACTTTGATATTACTGCTTGAATTTTCTTTTCTCTCTAGACAGAACATGTGCGTAATGTCCAAGTTTATCACATTTATAGCACTGTACTTTGGAGAAATCTTTGTTTTTGTGATTTTTTCTATAGTTTCCCTTCTTATGGTTTGAACTTCCTTTTGTTTCCTTTGAAGTTTGAATGAGTATTTAAAGCTTGAATCTCTCCTCCTTTGTTTGCCCCTGACCCCTCTTGATATTAAACAAGATTCATCTTGAGTGCAGTCATTCTTTAGTTGATCAAAACTTAGGTAGAGAAGGACATCCAATTATGCATTGAATAAAGGATTCCCATGAGATAGGTAATCCTCTAAGAAACTATTAATGTTAACTCCATGTCATCAATATTGTTTCCAATAGTAGATAGTTGATCACTTAATTTAGAAATTCTTAGAAGTAAGACATGTATGGTTCCCCTTTGTTCATCTTTAAATTCGAGAGTTGTTGTTTTGAGAGTAAGTAATCTACTGTGTATTATTAATCTCATATGTCTCTTAAATGGTTTTGAATACTTCATAAGTGGTTTTTATCCTTGCTATAAGAGGAATACTATGGTCTTTAATGACAACGATTATTATTTCATTTGATTTGTTGTTACGCCTTTTCCAAGTTGATTTATCAAGTTCATCTTCAGGCATCTTTTTATCCTCCTCAAACATAGGAATCTAACTCGAGTTCTTGAAGCAATGTTAGGATTTAGTATCTTCCATGAGAAGAAGTTTTTAGCATCTTCAAGTCTGTCCTCCACTTTAATGTTGTTGGCCATTATTATTTTCCTCTTATATTCTAATAATGGATCTGATATAATTTTAAAATTTATTTATATTGATTCTTCTCTAAGAGAGGCTCTGATACCATGTTAGGAATAGAGATCTTTAATAGAGAGAATTCAATGTTCTTTATTTGTGCTATTCTACAAATATTATCTTAAGAAGATAATATATGTATTTATTATATTTTCTAAATTATAAAATGCAGAAGATATGTACTTCATATGTTGTTATGGTAATAACATGCACATTGTAATTGATTTTATTCCACAGCCACATACGATAGTATACACATATGTGAAATAAGAGTCATGTCTATGTAGAGACATGACCGTACATGGCTTAAGCCATGTAAGGTCATGTCTCTTTAACATAGACATGCCCTTTCATCTTATTATCA
>BSBK01005137.1:2500-120329 GCA_027943335.1 Chamaecyparis obtusa | reverse complement strand
TAATTAATTGTTGAGACTTGTATATAAACAATGTTTTTATATCATATCCAAAAAAAAGAGAAAAGAGAAGTATGAAAAAGAGAGAAAGGCAGAGATAAGAGAATTACAAAGGGCTACAGCAGTATAAGAAGCAACAAAGATCTATCCATCACAGAAGGTGATCAGTACATCAGCGAATCTCATTCAGCAATCCAGTTGCAAAGTAAGAGATCTACTGTTTCATCCTAATAGGTGAATCAACTGAAATCCTTTAACCGGGTAGACTTAACAGTCTTTGTAAAATCTCTTAACCGAGTGCATACTTCATTGTATGTTTGTAAAACCTCTAACAAGGTGGACCTAGCAGTCCTTATTGCTCCTAGCAAGGCAGATCATCAGAAGTGATCAATGTAAGCCTTAAACCAGCCAACTTTATACTGTAGTATTAAAGCTTTGTGGGTTTCATCCCCACCCCAGTTTTACTTTCTTTTGGAAGGTTTCTAGGTAACGAAATCTATGTGTCATTGTTGTGAATGCTTTTAAGTTTCATGCTTTCTATATGCAAAAGGATAAAGTGAACTATATGTTAATACATCTGATATTGAATGAAAAATTTGAAGTTGCTGATTCACGCCTCCCCTCTCAGTAACTTGGTTAATTCTTGAATATTTCCAACAATTGGTATCAAAGCTATATTGGTTCTCAAGATAAAGCTTAACTAGCTTGAGCAAAGATCCAGGACAATGGAGGTATTCAAACTGAACAAGGTGATTGAAAATGAAAAGCTAGATCTGGAAATGGCCATAGCTAAACTTAAAGAAGCAAAAGAACATCTTTCCCAATCCTTAAGAAGAAGGAAGGAACTTGCAAATCAGATGAATGATCATAATTACATTAAAGAAAAGATTGAAGATCTTTTTCCCTCAGATAGCTCAGATGAAGAAAACAATGCTGTCAAAGAACTCCTAGAAAAGAATGGGTCTCTGCAGGAAGAAGTGAGAAAAATAAAAAGAGAACAAGAACTACACTCAACAAGATTTTGTGAGATCTTAGAACAAAGAAATAAGTTGAAAGATGAATTAGATGGAAGGAACAATGAAGTCCAAAATAAAACCCTTCAGCTAGAAAACCTAATTAATCAGATCTCCCATACAACTGAGGAAATTATGACTCTAAGATCAGAAATAGAAAGCACAAGAGAAGAACTAAGATCTGAAAAGAAAATCAATCTAAGATTGGTGGATGACCTAAACACCGAAAAACACATCAATGAAAGAATGCTGAAGAGCCAAGAAGACTTAAATCAGCTGTATGATCAAAATCTTCATAGGCAAAAAGGAAAAGCAGGACTTGGATACAAAGGAGAAGGTGAATCTTCTAAGCAAGGTACTCAAAGGAATCAGAAACCTACTTGTAATCATTGTGGCAAAATAGGACATACTTCAAATAAATGTTGAGCAATGAAAAAGAAGAATTCAATGGAAAATGCTACAACTGCAATCAGCATGGTCACAAAGCAAATGAATGCAGGGAATAACCAAGATTCAAAGGTAATTGTCACAAATGCAACAAACAAGGTCACAAGGCATCTGAGTGTAGATCCAAAACATTCAATCCAGCAGAACAAATTATGAAAGCAATGTTTGGATGGGATTACGACACTTGGTGTAGATGTCATTACTATGGAGAATATGGACACATTGGCATGAACTGCATAAAACATCATCTAAGGAAAAGAGATACTACCATATGATGTTTCAAATGCACTAAACTCGGTCATATAGCCAAAAATTGCATGAATGCTAGTGAAGTTGAAGATGGAAAGAAGAATGAAGCAACTAAGAACATATGAGACAACAATGGATTCCTAAATCTACCGAGCAAACCAGTCCAAGTAATGGAATGGGTGGCTCTACCGACTCAAACTAAATTCCCTAGAAAGCACTGGAACTGTATTCTCATAGATAAATTTCAAGCAGTTCTAGAACTGAATTAAAAGAAAGATCTAAATCGGCATACAAGATGCAATAAGATCACAGGAAGGTCGGTATCAAGTTTCACCGAGTGAGGTTGGGAGCTATCTAATATGATTACTGAGCGAGGTCGGAGCAATATGAATTCTCAAGTTCACCGAGTTGTGAAGTCTTTACTGAGAAATTAATTCATAGTGGGTGACAGTCTGTCAGAATTCATACCCTAATTTCTATGAACAATTAATGACAGATTTGTAAACAAAAAGCAAGAAATCAAACTCATTCTTCACCGTGAACTTTAACATTTTGAGAGCAGAAATTTCCAGAGCAATCAAGCGATTCAAATAATTTTGCGAAAAGAATTCTCTGTGAGCTACCATGGCATCATCCAGCATGTCAGCGATGAAAGGATCAGAAATGATAATCAAAGGGGAATGGAGAGAAACAAATTTCAAACTCATGCCCACAATTGCAGTAGCCGTAGACCCGAACGGAGCTCAATCTCAGATTCCTCCTAAGGTACTACTTGTTAATGATATTCACAATCATTTCAATTGTGCAATTCAAGAGATGGGAAACCTAGAGCTAGATATTGTGCGTGAGGAACTGTGTGTGAATGGTATTCTAAAACTAGAGCACAAACATCTGGAAGACAAGGGATTAGTTCACATTACACATTTACCTCAAAACTTTTGAGAGAAATGGGTTAGATACATTCTCAGCCGTGTACATGAAGGCAAGATTTGGCTTGAGCAACCCATAGAGATCACTAAGAAGATGATTCACCAAAGCACCGGCCTTCCCATGTTAAACAAAGTTAAATCTACCAAAACCCTAGGTCGGCCAGAACTGGAGAAGAAAAACCCTAGCAGAGTGGGACGGTAGAAGCATGAAAGTAAGCAACATTACTGATGCTGAACTAAAGTTTGGAACACACATCATTGCTCATAAAATATACAGTTCAAGTCGACAGAATAGTGTTTCCTACGAAGCCATAGACCTAGCATACAAAGTGGTAAAGAATAATTTATCATTGACCTTGCAGATTTATTGTTAAAACAGTTTAACAAGAAACATGGAAAACATTCAAACTTCCAAAAACAATCCATGTAAGTTTGGATCTCTACTGGTCTGTTTATTTTTCTATATTTAGAAATTCTTCCCTTCCAAAGGAAAAGTAGTATGGAGAAAGGATGTGCCAATTCTTTATGAGATAAATGAATATATTTCAGAAATGGGTTAAAATTTTGAGAACATCATTGATAGTTATTTTGAGTCTTTCAAGGAGAAAATGAACGACATATTCTAGATTCCACAGAAGTTGGTGGAGGATTATAAGGATGATATTTGTTTCATGGTGGACTGTGACAAAGTATACATTCAAGTAGCTAAACCGAGGATTGTACATGTAAAACCTCTTCCTTATGAGGTAAACATTGATGAAACAAAGAATATCATTGAAGCCCTCCTTAATCAGCCTGTTGATCCCAAAGCTCCATATTTTGGGACATATGAAGAAGCAAAAGTGAGAATTGAATTAAGTATAAAGCTTCCACAGGTAGTAAATAAAGGCAAAAAGAGGATAGCCAAAATGCAAATGCTAACCGAGGGTAGAGGAGAAGGACACTGAAGAAGAAGAGAAAAAGGATGAGAAAATAGAGGAACCAGAACCTGCAAAGAAGAAAGGAAAGGTATTCATTACCAAGGTACCTAAGCCTCCCACTGCTGTATTTACAAGGAGAAGTGCAAGGGGTAAGGCAAACAAAAAGGACAAAGATATAATATTCAAAAAGCCTCCTCTAACCCTTCAAGAGAAGATCAAACTTTTGAGAGAAGGATCAGGATCTGGAGTAAGTAATATAAAATCTTTAAAATATGAAAACAAGATCGGAAACAGAACAAAAGGAGATTGAAGATGCTGTCATTGAAAAGATGGGACAGTGGAAATACTCTCCTGATGAAATAGCCCAACAGATTCTAGGAGCTTTATTAGATCAAATAAAAATGAGATGGGCCAATGCAAAGCAAACTGTAAAAGACATATTGATCAAACCCTGAAACAGTTAATGTCGAGCTTGAAAAATGATGAAATAAAGAAGGCATTGAAGGAGAATGAAAATAAGATGACACTGAAGCTCAATACTTGTTTAATTCTGATTAACAATATTGAATCAGTTGTGAAGAGTGCAAATGCCACATGGAAGAACATATACCATCTTCACCAATCGAGTACTGAATCAGTTATAATAAAAGACATTGAAGATGACAGTGATGAATAGGAAGAAGCCACCAAGGTAGATGATACCGTGAGGATAGTGGTAGAAGTCATTGCATCACTTCCTACCTCTCTAGCAAAAGTTGCTACATCTAGCTCGGAGACATCATCAAGCATCGTTGTGACAACTTCAACTTTTGTCCAATCACCTATAGCAACAACAGAAGTAACTACCATTTCTTCTACCGAGTTGTAGTCTCCTATTTCATCAAGTTTTCCAACGTAAGTATTCTAGTTTTTTATTCTACAAGTGCAAATACTTCAAGTTCTCCAGTAGACAGTATACCACTCTTTATAGCCAGTCCTACTATGTCTACTGTCACTACTACTAAGGCATTAAGTATAGATAAAGCCTAAGGCTCAACCGAGTATAATATTTTTGGGCAAGAATATAGTAGAGGATATAGACCTAGATGAGGAAATAGAGATTCCAACATTGGATTTTGCAAATCCATCAGCAGATCAAATGCAAAATATAAGTGAAATCCTCCAAAGGAAAGCAAAGAAAAGAAGCTTAAAGAGGAGAGAGACAGGAATATAAATCATTAAGGATGCTAAGGACATTTTGTCAGAAGCATTAGGTATTGAAGTAGACTCCTCTCAACATGTTTTGTTACAATTAGCAGAAGTGGTAAATAAGTACAATGAGGATTCATCTGGGACAGACAAGTTAGTTGAAAAAGCTGAGAAGAAATTCAACAATAAAGTTCTTGAGCAAATTGCTCAGCACATAGCTATTAATCAAGCAGAGTTATCTTCAGTTTTGACAAACATTGAATCTTCCTATTCGAATGTTACCCTCTCTTTTGGCCAAACTATGCAATGTTGCCGAGTTCACCAAGGATGTCAAGGATAAAATGAATAAAATTGATGAGGATTTGAAGATTAGCATATAGAAGATGCAACTTGAACCAAGTTCAAACTCTGCTCATCACATGAAAATCTCATTCCTATCAAATATGCAGTCAGAACTACTGAAAGAAGACACAAGGATCTGGTCCACACTGCTAGACATTTAGAACATGATCCTTCCCATCATGAATACAATGTATAAGCACATTGAACATTCCAAAACATTAATTCATGACAATCAGTTCTCAATAGCAGATCACATGATTGCACTCTCTGCAGAAGTCCAAATTGCAATCCAAACATGCAAGATTCTACAAGAAAATTGGGACAGAACCCTGGCACTGATAATGAAGGTACATTCTATTTTTCTATCAAATTTTGGATTCTCCCTATAAAACACTTGTATATACACCTTTGGCATTATCGTCAAAAAGGGGGAGATATGTATAGAAGAAAAAGTTAGTACATTGAAAGGGGGAGATAATTTATAAAGCCCTATGACAAAGACAAATTTTGAAAAATCAAAATAAATCTCAGCATGGTTCATGTATATAAGTTTTGGGCAATAAGTGTTTTTTGTCACTAATGCCAAAGGGGGGAGATTGTTGGCATTAAGCAGGATTGCCACTAGTGACAACACTTATTTGCATCCTTAGTGCAAATCGAGCAGAATAGTGCAAACCGAGCAAGACAGTGCAAAACCGAGCAGAACAGTAGAATAGTGCAAACCGAGCAGAACAGTGCAAACCGAGCAGGACAGTGCAAACCGAGCAAGACAGTGTAAACCGAGTAACATTATGTCTACCGAGTCACAAGTATTACCGAGTTCAAAACTTACCAAGTGGTTAGTATGAACCGAGCCTTCACTTCTACCGAGTGCATGACGATGCCGAGTAATGCAGTGGACGCCGAGTATTAGAAAAGTCACCGAGTTAGTTTGCAGGAACCGTGTAACCATACTTGGGCTGACTTAGTAGCACTTATGTTTATTTGTTAAGATGACTTTGTAATTGTAATTAATTGTTTAGACTTGTATATAATCAATTTTTTATATCATATCCAAAAAAAGAAAAAAGAGAAGTATGAAAAAGAGAGAAAGGCAGAGATAAGCGAATTACAAAGGGTACAGCAGTATAAGAAGCAAAAAAGATCTATCCATCACAGAAGGTGATCAGTAAATCAGTGAATCTCATTCAACAATCCAGTTGCAAAGTAAGAGATCTACTGTTTCATCCTAACAAGTGAATCAACTTGAAATCCTTTAACTAGGTAGACTTAACAATCTTTGTAAAATCTCTTAACCGAGTGCATACTTCATTGTATGTTTGTAAAACCTCTAACAAGGTGGACCTAGTAGTCCTTATTGCTCCTAGCAGGGCGGATCATCAGAAGTGATCAATGTAAGCCTTAACCGGCCAACTTTATACTGCAGTATTAAAGCTTTGTGGGTTTTCATCCCCACCCCAGTTTTACTTTCTTTTGGAAGGTTTCTGGGTAACCAACTCTATGTGTCATTGTTGTGAATGCTTTTAAGTTTCATGCTTTCTATATGCCAAAAGGATAAAGTGAACTATATGTTAATACATCTGATATTGAAAGAAAAATTTGAAGTTACTGATTCACCCCTCCCCTCTCTCAGTAACTTGGTTAATTCTTGAATATTTCCAACAATATATATATTATATATATATATATATATATATATATATTTATTAAACCCTTTTTTGGGGCCAGTCGACCGACCGCCGCTCGCGCGATACTGCTGCTTACTCTGTACTGCTTGCAGAAGAGGTGAACGAGGGGGGGGGACTGGTAGGAGACCCCGGTGGCTTATTGTTGTGGCAGCTACACCACCACTACCTTCCCACAGGGAAGTCACGTGGTGGTGGTGCTACCACACACACAGCACCATCGGTGCTGCTGCGGTAGCTCTCCGTTGCTTGCGGGTGGGGACTTTGTCCCGCCCGCATGGGGTGTTTAGGGCTTTGGCCCTTAACCCCAAAATAATTTATTTTTTTTTGCATTTTTTATTCTTATTTTTATTTTTTTATAATGTTATTAAATATTTTATATTATATGATATTTAATATATATATATATATATGTATGTATATATATGTATATATATATATATATGTATATATATATATATATATGTATGTATATATATATCTATATATATATATATGTATATCTATATATATATATGTATGTATATATATATATATGTATGTTATATATATATATATGTATGTATATATATATATATATGTATATATATATATATATGTATATATATATATATATATGTAATATATATATATATATGTATATATATATATGTATATATATATATATGTATATATATATATATATGTATGTATATATATATATATGTATATATATATATATATATGTATGTATATATATATATATGTATATATATATATATATATATATATATATATTTATATATATATATATTATATATATATATATATATATATATATATATATATATATATATATATGTATATATATATATATACACTAGAATGTTGCAAGCTACCTTAGACTTAGAGCTTTAGGAAGAAATGATTATGTATGCATTAATTTATATATCTAGAAATATATATGAATAAACAAACTATGTGGCAGAGTTCACTTTTTGTTTCCATTAATATATTAACTTATGTCTTTATACTAATTTTATAGTACTCAGAAAATAGATAATTTTATATACATGTCTTATAGTTAGCAAAAAATTTAATTTCATTTACTCATTCCTTTGCAATTTATTTAACTTTCAATTACTAATTTGGTTTTACAGGTATATAAATCTGTACTATTAATAGGCCATTTTTTCTTTGTCATAGCAGAATAAAATATGTAGGGAATTGTAGGGAGACATGGTCCTAGAGCTGAAACATGGGCTTTGATACCAGAATGTCATGCCCAGAAATCCACTACTAGGCAAAAACAAAACATAGTTACTCCTATTAAGAAAAAAAAAATAGAAGTTTATTACCAACATGAATAGGGAATAAATGACCCTTTAAAGAAAGATGCTTTATTTCTTTTGTAAACCCAAATAGTCTTCTATTCTAAGGAAAATAATTAAACCATTTTAGAATCAAATCTGCACCTAACCAACAGTCAACATTACTTACAAGAAAAAATTTCTAATATAGTTTAATCTTACATTTCTTTTTTTTTAAAATACAAAAGTATGCCAAAATGCACAATTATTTAAATATTCTTATAATGCCATGTTAACATAGATCCTTTCACAACCCAATGGCTTCAAATCATTTTTCTTTTATCCATTGAAATGTAGACACCCAAATTCAATGAGAAATACATATATTTACATCTTCTTATACAAACATGATACTTTTGAAAAGAACTTACCAAGAGACCTTCTTCTTTACACTTCTAAGAGGACCAAAACTCCTCCAACACTAATATATTTCTCTTTACAATATCTTCATGGAAACAAAATACTTCAAGGACTTGCAAAAAGAAAGCTTTGTAGGATGGCTATGGGAAGCTCACCTCCCATCCTAGGCCTCTAAGAGGCCACCCCCCGAGCTAGGAGAACCAGTGCTAACCTGAGAATGCATAAAGCCAAATGAAACACATTCAAACATAATACACACATAATTACAACCCTCCCATGGCTAACACGAGGAGCTTGAAATAAAGCTTCCTAAGGGTGAAGGTGGCCCAAGTACCCAATGGGAGAGAAGGCTAGAGATGAAATGCAAGCATTCAACAATGTAATACCTCCCGTAGTTGCTACTGTTGCTGAGACTATGATTTAGTTGATACTATTTTACTTTAGTTGATTAGACTAGACATATGTTATATTTATATTGTAGTGTGTAATTAAACAATTATATTTTGGATGTTAATTTTCATGATTGAACCTGACCAAAAACATTATGTGATGGTTAATTTTAGTAATTATGGATTTTATATGGTGTTTCAATGCATGTATTAATTGATGTAATTTAGTTGATTATTGTATATGGTACTTACCCCATACCTGCATGTGTATGGTATCATGTTTATTACTTTGTATGCTTTCTTTTCTATTTGACGTGCATGTATGGTAGTGGAGGAGGCGTAGTTACCTACATTGAGTCAGGTCCACACGTCCCAACCATCCCTACCATTGTCTGTTATTATATTGATAAATGCACATGTACATGGAGTGGTTTTATGTAGGTTGCAGGTACTGGGCATTGACTTCCCTGGTTTGACAAGATGAGCGTGCCCTCATTATGTCTCAATGGCAGAGAAGGGGAGTTAGCACTTAGGCCAATTCCCTAGCCCAACCTAATCATCCTAGAGGAATGGATGGAATCTCTCTTGACTTACCTGATTCGAATCTGTTCTGGCTGAACGAATTTGATACACCTTCCCTATTGAGCATGATACCGATCCTAGGATTATTCCTTGCATGTGTCGTATCTGGTTGTTGGTGATTGATATGTTAATCATATTAGCAGTTTATGTTATGTTATGTATTAGTAAGTATATTGTTATTAGTATGATAAAATATGAATAGATATTTATAGGTACCCCTATGTAATTTTTAGTGATTTGAATTCACACTAATAATACTCATATATAGATATTACATACCTATTTTATAAATTTAGAATATAAGAGAGATATTCTAGTTGTAAGATAAATATAAATAAAAAGGAAATAAAATGAAAGTAATTCACAATTTGAGATTGTTATATTTTATTCCCATAAATGGGAAGTTGACTTGAATAGTAGGGGGGTAAATAATAAAATATTACTCCCCTACTTTCCAAGCCAATTTAGAGGAAAAGAGAGGAGAGACTTGAAATTATTATCTTTCATATGCAAAATTTAGAGGAGAGAATAGAGAGAGAAGTGAAGGGTTGAGGAAGAGAAGAGAGGAAGAGTAGAAGGCAATTTGGGAGCTGATCTAGAAGCAGCTGAGAGTTCAAGCTTGTGGGTTTGAGAGGTATTCTCGGCTGGACTTCATCAGCCTACTTGTTGAATCAGGTAGGGTTTGAGTTTCCTTAATATGCTCTAAATTAGTTTCAATTCTTTTCCAACAAAGTAGAGGATACACTTATCTTTTCAAATGAAGTGTGAAGCAATAAACAATTGATATTTTAGCTTTCAATGTGGAATTTTAACACCTCAACATACAAACTTCTCCAATTCAGTCATTAGTGGAAGCTAAATTTGAAATGGGAAAAACTTGTTATTTTCAAACAATGGAGCTTAGTTATAATTTGATCCAATAGTTGCCACAATACTTATTTATTAGATCATACAATTATTCCAAATTGAGGGAATTAGTAAATCAAATTGACAATCAAATTGGGAAACAAATAACATTATGTATGGGATAGCAAAATAATCTAAGTGTTTCAATGGAGAAAACCAACAACAAAAAAAAACAAAAAAACTAAGTCTTGAACAAAATAGACATTTCCAGCTCTCTGAAAAATGTATGAGAATAATTCCCATACACTTTCCAAAAATACAGTCATTATTATATCATTTGTTGCCAACTTACTTCATAAAATATATATTATTATAGTTCAAATAATAGAAACTTAACTACCTTATAAATGGAGAGTATATTGAATAACAAAATTAGATAAAGCAACACTTACCTTCCCAAATGAGTGGGACCCACGCCATCTTGTAGGATTGAAATTTCAATATTCATAAAAAAAAATTAATAAAAATAAATACTATAAATTTTAAAACAAACTATGAGTGTCCTAGATTGACATAATTTATTAGGGGATGGAAGGGGTCAAATCCTATGTCCCCTCACCCACTTAAACACCTCATCTTCTTCCAAGTTTACACTCCCCCATGCCAAGTAATTAATGGCATTGAAAATGGCTACTTTTTCCACCTTTTAGGTGATGACATCACCCTACTAACTCCTTGGTTTTTGCAGGCTTTGGGGGCACTTTAAATTGTTTGAATAAACATAGAAATGCATTAAATTTTGTTGGGAACAATCTCCCAAGTTTTCCAACGCCTCCTTCATGCTCTTTTTCACATGTCCTTTGCCCATGACATGGCAGGTACTTGTCTTAATCACTTGTGGGGTGGTGTGAGTTTTGGAACCCATGTCTTTTCCTTTCATTTATTTTGGCTTACTTCCTTCAACTTCACCTTGGATGCCATCTTTGATTTATGGGACCACTTGCTTTTAATTTATGGGTTTATTTGTTTACTATATTTTTGAGTGGGATTGTAGCTTAGCATAGGTAATTGTAGATATAGAGGCTAGATTAGATGCATTATTAGGATTTGAGTAATAAGAGATAGGACATTATCATGTTGTTTAAATTTGTTATATTAATTTAAATTCAAGTATTGAAAGTGGATGTTATTTATAGTTAATACATTTTAGATTTTATGTATAAAGTTATCTTAGTCATTGAATATGTATATTATCTAATATTCCATTATCTTATATTTAAGTTAATAAATATATATTAAATAATTATTATCATAAAATAATTATTGAATGAATTAGTTTATGGTCATGAAATGGTTGATATGGGTTATTTAATTGTTTCATGTTCATGTTAATTACATCATCAATCTCAATTAAACATCTTGATGTTAAGTTGCAAACAAAAGAAAAGATGGTAAAAGGTTAATCTATTGATTAAGACTAACTTCCTAGGAGATTACTTTAGATATTACGACGCTGTGATCATTTGTGGAAATTGAATCACGTAACCTCATTTATTGAAATTCGCCGAATATGATAATAGGGATAAATTAGTGTGAGCAAATTTACTTGTTATTTGATTTTTGTGACTTTGTTTTCTTTACGAGATGTTATCTCATTGTGTTACAATATTCTCTGATTGCATAAATTGTACGTGAATGAGAAATGCACTGTTGATGAAGTTTTTTTACATACGGGATTAGATAACTGACTAGGGGGTGAAATCCAGAGGTCGAGTATGTGATGTGGATATAAGTTGATCTTTATGATTGTTGATGTTAATGATGATTGCATATCTCTAATCTATTGTTGTTTGATTTTGAGATGTTTCGATGTGAGATTTTGATTGGGATGTCCAAATTGATCCTTGTTACTATTTTCCTCCTGGTGGATTAAATTTAAATTAGTGGCCAAGTGGATTTATGTTTTGAAATGGAATATGTTTACTTGTTTATTTGTTACTTGGAACTTAATATGATAGAAGTGGCCACAAACCAGGATGGGTATTATTGAGACACTAGGGTAGGTTATCTAGATGTGATGTAGGGGGTGGCTTGCAATGGATCACCGAGGCCCACAAGTGGCTGACGGATCATCCATTGACAAGTTTCTTAATTCCAGTGATAACATTATAAAAATTGATCTAGTTAGGAGAACATTAAAAAGATAATTTGTGATACTTCACCCATGCCTTAAGTGCTGTCGGTTCAGTGAGGAACCTTCAGGACTAAACTCAAGGGTGGATCATCGATATACTTGTCTACATGAGAGATATCAATGCAACGTATGATCACTTGAGTGCCGTCAGTTCAGTGAGAAACCTTCAGGACTAAACTCAAGGGTGGATCTATGTGATGACACCTTCCTACTCACACCGTAGATATCCTATGTAGGTCAGTGCCTCTGGTAACCTGTATACCCTCTTGATCTAGAGATATCTTTCTAGGTGGTGATTGGGATTGGTCCTTTGTATGTGTGTGGGCCTGGTGTTATCTCCCTAGCATGGTGGGGTGGACCTCTAGGTTCCACATGGTTAGGAGGTAGTGTACTTCTCCATTGAGACTATTGTGGATATCCTCCATCACCTAATTATTACTTGGACCAGACTACCACCATTGTTGTAGATTCATGTATCAGATGTCAGATGTTATTATCTTGTACTTGTAGGAGGTTTATTTGATTATTTATGATCCCTGCATGGATCCATGTTGCATTTGATAATTGTAATTGTATTAAATATCACCACATACCCTACGACATGTGTAGTGGATGTAGGTGATCATATGATGTAATGTAATTTGATTTAGAGAGATGTACTTACTTTCATTATGTACTTAACTATTCTTTAACATCAGATCATGTTAGTGTAGTGTTTGTTAGACAATGTAATACTACGTCAGGGACCCTTGAGAATGAAAATGAAATGATGTGTGTATTCAAATTCATGAATGTAAATCATTGTGATTCTATGTTCAATGTGCATGTTAACTTTAGTAAACAAAAAAAATTTGTTGCATAACTTAGCATAACTTTAGTGTAACTCTCTTGGGTTTCCTGGCGGGGTGTTACAAATAAGCTAAAAACTCTTTCACACAAAATCAACATAACTTCTCATTTCTTTCATACAAGAGCAACATAAATCTTCTTCACAACCCAAAATAAATCAACCAAATATGGCCAAAACCCTTATGACCCCCAAGAATATCAATGCTACTAGCCTACCATGGACCCCATAAACCATGGTGCATCCCTCTCTCCCAAGGAGAGAGACTCTACACCAAGAGGGCTATCACAAACCCTTCACCAATAATGCTACTCTTCCCTCCCAAGGGTGAGTATGGCCTTGAACAAAAATCCCTTAACAACACACAATGACAGGAAAAATAAATGCAAATTTTTAGTTCACATTCAACACTAAACATTGAATAAAAAACCATACTATGCAACACAACAAAATGGGAACACTTTCTTCATTCATTCATGGAAGCCATAAGCAAGACACCATAATGAAGAAGAAATGGGCTTGAGAGCCACCAACCTTGCAATAGAAGTTATGGGAATGAAAATTGTAGTAGAGCCCCTTCCCTTTTGTCATTCCTTCCATTTTTCCTAAATCCCTTAGTAGTCTCTAAAGTTAGAGAGTGGGTGATTGAGAGGAAATCTCTCCAATTTCCCCTCTATATTCAAAATCCTCCCATTATGCCAATCCTTGGAAGAAGTGTGAAATCCTATTGGTCACTCTTCCCAATCCCTCACACATCTCTAAAAAAAAAGGTTCTTTAAAAGATAGTGCAATAAAAGGTAGACAAGGATTGTCTTCACAAAGCATGTGATCTTCCCAAGGTCATGTTTCACATTATGATTTTCGGCCATCTTGGATAAGTAACTTTTTGGAGGCTTCCCAAGGCCTAAATAAGTTACCCTATGGTCAAAAACTCCCCTAACCCATAGGTATATGAAGTGGGCTAGTCAAAAGTAGGTTAAACTCAACCCTAGGTGGCCATATAACCCCTCAAAAACCCCAATTTAGTTCACCTACGAATTTCAATGGATATGACTCCACTATTCACTCACAAACCAAGTGGTCCTAATGGGAAAAAGAGCTAGCTACCTAGTGGAAAAGGTGGGTCCTCAAGCTTTCCAAGTGGACATGCCATGACACAAAATTTTCACAAGTGTGTGAATTGGCATTACATAACACATCACAACACACTTGGCAAGTCCACTTGTTAATCTCACAATTTAATGAATGCAAATATAGATAAAATATACAACATACACTATACAAAGGAAAATACATTACAACAAGGTTTTGTCTCATCAATAGACACAACCTTGTCTTTACAAGATTCAGATGGGGGTTAGTCATGATTCTCCAAAAAATTCCATGGCCATGATCTTGCACACTCAATTTAAACATCAGTAACCTCAAGAAGTATAGTCATCAAAATTAAAAATGCAGAATCAACATTACCAATAAAATTATCTATCATATGAGGTACATTCTTTTAATCTCTATAATCCTTCATCATAATTTTAATCATTCCTTTAATCATTAATTTCAAATGGACATAAGTAAATTGAATCGTAGAAAATAATCTCATTAACTCATATGTCACACTAATCAATCTAGATCTATATAATTCGTGATGTCATTTTATCCAATTTACCTAAGCATTTATTTTGTCAATTCTAAAATCATTTATATGGCATAAAATCAAGTAACCAAATCATGAAGTAATTCTCATAATAATCTCCTAAAATTCATCAATATATTTCATTACCTAGCCTTTAACCTTCACAAAAATTCAATTTGCAACAATAATTCAAATAGTGATTAATCATTATCCTAAACACCTCATATCAGCATATATATATCCAAATTGTGACAACTTAGTATTCAGCTATCTCAATCATCAAAATGACATTAATATTGTATCATAGGGTTAACATTGTGAGTATAGAAAGTATCATAAAATGTAACGTGTTCACATGTACTATAATCGAAAGTTTGTCAAAAGGGTAAAATCTTCATAATTAATCATAACTTAAGCCAGTTACTAGGTCTACCATAACGATAATGGAAAGCTATAATGGGTCTACGGTGAGGCCTCAAATCCTCTGAGATCTCTCCACCATTCCTGATTCCAACAACTGCTTCATCGATCCTTTGATTATAAGCTCTGATGTTTTCTTCAAGAAACATCTCTAATGCATTGTATCTTTTCTTCCAAGTCTTTGTGTGCACATCATTTTCTTGTTTGTCTCCTTCAAATATGTCTGCTAGATACTTCCATATCTTTTGGGGGATGTCTACCTTCATTATCTCTGAAAACTCACATACTGATAGGGCACAGATAAGGGCTTCTTTTGCAATAGCATTGTGATGAAACAATTCCTTTTGTGTTTCATTAGCATCATCCTTTCCAAGGCATTATAGGGTAGGAATCTTGGTTGCTTTGATAATTACATTAAAAACTTCAAAACCAATGCACTCAAGATGAGTCACCATCTTGTTCTTCCAATCAAGATAATTCTCTCCATCAAACTTAGGCCACTCTTTCCTGAAGTATGTCATCTGATCAACCTCAAGCTATTAAACTTTCTCTCCAAGGCACTTGGCTCTGATACCAATTATTAGGAATAGTCCTAAGAGATAACTGAGAGGGGGGGTTGAATCAATCATCTACAAGATTCAACTATTTATCCAATTAAGTATACTTAAACATAAAGCATAAACACAGTGAAAGAACACATGAACACAACACCAATATTTTGGTTACTAGGAAACCCAAATAGGTAAAAACCCCAGTGGGACTTGATACCCACTAATATTCTATACTAGTGTATAATTATCCTTGTTAGAAGATCCTTTACCCTGTTAGGAGTAGCTTTACAATATATGAAGTACAGTAGACCTGGTCAAGGGTTGGACCCTATTAGGATTCTTTTACAATTTTCCCTGTTAGGGGAGAGGACACACTGTCTGAGAGCTCACTACTCAAAGGGGCAAAGGCTACAACCTTTTGAATAAAAAATACACACTATATCTAGATCTTGGTGAACTACACTTTGATTTTTTATCTAGATCAGTTCCAATATATAGCACAAATACTTTACTTGGTCACATAGACCTTCCTCTGATGGCTCAACACTTCGCACTCTTTGCTCTACTCTGCTTAATCAACCATTGACCACACTTCAACAATGACAAATGACTACCTATAAATATCTTTCCTCTAAATGATATAATCAAGTTGGCCTGTTAGAACCACCTTCAAATCATAATAGAGAAACAATAACAAACTTCAACAAACATTCTGTTGGCTCTACTATGCATGCAACATATTTTGGGACCTACGTTAATAAGATAAATGTAGATGCATGCTACACACTATCAGCTCTACCAAAACAACTAGATCTTTCTCTACAAGATAAATTAACTCATGAACTATTAACCAAACATCAATAAATCTTCTCTAAGCTTAACTCCAAGGGTGCATACCCTAAAGATAGGCACAAGTCAAGAACCAATAAAATCTTTGTTAGCTCTATTGAACAAACATAGGAAACTACTACTAGCGAATAACAACTACATAAATTTTCTTGTGTTCATCATCAGACCATGCATCCATGAACTTAACATCATTGACATATCTTCAACAAATATCAAAGTGCACAAGCCTCCATGATAGCTGTACGGACAACCATACACAGAACACTGCCTATTACTCTGTCAGGAACATTGCTGACACAAGCTACTATATAACTAGTTGTACTAACAGTTAACCTCTGCACCCATGATATCAATCTGATATCATGTCCATGCTACATATACTAAAATATTACTACATGATACATCCACACATGCTACTTTCCATATGGTTTCATCAATGACAAACATATAGTCAGTACTAGCCTGTTGGCAAATCTCCAACACTTTTTTTGTAAGAAAAGAGGGTTAAGGAAAATATTTCTACAATAAATATATAAATATCATGATAATTTTCAAGTTTTTGCTCCATTTTGTATCTCTAGGGATTTTCAAAATTCTAAGCGTAGATGTAGGGATTTTCAAATTTAATGTCCTAGTTGTTGGTGTTTAATGCAGAGCTTTGTGTGTTTAATGTGGTTTATTAGGGGTCCAATCACATAAAGCTACCACTTTTATTCTCCCTCATGGGTGGGATGTAGATTGGGTCATGTATGCGGGACCTAGATGTGTGAGCTTGTATATGCCTAGTTCACCTTGGAAACTTATCTTGTAGGTATCTCCTAAGAAGAGATAGTGTAAGGTATTTCATTTTATCCTTATCTATATCAGTAACCATGATAGTGTAATAATGGCACTACTCACAATTATGTTTGGGTTACAAGGAAACACTCTAACATCTTTGAGGCTCTCTAACCTCAACTGATTTTCCTTAAACAAAATATTGATTTCTCTATAGCCTGAAGAATTCAATAAAATGTAGACAAGATTTTAATATTCCTTTTGATAATATTAGAGAGCATATTATCTATTTAGATAATTTTTTTCACTTTTCATATGAACTTGATCCCAATAGAGATACTAGAGTGTATTGAAGATAAGGAAAATTTGGGTGTTACAAGTATATTTTAAGTTGTAAGATCTCACAACACAAAATAGGATAAGAACATACAATTTAGATCATTCACATAAAATAGAATATTCTTTAATTTGGGAGGATGAATGTGATTGTGATGATTAGTTCTGATCATGAAAACATATTTTTGTCAAGGTAGCTAGAAATAAAAATGAAGAATATTCATATTTATGACTCTATGTACAAAATAGATATGATAAGTGTTTATAATGATAATGCATATAAAATTTTCAAATAAAGGATATGTTACAAGATTTAATTTTGTGCACCAAAAGATCAACCTATCAATGCCTAATACCAAAAATAGACTTATAGAATCCAAAGGAGGTGGTTAAGCCATGTCACAAACCTAAGCATTTCTATATACATCACAACAAGACTAAGGGTACACACCTTGTAATAATATCCCTAGTGCAATCGGTGGGTTTGAGCCTATGACCAAGTGCTAACACCATTTTTTACAAGCGTGATTTCCACTACACAAAAAGATTGACCTATTAATGTCTAATACAAGTTATAGAATCTACAGGAGGTGGTTAAGCCATGTTAAAAACCCGAGTGTTGTGCTACATACCACAAGTATACCAATGGCACACAACTTGAAATAGGAAATGTGTTTCATGCAAATTAATTATGGCTTCTTCTTCTTTCCCATATTTTATTTTTCTCTCTATTGTAAGGGGTTCAAAATTCTCTAAATTCTGAAAGTGGAAGAAGTATTTTAAAATTTGTAAGGTCTCTTGAGTGAGGATGCTAGAAAATTGTTAGTAATTTCCAAATTTTAATGTTGTATATGTCTTGAAGGGAGTATCATTATTAAGTTTTATTGCATAGTTAGCTCCATCTTCAAATGTAAAATTTCATTAAGATGAGATAATAAAAGATTATTTAGACATTGCAGACACATTTTTTGTCTTCTATTTCATTTTTCATTTCCTTCTACTCATAAAATGAGATTTTTATGCCATTGGATGTATGGTGAAGAATGGTTCTATAATATATCAATGATCTTTTTATTGCCAGGAAATAACATTTTTATGATCTTTAAGGAATATTTGAGGTGTTACAATATGGGATTATTTCAATTTGACTATGTTACCCTTATCTACAGAATGGTCAATCTAATGCATTTTTTATTTTAGTTTATCCCCATTGATTAAAAATCATTAATAAAAAAAATTAATCTTTTTTTGTTAGGAGTGGGAGTAGGCTAGTTATTTATCAGTAAATATTAAATACAAGTGGGATTATGTATATGGTTAATGAAGTTGAAACACCCATTACCTATTGATTTGAGAACTATCCACATTATAAGGTTTGAAGTTGCTACATGAAACAATTTTATGATACATTGTACACATATTAATTCGAATACCCTCCTAAGTCCTATAGATATAAAAATGAAGAAAGATTTTATGCATTGTTGTTGTTGTGTTTTCATATCTTTAATCCATGGATAGTGTTGAATATGTGATCGATGTTGTAAATCACATGATCTAGGTCTTATAATTTCACTTAGGATTTAAGGTAGTAGGAAAAATTGCTAAAAGAGGTGAAGATGCCAATTGATAAATAAAATGCTCCAAAAAGCTTATATGTCAATTGAAAGATACCAAATATCTTAGACACTTCTTGAGAAACAAAAGAGACCAATCAAGAGTTAGAATTTTTTAGGGTTTGGACAACCTTACTTTAGTGAGGTATAGATGCTAGGGTACAGGTAGATGCACCAATCTAGCTTCTTATCCCCCCCCCCTGAAAAAAATAATCAAGTTTAATTAAAGGCCAATTATCTAACCATGATAGTTATTTAATTAAACCTATCATAATTATAATATCTAATTCCATTGAAAGTTAAAAGATCCCACTATAAGGATAACTACAAATTATATCATTTAAAGTTACAACATAATAAAAGAACCATACAAGGGGTATAAAAGAATAATTATTAGCCTATAAGGTTAATAATAAATAAACATAGTATCACATTGATAAGAAATAGGTACATCCTACAATCTAGGACCGCATATCACCTATAGTAATTTTTTATGCAACCCAAGAATGAGGAAACCTTAGGCCCTCCCCATCATGCTCATGGAGATACCCACATGGCCCAAACAACACAACCATTTCTCATAAATAGTAGTCACTAAGAAAACACTCACACCATTATGTCATTTTTAAAAGTATAATAATCACTTAGAACCCACACTAGAAAAGTCACCAATGACACATAAATCAAGGACAAGATAGACACACAATGAATAGTCCAAGAAATGAAAATATAAGGGTTACCTACTCAGCTTGGAAATGTAGGTTGGTACATAAAGTCTAACATTCAAAATTTCAATGCATAGTTAAGGTGGGGAATGGAACATGTACCCCACCTCAAAGACCAAGACTCATTTAAGATTACTTAAACCATAACCCTTAGCATACATTATATAGGAATAGTCAATCATTGGCCCTTTCAATTACCCTTTTCTTTAAAATTTATAAATTCATTAATTATATAGTTTTATCACTTGATTAGTTACTCATTAATGGGTTTGATTGACATTCCCCTTTTTCTTGAGTCTCAATTTTAATATTCACATGAATAAAGGCCCTACTTTAGCTCAAGACATAACTCATGAAAAAAAATCAATGTTTCTATCCATATCAAGTGAGCATGGAATATTGCTAGCGTAATCCCTATTTTCATCATAATCATCTCAATTGTGCAAGGTGATCAAATTTTTCCCACACAGACACTCAAGTACCAATTATACAAATGCATGAATATTTTAGCATGCATGACCTCAAAAAAGGGTGAAACTGAAACTCAAATCCAACACATTTGGCACCTACTTGAATACACATCATACATATAGGATCACTACTTTGAATCAACTAAATAATCATCTACTGACATAGACCGTGATGTTATAGATATAAGAGAATATATTATGAAATAGATTTATCACAAATATATACAACACCAAAAGAGTAGTCACAAATAATCACATAATAACATCCAAACCCTATCATGGTAGGCACTACAAAAATATTCACAATGTCCATCACATTCACCTAAGTTTAGCTATTTGATGAACACATCAAAGTGGCTTCATCCTTGTCTTTGGCTATGGGTCGAGCTTCTGGGGTTCCATTCTCATTCTTTTATTTTACATTGAACCTCCCTTATTAAATGATCAATATTGGGAGGATGATAATTTGATGATGGATAGACTACTATAAATTACCTCCTTCTATATCTAAAGATTAGAATGTACATATTTTTATTCTTCCATTCTTTTACTTTATTGTTTCTCTCGTATAAATAACCCTTGTGCTCTATTAGAACTTGGAACTTGAGGGTTAAATGTTTTTAAACATCTTCTATTTATCATCATGTTCTTCTATTTATATTTTCTATTGACTTTCAACACTTTCAAACAATTCAAAGTGTCGGGGATGGATAAACCATCCCTCTATGTTGACCCAAATATTTATTATTATTTGTGTTTGTCTTCATGTGTTCTTTAGACATGGTCGTCGTAATGAAATCCCTATAAGAAATATTAAACCTTTTTTTAACTCTTATGGATTCTAACATTGAATAAACAAATAACTCTTTTCTTATTTTTTGTTTGGATCTTCTCGATATCATGTATCACCTATTCTAGGGTGGCATTCCATATGGAAATATCTTGTATGTTTACATGCCACTATGCCTATTTCTCTCCTTAGAATGTCTTGTATTCCCCATTTAGTTACTCATTACTCATTAATGGGTTTTATTGGAATTCCCCTTTTTCTTGAGTCTCAATGTTAATATTCACACCAATAAAGGCCCTACATCAGCTCAATACATAACTCATGAAAAAAGACAATATTTTATCCATATCAAGTGAGCATGGCATATTGCTAGCATAACCATTATTTTTAGCATAATCATCTCAACTATGCAAGGTGATCCATTTTTTCTCACATGGACACTCAAGTGCCAATTATACAAATACATGCATATTTTAGCATGCATGACCTCAAAAAAGGGTGAAACTAAAACTCAAATCCAACACATAATGGAACCTATTGAAATAAACATCATTCATATAGGATAACTAATTTGAATCAACTAAACAATCATCTACTCAAACATACAATGATGTCATGGGGCCAAGAGAATATATTATTAATTACATTTATAACAAATATATACAACACCAAAAGAGTATTCATGAATCATCACACAATAACATCCAAATTCCTAGGATGGTAGGAACTACAAAAATATTTACAATGTCCCACAGGTTCACCTAAGTTTAGCTACTTGATGAACACATAAAGTGGCTTCATCCTTGTCTTGGGCTATGGGTGGGGCTTCTAGGGTTCCATTGTCATTCTTTTATTTTAGATTGAACCTCCCTTATTATATGATCAATATTGGGAGGATGATAATTTTATGATGGATAGTCTACTAGAAATTACCTCCTTCTACATCTAAATATTAGAGTGTACATATTTTTATTCTTCCATTCTTTTATTTTAATGTTTCTCCTGTATAAATAACTCTTGTGCTCTATTAGAACTTGGAACTTGAGGGTTAAATGTTTTTAAACATATTCTATTTATCATCATGTTCTTCTATTTATATTGTCTATTGCCTTTCAACACTTTCAGACAATGCAAAGTGTCGGGGATGGATAAACCATCCCTCTATGTTGACCCAAATATTTACTATTATTTGTGTTTTTCTTCATGTGTTCTCTAGACATGGTGGTCGTAATGAAATCCCTATAAAAAATATTAAACCATTTTTAACTCTTATGGATTCTAATATTGAATAATTAGATACCTTTTTTCTTCATTTTTGTTTGGATCTTATGGATATCATGTATCACCTACTTTAGGGTGGCATTCCACATGGAAATATCTTGTATGTTTACATGCCACTATGCCTATTTCTCTCCTTAGAATGTCTTTTATTCCCATTTTAGTTACTCATTAATGGATTTTATTGACTAGTTAGTCATTAATGGGTTTTATTGGCATTCCTTTTTTTTTCCCTTTTTTCTTGAGTCTCGATGTTAATATTCACACCAATAAAGGCCCTACATCAGCTCAAGACATAACTCATGAAAAAAAAGAATATTTTATCCATATTAAGTGAGCATGGCATATTGGTAGAGTAACCCTTATTTTTATGATAATAATCTCAACTATGTAAGTTGATAAATTTTTTCTCACATGGA
Source organism: Chamaecyparis obtusa (assembly GCA_027943335.1). Taxonomy (NCBI): domain Eukaryota; kingdom Viridiplantae; phylum Streptophyta; class Pinopsida; order Cupressales; family Cupressaceae; genus Chamaecyparis; species Chamaecyparis obtusa. The sequence goes on along the minus strand of BSBK01005137.1, from coordinate 97,131 downwards.
CACTCATGTGCCAATTATACAAATGCATTTACATTTTAGCATGCATGACCTCAGAAAAGGGTGAAACTGAAACTCAAATGCAACACATCATGGCACCTACTGAACTACACATCATACATATAGGATAACTACTTTGAATCAACTAAATAATCATCTACGCACATAGACAATTATGTCATGGGGCCAATAGAATATATTATTAATTACATTAATAACAAATATATAGAACACCAAAAGAGTATTCATGAATCATCACATTGTTGGAAACTACAATTGAAACAATTGTTATATTGTCATTGATGTCAAACCTTACCCGGTAAGATTGTTGCTACTTAGGAAAGTACTATATCTATTTGAGTGTTACTAAGGGGCTAGGAAAGGTTGGTAACAATAGCACCTAAGGAAAGGTTGAGTTATCTTGATATTACAAAGTGTACTTGACTATGTTGCACAATGATGAGACAATGCATTGTTTATCTTAGTAAGACTAAAGACTAAATTGGTAGGCTTGATTGAGCAAAGAATGGAAAATCATGTTTAAGCTGAGTAATGTTAGTGTCAACTAAGTCAATGTATGCCGAGCAAAATTCTAGTGTCGACCAAACAAGAGTTAATTTTTGAGGAAGACAGTGTAAGCCGAGGAAGCATTTCTAGTAATAACCGAGCTTTCCACATGAAGATGGAGTAGTTGATCAAAGTATTGAATGAGCATCAACAGTTTTATATTTGAAGAAAATTTAATTTTGCAGTTGACATTGTTGAATTCTTGGATTATGTAAAACATGTTGACTTTATTTATTGATAGTTTGGAAGCATTAAATGCATTGTAAAACATTTTATTGTAAATCTTTAAGAGATTTGAAATGATTTTAGAAAAGGAGCTGAAGAACATGAAGTGAGTAGATTCAATGAATCTGACCTAACCCTAAGATCTACGAATGAGATTGAGTGGCAAAAGATGAGTTAACCTAATTGAGGAAAGAATAAAAGGACCTGAGCATTTGGATATGCAAGTGCATGGGTGAATAGAGAATGCTGGAAGATCATAAAAGTTTTATTAACTAAATAAGCAAAAAAGGCTGAAGGAGAATTGTGGTGGTTGCTTGAAGAAAAGTTTTGAGTTGATCAGAGATGGAGATGGAAAAGTTTCAAAGTCAGTAAACCAGCATTAGTGTATGGAATCAGATTTGATATTTGCAAAGTGAGTTGTATATTTTTCAGATAAATATTACTGCTACTTTCTAACCATTGTAACAGTCAAAATCCTTTTAACAGACGTTGACCTAATAGTCATATGTTAAATCCTTTGAACAAGGTTGCATTCTAATGGAGTATATGTAAGTCCTATGACTAGGCTCACTTTTAACAGGGTGATTGAAATCCTTTAACCGAGTCATAGATGACAGTGTGTATTGTAACCTTGGATAGAGCTGGCTTTTTACCGAGCTCACTTTAGAAGAGTGAAAATAATAGTAGCATGTTACAAAGTGGTTTTTCACAAATTGGGTTTCTACTATAAATCCTGGTGTTGATACTTGTGTGAATATTTTGGTTTGAACATTTATGTGTTTTACAAGTTAAGTTACAGTTGGGTAGTGGACTACATTGTTATATGTTTCAATTATTGAATCAGTGATGACTGAGTTTGTTTTGGTTTCTGGATCTGATGTAAGGAAAAAAAATTTAGATTGTTTTATATATCAGGACCTGAGAACAACTGATTCACCCCCCCTCTCTATTGTTCTAAATCATATTAACAATTGGTATCAGAGCTTTGTTGCTTATTATTAGTGTTGACAAAAATCAAGTTTAAAGGGGCTTGAAGCAAAATATCAGGATGGATAAGAAGGAGGTACCGAAGCTGAACAAGGAAAACTTCCCTGCATGGCAAAGCTTGATGAAGTTGTATCTGGCTAGTATTGGTGACTCTAGAAAGTACTACATTGAGAATAGCTATGTCTCACCTGATGCACCTTTGATTGCTAAAGAAATGAGAGCTAACAAAGAACATAATCAGGGAATGCTAGAAATTGCATCTGCCCTAAGCTATCAAGATTTTGAGGACATTAAGGACTGCACAACTACTAAGGATATGAGAGACACACTTGCAAGGATCTATGGTGGTGACTTAAATGTGCTGAAAGAAAAGGCCGAGAGTATGAGAGGTAAGTTTGATGAAATGAGAATGCAAGAAGGTGAAAACATTACACAATATTATTGTAGAATAAGAGAAGTTGTGAATTCTATTAGAGGAGAAAATGGGGCTATTGATGATGAAATTATAATTGGGAAAGTACTAAGAACCCTGCATCCTATATATTGTATTAAGATCTCAGCTATTTAGGAATCTAGATGTAACTCTGCTAATGTGCTTACTTTGGAAATTTTTGTTGGTAAGCTTACTACTTTTGAACTCTCTAACTATGATAATTTCACTATTGGAAGCATTGGTAATGTTGAATCTACTTTCAAGTCACAACTAGTTCTGAACAAGCCAAAGAAAGAAAAAGAAAGATGCATCAGTGATAGTGAAAGTGAAAGTGAAAGTGATAGTGAAAGTGAAGGTGACAGTGACACTTCTGATGAAGAACTAGAAGATCTAGAAGCTGTTATGGTTAGAAGACTCAAAAGGGGAAACAGAAAGTATAAAGGTAAACTCCCTATTATATGTTTTGCATGTAATAAAGTTGGTCATATAGTTGCTAGATGTCCTGACAGGAAGGATAAAGATGATGAAAGGAAAAGAAAACAAAAAGACAAAAGAGATGAAAGAAGCTACCGATGGAACAAAGACTACAAAGGAAAAGGTAAGAAATCTTGTTACATTGCTGAAAAAGAAACTCACACTGATAGTGATGATTTTGAAATTGAGGTAGTCTATGTTGCAATGAAAGATGAATCTAATGAGGATGAGAAAACTGCTTTGATATCCTATGTGAACAAGAATGATAAATGGATTATTGACAGTGGTTGTTCACATCACATGACTGGTGACAAAAATAAGTTTGAGATCTTACATCATTACAAAGGTAAAAGTGTAAAATTTGGTAATGATGCACCATGTCCTATTAGAGGAAAAGGTTTGATTAAACTGACTGATAAGATATCTTGTGAAGATGCATATTGGGTTGAAGGTCTTAATTATAATTTGTTAAGTGTTTCTTATCTTAACAAAATTGGTTACCAAGTGGAATTTCATCACAAGAAAGCTAAAATATTTAATGCTACTAGAGAACTAATTGGAAGTGGTGATCAGACTAGAGGTAATTTTTTCTATCTTGACCTATCTGAAGAAACATGTTTAATTGCACAACTTGATGATATTTGGTTATGGCATAAAAGGCTATGCCATGTTAACTTTGACAATCTGGTAGAGATAAGTAAGAAGAAAAAGGTAAGAGGTCTACCTAGATTGAAGAAACCTAAGAATGTGATGTGCAAGGAATGCCAATTAGAAAAAATGACAAAGTCAAGTTTTAATAGAAGATCCTTTACTTCTGAAAAAATTTTAGATTTGGTTCACACTGACCTTTGTGGACCTATGGGTGTACAAAGTTACTTTAGTGCTAGATACTTTATCTTATTTGTTGATGATCATACTAGGATGATGCATGTAATGTTTATAAAAGAAAAATTTGAAGCTTTTAAATTCTTTAAGTGGTGTTTGGGTAAGGTTGAGAAGGAGACAGGTAGGAACATGAAATGTCTTAGATCTGACTTAGGTGGAGAATTTACATCAAATGAATTTAATCTATTCCAATGACAGAGGAATTAAAAGACAGATGTCTGTACCTAGAACACCTCCACAGAATGGTATAGTAGAAAGGAGAAACATATCTATCTTGGATTGTGCAAGGACATTATTGATTGAAAAAAATGTGGCACAAAAATATTGGAAAGAAGATATAAGCACTTCTGTTTACACTCTTAACTGGGTACATATCAAGAAAGGTACAAATCTAACACCTTATCAATTATGGCATGGGCATGCACAAAGTGTTAAATACTTTAGAATCTTTGGAAGTAAGTGCTATATATTAAAGGACACTAGGAATGGAAAGTTTGATGCTAAGAGTGATGAAGCCATATTCCTAGGGTATTCCACAAAAAGTAAAGCTTATAATTGTTTGAACTCTAACACTAAAAAAATTGTGGAAAGTGTGAATGTCAAAATTGATGAGTATGTAGAAAGAAATGAAGCTGATAGCAAAAGAGAACCAGAAAATTATAGATCTTTTGTGTACACTGAAGAAGAAGAAGAGGAAAGTAATAGACTTCCACCTAATGCCAAGTATTGGGTAAGCAATGTCGAGAGATAGATAGATGCTACCAAGCATCAGGAAAATAGTGTCGAGAGAGAACAAGATCATGTCGAGCTACAAGAAAATGCTGTTGAGTATTAGGAAGAGGTTGTCGAGCATTCAGAAGTTGAATCTGACAATATTATTGAGGAACATGATGAAATAGAGGAGAGAGGAGCTAAACCTATTTTGGTAAGATATGTAAGAAGACATCACAAGCCTGAACAGATAATTGGAGACAAAAATACTAGAATTCAAACCAGAAGTAAGATTAAGGATCTAACATGTCTACTATGTGAATTTGTGTTGGAAATATTTAAGAATTAACCAAGTTACTGAGAGGGGAGGGGTGAATCAGTAACTTCAAATTTTCTTTCAATTACAGATGTATTAACATATAGTTCACTTTATCCTTATGCATATAGAAAGCATGAAACTTAAAAGCATTCACAACAATGAAACATAGATTTGGTTACCCAGAAACCTTCCAAAAGAAAGTAAAACTAGGGTGGGGATGAAACCCACAAAGCTTTAGTACTGCAGTATAAAGTTGGCCGGTTAAGGCTTACAATTGATCACTTCTGATGATCTGCCCTGCTAGGAGCAATAAGGACTGCTAGGTCCACCTTGTTAGAGGATTTTTACAAACTTGCAAAAGAAGTATGTACTCGGTAAAGAGATTTTACAAAAGACTGTTAAGTCTACCCGGTTAAAGGATTTTAGTACTGATTCACCTATTAGGATGAAACAGTAGATCTCTTGCTTTGCAACTAGATTACTGAATGAGATTCGCTGATGTACTGAAAACCTTCTGTGATGAATTTGTCTTTGCTGTTCCTTATACTGCTGTAGCCCTTTGTAATTTGCTTATCTCTGCCTTTCTTTCTTTTTCACATTCATACTCATTACATCTTGGCATTTTTACAACATTGTTTATATACAAGTCTAAACAATTAATTACAATTACAATTACAAAGTCAGCTTGACAAATAAACATAAGTTCTACTAAGTCGGCCCAAGTATGGTTACATGGTTCTTGCAAACTAACTTAGTGACTTTCTGATACTCAGCGTCCACTACATTACTCGGCATCATCATGCACTCAATAGAAGTGAAGGCACGGTTCATATTAACCACTCGGTAGGTTTTGAACTCGGTAAATACTGGTGACTCGGTAGACATAATGTTACTTAGTTTACACTGTCCTGCTCGGTTTGCACTGTTCTGCTCGGTTTGCACTGTTCTGCTTAGTTTGCACTGTTCTGCTCGGTTTGCACTGTTCTACTCAGTTTTCACTATTCTGCTCGGTTTGCACTGTTCTGCTTAGTTTGCACTCAGAATGCAAATAAGTGTTGTCACTAGTGGCAATCCTGCTTAATGCGAACAATCTCCCCCTTTGGCATTAGTGACAAAAACACTTATTGCCCAAAACTTATATACATGAACCATGCTGAGATTTATTTTGATTTTTCAAAATTTGTCTTTGTAAATTATCTCCCCCTTTCAATGTGCTAACTTTTTCTTCTATACATATCTCCCCCTTTTTGACGATAATGCCAAAGGTGTATATACAAGTGATTTATAGAGAGAATCCAAAATTTGATAGAAAATTAGAATGTACCTTCATTATCAATGCCAGGGTTCTGTCCCAATTTTCTTGCAGAATCTTGCATGTTTGGATTGCAATTTGGACGTCTGCAGAGAGTTCAATCATGTGATCTGCTATTGAGAACTGATTGTCATGAATCAATATTTTGGAATGTTCAATTTGCTTATACATTGTATTCATGATGGGAAGGATCATGTTCTGAATGTCTAGTAGTGTGGACCAGATCCTTGTGTCTTCTTTCAATAGTTCTAACTGCATATTTGATAGATATGAGATTTTCATGTGATGAGCAGAGTTTGAACTTGGTTCAAGTTGCAGCTTCTGTATGCTAATCTTCAAATCCTCATCAATTTTATTCATTTTATCCTTGACATCCTTTGTGAATTCAGCAATATTGCACAATCTAGCCAAAAGAGAGGTAACATTCGAATAGGAAGATTCAATGTTTGACAAAACTGAAGACAATTCGACTTGATTAATAGCTATGTGTTGAGCAATGTGCTCAAGCACTTTATTGTTGAATCTCTTCTCGGCTTTTTCAAATAACTTTTTTGTCCCAGATGAATCCTCATTGTACTTATTTACTGCTTCTGCTGATTGTAACAAAACATGTTGAGAGGAGTCTACTTTAATACCTAATGCTTCAGACAAAATGTCCTTAGCATCCTTAATGATTTGATATTCCTTGTCTCTCTCCTCTTTAAGCTTCTTTTGCTTTGCTTTCCTTTGGAGGATTTCACCTATATTTTGCATTTGGTCCGCTGATAGATTTGCAAAATCTAATGTTGGAATCTCTATTTCTTCATCTAGGTCTATATCCTCTACTATATTCTTGCCCAAAAATCTTATACTCGGTTGAGCCTTAGGCTTATCTATACTTAATGCCTTAGTAGTAGTGACAGTAGACATAGTAGGACTGGCTATAGAGACTGGTATACTGTCTACTGGAGAACTTAAAGTATTTACACATGTAGAATCAAAAATTGGAATACTTACTGCTAGAAAACTTGATGAAGTAGGAGACTACAACTCGGTAGAAGAAATGGTAGTTGCTTCTATTGTTGCTATAGGTGATTGGACAAATGTTGAAGTTGTCCCAACCATGCTTGAAGGTGTCTCCGGGCTAGATGTAGTAACTTTTACTAGAGAGGTAGGAAGTGATGCAATGACTTCTACCACTATCCTCACAGTATCATCTACCTCAGTGGCTTCTTCTTGTTCATCACTGTCATCTTCAATGTCTTTTATTATAATTGTTTCAATACTCAGTTGGTGAAGATGGTATATGTTCTTCCATGTGGCATTTGCAGCCTTCACAACCGATTCAATATTGTTAATCAAAATCAAACAAGTATTGAACTTCAGTGTCATCTTATTTTCATTCTCCTTCAATGCCTTCTTTATTTCATCATTTTTCAAGCTTGGCATTAACTGTCTCAGGGTTTGATCAAATATGTCTTTTACAGTTTTCTTGGCATTGCTCCATCTCATTTTTATTGGATCTAATAAAGCTGCTGGAACTTGTGGGGCTATTTCATCAGGGGAGTATTTCCACTATCCCATCTTTTCAATAACAACATCTTCTATTTCCTTTTGTTATATTTCCAATTTGGTTTCATATTTAAAAGATTTTATATTACTTACTCCAGATCCTGATCCTTCTCTAAAAAGTTTGATCTTCTCTTGAAAGGTTAGAGGAGGCCTTTTGAATATTATATCTTTGTCTGCCTTATCTGCCTTACCTCTTGCACTTCTCCTTGTAAATACAGCAGTGGGAGGCTTAGGTGTCTTAGTGATGAATACCTTTCCTTTCTTCTTTGCAGGTTCTGGTTCCTCTATTTTCTCATCCTTTTCCTTTTCTTCTTCAGTGTCTTCTCCTTTTTCCTCGGTTAGCATTTGCATTTTGGCTATCCTCTTCTTTCCTTTATTTACCACCTGTGGAAGCTTTATGCTTAATTCAATTCTCACCTTTGCTTCATCATATGTTCCAAACTATGGGGCTTTGGGATTAACAGGCTGATTAAGAAGGGCTTCAATGATATTCTTGGTTTCATCAATGTTTACCTCATAAGGAAGAGGTTTTACATGTACAATCCTCAGTTTAGCTGCTTGAATGTATACTTTGTCACAGTCCACCATGAAACAAATGTCATCCTTATAATCTTCGACCAACTTCTGTGGAATCCAGAATCTATCATTCATTTTCTCTTTGAAAGACTCAAAATAACTGTCCATGATGCTCTCAAAATTTTCACCCATTTCTGAAATATATTCATTTATTTCATAAAGAACTGGCACATCTTTTCTCCATACTAATTTTCCTTTAGAAGGGAAGAATTTCTGAACATAGAAGAATAAACAGACCAGTAGAGATCCAAACTTACATGGATTGTTTTTGGAAGTTTGAATGCTTACCATGTTCTTGTTAAACTGTTTTAACAATAAATCTGCAAGGTCAAATGTTAAGTTATTCTTGACCACCTTGTATGCTAGGTCTATGGCTTCACAGGATACACTATTCTGTCAACTTGAATTGTATATCTTATGGGCAATGATGTGTGTTCCAAATTTCAGTTCAGCATCAATAATGCTTCTTACTTTCATGCCTCTACCATCCCACTTGGCTAGAGTTTTCTTCTCCAGTTCCGGTTGACCTAGGGTTTTGGTAGATTTAGCTTTGTTCAACATGGGAAGACCAGTGATTTGATGAATTATCTTCTTAGTGATCTCTATGGGTTGCTCAAGCCAAATCTTTCCATCATGTACACGGCTGAGAATGTATCTAACCCATTTCTCCTAAAATTTTTGAGGTAAGTGTGCAATGTGAACTAATCCCTTGTCTTCCAGATGTTTGTGCTCGGGTTTTAGAATACCATCCACACACAATTCCTCACGCACAATATCTAGCTCTAGGTTTCCCATTTCTTGAATTGAACAATTGAAATGATTGCGAATATCGTTAACAAGTAGTACCTTAGGAGGAATCTGAGATTGAGCTCCGTTCAAATCTAGGGCTGCTGCAATTGTGGGCACGAGCTTGAAATCTAGTGCACTCCATTCCCCTTTGATTATCATTTCTATTCCTTTCATCACTAAAGTGCTGGATGATGCCATGGTAGCTCACAAAAAACTCTATTCACAAAAGTATTTGAATCGCTGGATTGCTCTTGAAATTTTCTGCTCTCAAAGTGCTTAAAGTTCGCGGTGAAGAATGAGTTTGATTTCTTGCATTTTGTTTACAACTCTATCATTAATGCTTATTACAAATTAGGGTATGAATTCCGATAGACTGTCACCCACTATGAATTAATTGCTTGGTAAAGACTTCGCAACTCGGTGAATTTGAGAATTCAAATTGCTCCGACCTCGGTAAAGACTGATACCGACCTTGCTCAGTAAAGACTGATACCGATCTTCATGTGATCTTTTTTGTATGCCAATTTAGATCTTTCTTTTAATTCAGTTCTGGAACTGCTTGAAATTGTTTTATGAGAATACAGTTCCAGTGCTCTCTTGGAAATTTAGTTTGAGTCGGTAGAGTCACCCATTCCATTACTTGGATTGGTTTGCTCGGTAGATTTAGGAATCCACTGTTGTCTTACCTATTTCCTGACCTTAGTTGCTTCATTCTTCTTTTCATCTTCAACTTCACTAGCATTCATGCAATTTCTAGCTATGTGACCGAGTTTAGTGCATTTGAAGCATCTTACAGTAGTATCTCTTTTTGTTAGATGATGTTTTATGCAGTTCATGCCAATGTGTCCATATTCTCCACAGTAATGACATCTACACCAGGTGTTGTAATCCCATCCAAACATTGCTTTCATAATTTGTTTAGCTGGATTGAATGTTTTGGATCTGCACTCAGATGCCTTGTGACCTTGTTTGTTACATTTGTGACAATTACCTTTGAATCTTGGTTTTTCCCTGCATTCATTTGCTTTGTGACCGTGTTGATTGCAGTTGTAGCATTTTCCATTGAATTCTACTTTTTCATTCCTCCAACATTTATTTGAAGTATGTCCTATTTTGCCACAATGATTACAAGTAGGTTTCAGATTTCTTTGAGTACCTTATTTAGAAGATTCACCTTCTCCATTGTATCCAAGTCCTGCTTTTCCATTTTGCCTATGAAGATTTTGATTATACAGCTGATCTAAGTCTTGTTCGCTTTTCAGCATTCTTTCATTGATTTGTTTTTCAGTGTTTAGGTCATCCACCAATCTTTGATTGATTTCCTTTTCAGATCTTAATTCTTCTCTTGTGCTTTCTATTTCTGAACTTAGAGTTAGAATTTCCTCATTTGTATGGGAGATCTGATCAATTAGGTTTTCTAGCTGAAGGGTTTTATTTTGGACTTCATTGTTCCTTCCATCTAATTCATCTTTCAACTTGTTTCTTTATTCTAAGATCTCACAAAATCTTGTAGAGTGTAGTTCTTGTTCCCCTTTTAATTTTCTCACTTCTTCTTGCAGAGACCCATTCTTTTCTAGGAGTTCTTTGACATCATTGTTTGCTTCATCTGAGCTATCTGAGGGAAAAAGATCTTCAATCTTTTCTTCAATGTAATTCTGATCATTCATTTGATTTGCAAGTTCCTTCCTTCTTCTTAGGGATTGGGAAAGATGTTCTTTTGCTTCTTTAAGTTTAGCTATGGCCATTTCTAGATCTAGCTTTTCATTTTCAATCACCTTGTTCAGTTTGAATACCTCCATTGTCCTGGATCTTTGCTCAAGCTAGTTAAGCTTTATTTTGAGAACCAATACTGCTCTCATACCAATTGTTGGAAATATTCAGGAATTAACCAAGTTACTGAGAGGGGAGGGGTGAATCAGTAACTTCAAATTTTCTTTCAATTACAGATGTATTAACATATAGTTCACTTTATCCTTATGCATATAGAAAGCATGAAACTTAAAAGCATTCACAACAATGACACATAGATTTGGTTACCCAGAAACCTTCCAAAAGAAAGTAAAACTGGGGTGGGGATGAAACCCACAAAGCTTTAGTACTGCAGTATAAAGTTGGCCGGTTAAGGCTTACAATTGATCACTTCTGATGATCTGCCCTGCTAGGAGCAATAAGGACTGCTAGGTCCACCTTGTTAGAGGATTTTTACAAACTTACAAAAGAAGTATGTACTCGGTAAAGAGATTTTACAAAAGACTGTTAAGTCTACCCGGTTAAAGGATTTTAGTACTGATTCACCTGTTAGGATGAAATAGTAGATCTCTTGCTTTGCAACTAGATTGCTGAATGAGATTCGCTGATGTACTGATCACCTTCTGTGATGAATTTGTCTTTGCTGTTCCTTATACTGCTGTAGCCCTTTGTAATTCGCTTATCTCTGCCTTTCTTTCTTTTTCACATTCATACTCATTACATCTTGGCATTTTTACAACATTGTTTATATACAAGTCTAAACAATTAATTACAATTACAATTACAAAGTCGGCTTGACAAATAAACATAAGTGCTACTAAGTCGGCCCAAGTATGGTTACACAGTTCCTGCAAACTAACTCAGTGACTTTCTAATACTCGGCGTCCACTGCATTACTTTGCATCGTCATGCACTCGGTAGAAGTGAAGGCATGGTTCATACTAACCACTTGGTAGGTTTTGAACTCGGTAAATACTGGTGACTCGGTAGACATAATGTTAGTCAGTTTACACTATCCTCCTCGGTTTGCACGGTCCTACTCGATCTGCACTGTTCTGCTCGGTTTGCACTGTTCTGCTCGGTTTGCACTATTCTGCTCGGTTTGCACTGTTCTGCTTGGTTTGCACTGTTCTACTCAGTTTGCACTATTCTGCTTGGTTTGCACTATTATGCTCGATTTGCACTCAGAATGCAAATAAGTGTTGTCACTAGTGGCAATCCTGCTTAATGCCAACAATTTGAACCTAAGTCAACTAGAGAGGCATTGGAGAATGAAGACTGGATACAAGAAATGAATGAATAAATTGACCAGATAGAGAAGAATGACACTTGGACTCTAGTGCCGAGACCTGAAAAGAAAAATGTTATAGGAACAAAGTGGGTGTTTCAGAATAGGATGAATGAAAATGGTGAAATCACTAGGAACAAAGCTAGGATGGTATGCAAAGGCTACACATAAGAAGAAGGAATAGATTATGGGGAGACATTTTCCCCTACAGCTAGATTGGAAGGAGTAAGAACTGTACTTGCATATGCTGCTTATAAAGATTTCAAGGTATATCAAATGGATGTCAAGTCTACATTTTTTAATGGTATACTGGAAGAAGAAGTTTACATAGAACAACCATAAGGTTTTATTGATCCAAACAGAAGACACATGGTGTGTAAACTGAACAAAGCAATATATGGATTGAAGCAAGCTCCCAAAGCATGGTATGAGAGGTTACATAACTACTTGGTACAGATTGGATTTTCAAGAACAAATGACACAAGCAATCTATACATGAAGGATGAAGAAGGTAAAGGTATCCCATTGGCAAAAAATTTTGTGGATGACATTATTTTTGGTGGACAAGATGCATTATGTAAATTTTTTTCAAATGAAATGAAAACTGAATTTGAAATAAGTATGTTTGGTGAGATCAAATTCTTTGTTGGTTTACAAGTATATCAAAGGAAGAATGGAATTTTCATCACACAAACTAAGTATGTTAATGAAATACTAAAAAATTTTGGGATGGAAGATGCTAAACCAGTAGGAACTTGTATGGTTATTAGACAAAAGCTATCTAAGAATGATGATGCTATAGAAGTGAATCAAACTTTGTACAGATCCATGATTGGAAAATTGTAGTTTGTTGTACATAGTAGACCAAATATTGCATTAGTTGTTGGGATTGTGGAAAGATTCTCTACCAATCTTAAGGAAACAGACATGATGGCCATGAAAATAATTATGAGATACTTGAAAGGAACTACTGACTATGGTCTATATTATAAGAAGGATGACAAATTTGAGCTCAGAGTGTATATAGATTCTGATTGGGGAGGAAATGTAGATGACATAAAGAGTACTAGTGGTGGAGCTTTCTTTCTTGGACAGAGATTTGTCTTCTGGACAAGAAAGAAACAAAATTGCATTCCCCAATCTACTATTGAGGCCGAGTATGTTGCTGCTTCAGTAAACTGTTCAAATTTGGTATGGATAAAATAATTATTGATAGGAATGAAAGAAGAAATCACTGAATCTATTGTTATTTTCTATGACAACAAAATTGCTATCAATATTTCTAAGAATCTAGTGATGCACACTAAGACCAAGGACATTGCAATCAACTATCACTACTTGAGAGAATTAGTTCAAGATAAAGAAGTCTGAATGGAATATGTGAATACAAAAGAACAATTAGTAGACATATTCACTAAAGCTTTACTTAGAGAAGCTCATGAATATTTGAGAAGTCAATTAGGGGTTCTTCCCCTAACTGAGGCTGCCTAGACAAGCTAGGAGCACTACATCAAATGTGCTACAACAGAATATTTGAAAAATTGATGCAGAAGATTGTCACACTTTAGGGCTGGCCTAGAGTTGTGAAAAGAAGCAAAGACAAGGAATTAGTCATAAGCAAGATGATAGAGGGAGAAACACTGAGCTGCATAGATATTATCTACATCTGATGGATGTATCTCATAGTCACTTCTTTGGCATTTTTGTCAAAGAGGGAGATGAACTGATATGATATCACATGACACTGAAAGGTAAAAGGGAGATGAACTAAAATGAACAATCAGGATAGAGGGAGATCTGAATACTTGTGATGGTCACAGAAGTGAGGCTTATAGGATTCTGAATTAGAATGAAGCTAAGGATATTATAAACAATTCTCTAATGGATAGATAAGTTTTGGATTGGTTGGTAATCCATGTGTTATTCAGGTGATATCATATGGTGTTGCCATCAGTGCCAAAGAGAGAGTTTGTTGGAAACTGCAATTGAAACAATTATTGTATTGTCATTGATGTCAAACCTTAATTAGTAAGACTATTTCTACTTAGGAAAGTACTATATCTATTTGAGTCTTGCTGAGGGGCTAGGCAAGGTTGGTAATAATAGCACCTAAGGAAAGGTTGAGTTATCTTGATATTACAAAGAGTACTTGACTATGTTGCACAATGATGAGACAATGTATTGTTTATCTTAGTAAGACTAGAGACTAAACTGGTAGGCTTGACCAAGAAAAGAATGGAAAATCATGTTTAAGCTGAGTGATGTTAGTGTCAACTAAGTTAATGTATGCCGAGAAAAAGTCTAGTGTCAATCGAACAATAGTTAATTTCTAAGGAAGATAGTGTAAGCCAAGGAAACATTTTTAGTAATGACCGAGCTTTCTACATGAAGATCGAGTAGTTGATCACAGTATTGATCAAGCATCAACAACTTTATATTTGAACAGAATTTAATTTTGGAGCCAACATTGTTGAATTCTTGGATTATGTAAAATGTGTTGACTTTAATTATTGATTGTTTGGAAGCAATAAATGCACTGTAAAATGTTTTATTGTAAATCTTTAAGAGATTTGAGATGATTCTAGAAAAGGAGCTGAAGAACATGAAGCGGGTAGATTCAATGAAGCTGACCTAACCCTAAGATCTATGAATGAGATTGAGTGGAAAAAGATGAGTTAACCTAATTGAGGAAAGAATAAAAGGACCTGAGCATTTGGATATGCAAGTGCATGGGTGAATAGAGAATGTTGGAAGATCAGAAAAGTTTTATTGACTAAATAAGCAGAAAAGGCTAAAGGAGAATTATGGTGGTTGCTTGAAGAAAAGTTTTGAGTAGATCAGAGATGGAGATGGAAAAGTTTCAAAGTCAGTAAGCTAGCATTAGTGTATGAAATTAGATCTGATATTTGCAAAGTGAGTTGTATATTTTTCAGATAAATATTGCTGCTACTTTCTAACCATTGTAATAGTCAAAATCCTTTTAAAAGAGGTTGACCTAACAGTCATATGTTAAATCCTTTGAACAAGGTTGCATTCTAATGGAGTGTATGTAAGTCCTTTGACTAGGCTCACTTTTAACAAGGTGATTGAAATTCTTTAACTGGGTCACACCTGACAGTGTGTATCGTAACCTTTGACAAGATTGGCTTTTTACCAAGCTCACTTCAGAAGAGTGAAAATAATAGTAGCATGTTACAAGGTGGTTTTTCCCAAATTTGGTTTCCACTATAAATCCTGGTGTTGATACTTGTGTGAATGTGTTGGTTAGAACATTTCTATGTTTTACAAGTTAAGTTACAGCTAGGTAGTGGATTGCATTGTTATATGTTTCTATTATTAAATCAGTGATGACCAAGTTTATTTTGGTTTTTGGATCTGATTTAAGGAATAGTTTTTGAGATTGTTTTATACATCAGGACCCAAGAACAATTGATTCACCACCCCGCCCCCCCCCCCCTCCCTCTCTATTTTTCTAAATCATATTAACAACAATAACATCCAAACGCCTAGCATGGTAGGCACTAAAAAAATATTTACAATGTCCCTCACGTTCACCTAAGTTTAGCAATTTGATGAATAGATAAAAATTGCTTTATCCTTGTCTTGGGCTATGGGTGGGGCTTGTGGGGTTCCATTCTAATTCTTCAATTTTAGATTGAACCTTCCTTACTATATGATCAATATTGGGAGGATGATAATTTGATGATGGATGGTCTACTATAAATTAACTACTTCTACATCTAAAGATTAGAGTGTACATATTTTTATTCCTCCATTCTTTTATTTTAATGTTTCTCCCCTATAAACAACTCTTGTGCTCTTTTAGAACTTGGAACTTGAGGGTTAAATATTTTGAAACATCTTCTATTTATCATCATGTTCTTCTATTTAGATTATCTATTAACTTTCAACACTTTTAGACAATGCAAAGTGTTGGGGATGGATAAACCATTCCTCCATGTTGACCCAAATATTTATTATTATTTTGGTTTGCCTTCATATGTTCTTTAGACATGGTGGTCATAATGAAATACCTATAATAGATATTAAACCATTTTTAACTCTTCTAGATTCTAACATTGAATAATTAGATACCTCTTTTCTTCTTTTTTGTTTGGATCTTCTAGATATCATGTGTCACTTATTTTAGGGTGACATTCCACATGGAAATATCTTGTATGTTTACATGCCACTATGCATATTTCTCTCCTTAGAATGTCTTTTATTCCCCTTTTAGAAATATGGTCCATTATAAGTGGTGATATTATATTATATTATATTATTATTTGATTATCTCTATATCACTAATCCTTCTTAAAACTTTAATTTTATTTTATTTTTGTCTCTTTGTGGGGACCAATTTAGTAGTCTATCTAATTTTTTTCCATGTTTTGTAGACATCTATCTTTACTACCCATATTGGTGTATATCTCATTCTATCTTGTGGATATCTATCACTTATACTTTTATAAGTGTTGTCTTAATATACTACAATATCATATGAATATCTATCATTTTCTACTCGTATTAGCATGTTAAATTTCACCCTATAATATGACTATACTTCCTTTACTACTTGTATTATTACATTACTAAAACTACCCTATCATGTGATAATCTATCTAGCTATCTAGCATAACACAACTTACATTTCATACCCAAGTAATATTTTTTATTTACCTCTATCTCTTATCATTATCTCTCCCTCGTATACAATGCTTGTCTCTAGTATGCACGTTGCATGTAATTTTGTTACATTTCATGGTTTTTTTCAAGAGGAAAGCTCATAAAAACAAAAGACACTAGTATTTTTATTCTAATTTAGATTTTATGTTTAACTACATGATAATATCTCTAAAGTAGGGTAAAATTGTAGCATTGTAATATTATTTTGTATGTTGTTTACTAGTACATGATTCTCCATTGTCCTCTTTCACTAATATTCCTAGCCACCTGGCCTTGTCAAACTACTACATTTGGGGCCAAATTTTGAAAGAAATTTCCAATGGATAATTCTTTTTTTATGAATTTGGTGTTTTTTTTGTAATAGTCCCCGATGGTGTCGATATTCTGATGGGTTTTAAATAGACCATTGGAATTCTGACAATTTTGGGGTATAGATGAAAAAAATTTGAAACGGCCAAATCATTTTTATTTCGATTACAGAGGAAAGGAGCAGGCCAAAGCTAAGTGCGAGAGAAGGTATGTGATTTCTTCATCTTTGATCTAGTATCTTTGATAGGCAATGTCTTTCGAGCCTCTAGCATCATATTTGACCGCAAATTTCAAATGCATTACATTTTATTTGATCATGAATCATGAAATTGGATTCATGTTTGTTGATATTATTGGCACAACCATTGTATATTACTAAGATTCTCACTGAAATGATCGCATTCTACTACTGTCATGTCCTAGCCCATGCTTTATCTCCATTGTTTGATGTTACTGGTGCTTCTTCTCAAGGATATCGATTCACTATTTTGAAATGTTTGGATTCATGTTTATTGATATTACTGGCACGACCATTGTATATTGATGAGATGCTCTCTGAAATGGCCACATTCTACTGGTGTCATGTCCTAGCTCATGCTTTATCTCCATTATTTGATGTTATTGGTACTTGTGCTCAAGGATATAGATTCAATGTTTTAAAATTTTGACTATGGTTATCAAATGGACAGTCTGTGAGCTTCTAGCTAAGCACCATTTGTATTGATAATTTAGGGCATCAAATTTATTGTATCATTGATATCTAAGACTTTGTTAAAAAGAAATAGGAAAAAAAATGATTTTGATTTATTTTCTCTATTTTGATCCCTAAGTGGTTGTTGCCATGATTTTTATGTTGAGTACAATTTTGATAGAATTTTAGATGGGTTTTCACTAGGGTTTTTGGTATATTGAGCTACAATAGAACATGATTCTTTTTGGTGCTTTTTTTTCCCATATTCAGTAGATAAAAATCATGGCAGGAGCCATTTAGCCATCAAATTGATGTTCCATTTATTTTACAAAGATATGGGTATGTGGATTTATCATTTAGTTGCTTGCGGTTATTGGTCAAATGCAAATAATTTGTCAAGTTGAAAGGGAAAGAAATAAGTTTGGTACTTTTGGTTTATGTTAAAAGTTGATTTCGTAAAGTCCTTAGAAAACACACTACATGTTCTAAAATGTAAAGAAGTTGAATTTTAAATATAAGATATATATCTCATCCATAGTAATCAAAAGAAAGGACATGAAACTAAGGAGATTTACCAATCCAAAAATATAAGAAAATAGAAAACATGATTGGTACCTTATGAATTGGTTTTTGAGGTGCACGATCTTCATCAATCTCCTCAGAAGAAGACCCCTCCTCACTGCTACTACTTTCTTGTTTAACAATTTGTTTGGAAAAATGTATTAACACCAAAAAAATTTACAAAACCGAACCAATGGCATGTTTACAACAAAGAAATAAAATGATAATAATATGCTGAAAAATCTATTCTATTTAATACACACCAAAGGACCAGTCCCAACAATTCTTAAAAATACTTTATTTGATATGATGAATTATTAATAGAGGTCTAATTCTATAGACTACTAGCATGAAGGAAGATTTGACCTAGCCAAATCTTCCTTGTACCACACAAAAAACTATGTGATAACTATGTCTACTCCAAACTTAATTGTTTAAGAATTCATCATATCAGATAAAGTATGTTTAAGAATTCTTGGAAGTTCTATTAGAGCTTTGTTGTAAACATGTCATTGGTTCAATTTTGTAATTTTTTTTTGTCTTAAATGCATTTAAATGGAACATTAAGCATAGTAATAAAATGCTCAATCTATTAGTAATTGGCAAATTAAATGCAGATAACACCTCTATAAGTTTAGCATGTTATTATAAGATACTAAAGAAGACCTGCTATTTTTCAGAGAAATCTTCATTGTCCCCCACAATGAAAACAATTAAGATTGACCTCCTACCCCAAAACAAAGAACATTGTAATAAGACCTTTTAATCCTAGTGACAAGACATAGAAGCATTCTAACTCATTTGTAAAGAAAATAAGATTTCTATAAAGTGAAAGGTTCAACCTAATTAATACTAGCACTTGCACTCAAAGGATAGTGATCTAGTTGAAAGACTTAAGAGAGACCTTGACCCAAGAGCTTCATCATCAAGCTCTACAACCTCTTGTAGCTATCTTCCTAGCAACAAGAGTAATTGGATACGTCAAATCTCTTAGAAGTTTGTATTTAGTTTATAGGTTGACTTTGTACAAAGTAGATTGTAATTGAAAATTGAAAAACTATTTGCATCTAGTCATTATTCATGCACTATGCAATATGCATTGTGCAATGCAATGAAATCAGCAATGTGTATAGAAATGACAAAAACTATATTCCGCAATTCTTGGGCTAAACTCTAAATTTATTTTCTTTTTAAATCTCTATGTTATTGAGACCACTTCCATTTTATTAAACACAAATTTTCCCAATTAAAAATATTAATTAGAATAAGATATAATATAGTGTTAAAATAAACTTTGTACAAAGACATGTAATGCTTATGTTAATTATCAAACACACATATGGATTCACTATTCTATTCATTGTTCCAAAAGATAGTGGATTACCAGAGTTGAAGAGAATTTAATCTTTTATTGATATTCCTCTTCTTTATTTCATACATATTGATGCAGAGCCCTCTACTATCACCTTAAGTAGACCAATTCAACTCAAGGATTCAACAAGTAACTTGGAATCCACTCAAGGATTAAGTAGAGTTCCTTGAATTTATTAATCACTTACACAACCCTGCAACACAAGTTCACTTCCTCATTTCTTTTGAATTCCTCCCAACACCATCTCCATCCTAGGCCACCTAGTGCACCTAGTGCTTGTACCATGTTAAAACCTCAACTAGGCTTTTCACCCTAATCCTAAAATCAAGTATCATTTTATCATGGTCTATTCACCATGATTCAACACCCCATTCACTCTGATCTATTCAACTTAGACCATTCTTCTTCTGCAGCCCTTCTAGGCCTATCTAGTAGCCCTACACACATAGACTTTAGAAAATTACACCCAAAGTCTCCAAACAACCTGGCAAAGTACTTACCTTTTCATGAAATACCCTTTTCAGAGTTACTAACCCCATCTCAATCTTAGTCTTCCATCCTTTGAATGGTGAGTACTTCTGATGTAGGGTTGGGGTCAGAAGGGGCTAAACAATGGCACACCGTAATGATCCACCCTACTCAATAACACATGGAAGCAACAAAAACACAGCAAGAGAGAGAATATAGGATCTTTCATTAACTTTCATCAAATAGATTCATGCATGTCAAGCTATAAGGCCTTCCCAGTTACGGTCTGATATTACAATAAATTATAGAGGTCCTCAACATGTGAGGATCTACCAACAATCTCAAATCTAATATTTTCTATCTTCCATGCTAAACTAACTCCTAAATTCTAAACAGAAAACTACATTTATACAAGAGGCTACCGAACTGAGTCAGCCTTCAGATCCACAATCAACAGAAGAAATGATCAGAACTAGGACCACATGCTTTCCAATGATTAATATCAACCTTAAATCTATGACCCATAATGAATGCACAAGTTGGCCTCAACAGAAACTCAAAGAAACTACTCAATAAGAAGAGATGACTGAGCAATAAACAAGCAACACCAAGCATTAGAGAAACAACTAACCACCTAGGAGATAACCAACCATCCTTAGTAACCAAAGGAAATTGACCAACTACCGACCAAGTCGATCAAAGAAGGAACCGAGCAACATAGAGGAACTCCCAAATATTTTTGGTGACACAGGATTGCCAAGGACCCGATATTCTCCTACATCGGATACTTGGGGTTATTTTGAAATGATTCTCTAAATCATTTAGTAGCTATGATCTGAGTTGCATCCAAATTGGACTATGAAATCCATGAACTATCTTTAATCAATTTGATCTTCCACTTTACTAGATATTCCATATACTATTTCCCTCTTGTACTCTTACCAATTCTTTGCTCTAAAATCTTTGCAACTTCCTCTTTCTACTTCTTAGGATATTCCATTAGTACTACCGTGTGTTGATCAGGTTCTTGATACTCATACAAATCTGCAATGTTGAAAATAGATGATATATCCATGTCATCAAGTAATTCAATCTCATATGCATTTCCACTGTAAAATTTTCTCAAAATATTGGAAGGTCCAAACTTCTTCATCTTTAGCTTACCATATGTTCCAATAGGAAACTAACCTTTCTTCAAATGAACCATCACTTCATCACCAACATCAAAAGTTTTATGTCTCCTTGATCTATTAGCTCTCTTTTTGTATTTCTGATTATTGTATTCTAGCTTTAGCTTCACATCTTCATGCAATATCTTCATGTACTCAGCAAATTTTACTCCTTCTGCACTTCTCTTACTTTCATCATCAATGTTCCTCAAATCAAATATGCCTCTTGACTGTATTCCATTCATAATCTCAAATGGTACTTTCCCAGTACTCCTATTCACTAAATTATTGTATGCAAGCTATGCTTGTTCCAATATAGAATCTTAATTACTTGGTGTGTCTCCAACTAAACATCTCAAAAGATTTCCCAAATGTCTATTCACAACTTATGTTTGTCCATCAGTTTCTTGGTGAAATGTAGAACTATATTTCAACTCAGTGCCAAATTTATTCCAAAGGGTCTTCCAAAAGTATCCAACAAACTTACTATCTTGGTCAAAGATAATACTCCTTGGTAATCCATGCAATCTGACAATTTTCTTAAAGAAATGATCTATTACATGCACTACATCTAATGTCTTTCTAAAAGATATAAAAAGTTCCATCTTAGAAAATATATCCACCACAACAAATATAGAATCATTACCTCCTACTGTCTTCAGTAAGCCAAGAAAAAAATCCATACTGATGTCAATCCAAGGTTTCTCAAGTACAACAATCAGTGTATACAATCCAGTATTCTGACTTACTCCTTTTGCAACATGACAAACTCCACAACTTTTCATAAATTTCTAAACATCTTTATACAAATTTGGCCAATAGTATTTCTCCTTAAGCAAATTCCATATTTTATCAATATGAAAATGTCCAGCCAAACCACTACTATGTTTCTCTTTTATCAGATTAGTTCTCATTACTCCTCATGGTATACACAACTAAATACCTTTAACTAACAAACCTTCCTGAATAAAATATTCATCCCATTTAGTGTCTTGTTGATGTTTAATAGGTGCTCTAGACTTTCTCCATGGCTCATAAAATTAGGATCAAACTCATAAGAATCTCTCATCTCATCAAAACCAAGAACTTCAATTTTCATCTCAGTCATCAAAGATCTTCTTCTACTCAATGCATCCAAAACTTGGTTAGTGACTCCACTCTAATGCTTTATCACAAATCTATAACTCTACAAATACTCAACCCATTTCATATGTCTCTGATTCAACTTTTTTTGACTACCCAAATACTATAAAGCCTTATGATCAATATATAACACAAATTCACTCAGTATCAAATAATGTCTCCATTTCTTCAGTGCTTGAAAAATATGATAGAATTTTTTATCATACATAGAATATTTCCTTCTAGCATCATTCAATTTTTCACTAAATAAAGCAACATGTATACCTTCTTCACTTAACATAGCTCCAATAGCACTTCACTTGCATCACATTCTTGTAGATCTCTATAGTTTTGTTGACTATTAGTGACTCACACTTACTCATTTATCTAGGAAATGATGGTCGGTCATCACTATGACCAAGTCATTATGTAAAGGCCAAGTTATGTAATGTATACTTACCAAGAAATAGTAATGTCAAGTAAACTTATGGTCACTATATATTTTTTGTATTAGCCAAGTCAAGTTTTTCTAAGTCATGTATGAAATGATTATCGAGCGATTGAGATTTCAACATATGACGAGTATAGTGAATGTCGACTATCAAGAATGTCATTTTCCAAGTTAGCCAGTAACTACATATGAGTTTTTTATGGCACAGTGATCGAGGTAAATCATTTTGCCTGACGTTCATGTTTTGTATTTTGTTTGTTGAAGTAATTACAAAGGTGATTATGCATCTATTTTGTAATCATTGATCCCTATGTAATACTTAGAGCCAATCATAAATTATTAAGGCTTAAGTGGAAAAAGGAGTTAATCTAAACTGTAGATCTTGAATCATGAAGATGTTTTGTTCATTATATAAGTTTAAGATCTAAACCCTAAAATGAGTGAGAGAGAGTTAGTGTAAAAAGAGAGGAGGCGAAGGGTATGAATGAATGAGTAGAGAGGCAGATTTAGATTAGTAAAGCATTTAGACTAAGTTCAATGACTAAGTTCAGTAGTGAAAGGACATAATAGAAATAAATGTGATAGAATAGATCAATACAATATTGTAAAGAGAAGATCTATAATCTACATACAGTGCAAACCAAAGGATCAAGTATTGAGACATTATAACAAGTGTATTAGGGTAAATATCTCAACTGAGTGGTCCTCATAGACATATTTTAATCTCTTAACTGAGTACTTACTTTGTTGTAAGTTTTTAAATCTTTTAGCAAGGTAGACTATATAAGTCTTTGAGCTCTTAACAAGGTAGACCCCTCACAAGGTAGATCATATTTTTATCAAATTTTGTAAGCCCTAAGAGGCAAATTTATTACTGCAGAAGTGAAGATTTGTGGGTGTCATCCTCACCCCAGTTTTACCTTTCAATAGTTTCTAGGTAACCAAAATTACTGTGTTATGAGTACTTTCATGGATGTTGCTTAGTATGTTAGTTATTTTGTTTTGATCAAGTATTGTTGATGCTATGTAAAAATTTCATACATGTTAAAATGGATTAGTAAGTGATATCTGATTCACCCCCCGCCCCCCCCCTCAGTATAACATTTCCCAACTATATTTCCAACAATTGGTATCAGAGCTACAAGGTTTCTCATATAAAGTCTAGCCACTTAAAGAAAAAGATCTTGAGATGGAAGTCTATGAGTTGGGAAATGATGCAGGAGCATCTTGGGTGTAAGAGCAATCTTGCATCACCCAAAAATATTTCTATTTTTGTATTCAATAAGGGCTATTTTGTGCAGAGCTGCTATTTATGGAAAGTTACTATTTTTGGTAATTTTCCTATGTGCTCAGAATGATCTTATTTCTTTCTTGGAGGTTCATTTTGGTCATATAAGCTTGCCAGTAAAGTTTCATTGCCAGATCAAGTGTATATTGGAAGATATTGAAGATTTTCGGTATTGGCAGCAGGGTACAGAAACTTTGAACTCAGTTTTGAAGGCTTTAGAGGCCCCAGATGAGGTCAAAAATTTGGGTGATGGGCGCTTGTGCAGGTCAAGCCTGTAGAGTGCTTCGTGACATTTTTGAAATGGGGTTATAATAGCCAAGCGGGTCAACTGGGGATGACTTATGGTCTTCGGAAGTTGGGCCACCTGAAATGGCAGAAAATAATTTTCTTCAAAATTTCTGTTCGGGTTTCAAAGGTTATCTTGAGCCAACTATGATGTAATAAAATGTAAAATAAAATAATTCTAAGTTGGTCGGCCTTATTGGCTAAAATTCTGGAACCTTCCCAGGCGGTGGAAAATTGCCTATATAAGGAAGGCTGTATTATTGTCTTAGGAGTTCAGAATAGTTCTGGGTAGTAGATCTGCGTAATAGTTCGAAGCTTTGTCCTATAGAATATTGTAAGGGAATGCCCATGTGGCTTTGCATATTGTAATTTTGAAAGTTTGTAATTCCACATTTGTGGAGATAATAAGAAGCCAATTTTCTGTTCTTGCATATTGTTGTTGTTTCTCTATTTCTGTTATGTGTTTGTGGTATTAAGGGGAGCACCCTTCATCAAGTGGTATCAGAGCAGGTTTTCTTGAGTGTGTAAACAGATCACCGACCGTGAGGTAGTTTGCACCAGGACCATGGCTAGGGTTTTAGCGCGCATCACAAAAATGCCTCCATGGAGGGAACGTGGCGGAAGAGCTGGTGTTGTAACACCTGAGGTTAGAGAGCTGCAGAGACAAGTGCGAGTATTGCAAGAAGAGTCTCACAGAGGAATGAATCTTAATGTCAGAGATGAAAGCGAGGATGAAGCCGAAGAAGAATATCAAGAAGGAGAAGTTGAAATTGTGAACCAAGAGGAAGAAAGACTTTTTCAGGCGATTTCCAAGATTGGGAAAAGACCTAAGATTGAGATTCCTACATTTTCTGGAAATCTTAACCCAGAGGAATTGATCGACTGGATCAATGAATGTGAGGAATATTTTGAGTACGAAGATGTTGAGGATCCTGATAGGGTCAATTTTGCGAAGGCCAGACTGAAAGGTCATGCGAAGATCTGGTGGCAAGAAATTCAATTGGAGCGAAATAGAAGAGGGAAAGATAAAATCACAAGATGGGATCGGATGGTGGATAAATTAAAGTGACAGTTCATTCCTGTTGATTATGAGCTTGACCTACTGAAGAAAATGCAAAGTTTGAAGCAAGCAGGAAGATCTGTTCAGGAGTATACAGAGGAGTTCTATCGACTCTTCATCAGAACAGGCCATGCAGAAGCTGATAAGGAGAAAGTTGCCCGATACCTTAATGGGTTAAGGCCAAGCATTCAGAAGGAGCTGAATCTGGTTCGAATGAACAGTATTGAAGAGGCATACTAGTTTTCCCTAAAAGTAGAGGAAAAGCTGAACAAGAAGTTTGAGAGCAGACAAAATGGAAGAGGTCATGGTGGAAGATCTGGCAGACGGTCATATGGCGGCTGAAATGAAGATCCGAAAAAGAAGGATGAGGCCAGTAGCAGTCAGAATCAGAGAGGAAATAATTCCAATCATTTCCAGGATCAGAGTAATAGAGATCAGAGAGGAAGAGGAAGAGGAAGAGGACAAGGATCTGGAAGAGGAGGCTTCCATGGAACATGTTTTCACTGTGGAGAAGAAGGTCATAGGGCATTTGAATGTCCTCAGCGCCAAGGCAGAACAGACAGGAGAAATGAAGGCCAGGCCAGAGTTGCACATATAGATGAAGATGCTAGATCATCAAATTCTGAGGATGCTGAAAGAGGAGAAATGCTAATTAACAAAAGAGTCTTGCTGAGTTGTGAGAACGAACCTGAATAAAGGAGGAGCCTATTTCGCACTCGATGCAAGTGTGAGGGTAAATGCTGTGATGTGATTATCGATAGTGGAAGCACTAACAATTTGGTGTCAGAAGAGATGGTGACAAAGTTGAAGCTCAAGAGACAGAAACACCCACATCCATATCGGATTGCCTGGGTGCAGGATGACCACAAGGTCATGGTCAGTGAACAGTGCCTAGTAAAGTTCAAGATCGGCGGGTACCAAGATGAGGTACTATGTGATATCATCTCTATGGATGCATGTTATATGTTGTTAGGTAGACCGTGGTAGTTTGACAGATGTGCTGTACATGATGGTTGTGCGAATACCTATTCCCTGACAAAGGATGGAGTGCGACATAAGCTAAAACCATTGAAGGAGACTGAAGAAAAGGTATGTGGTAATGCAAGAATAAGATTTTTTGATGGAAGAAAATTTCTAGATGGTATGAGGCATGAGCATGTGTGTTTTGCTTTAATTCCAAAAGTTGGTAAAGAAGAAGTAGAGGATGTACCTATAGAGGTTGCAGATTTGTTGAATGAGTTTCAGGATATTGTATCTGACAATGTACCTGATGGATTACCATCGGTAAGGAAGATCAGTCATCAGATGGATTTGATTCCAGGAGCTAGTTTTCCAAACAAGGCAGCACATAGAATGACACCAGCAGAAAGTGAAGAGTTGAATAGACAAGTACATGAGTTATTGCAGAAGGGGTTGATTTGAGAGAGTCTGAGTCCCTGTGCTGTACTTGCGGTATTAGCACCAAAGAAGAATGGAGAGTGGAGGATGTGTACAGAATCCAGAGCAATAAACAAGATCACAATTAAGTACAGGTTTCCATTGCCACGAATGGATGATATTATGGACTGTTTGAGTGGAGCTGTGTATTTCTCAAAGATAGATCTGAAAAGTGGATATCATCAGATTCGGATCAGAGAAGGAGATGAATGGAAGACTACCTTCAACACAAAGGAAAGACTATACGAGTGGTTAGTCATGCCTTTTGGGCTAACCAATGCACCGAGCACTTTCATGCGGCTCATGAACGAAGTTCTAAAAAAATTTCTAGGTAAGTTTGTCATTGTTTACCTAGATGATATTTTGATCTTTAGTAAGACATTGGATGAGCATATGATGCATATTCGTATGGTATTTGAGAAGTTGAGAGAAGAGAAATTGTTGATTAATTTGAAGAAGTGCAATTTTGTGAAGAAAGAGTTAGTGTATTTGGGATTTGTAGTTTCAGCAGAAGGTCTAAAAATGGACCCAGAGAAGGTACAGGCTATCTTTGAATGGCCTACTCCAAGGAGTGCTACTGAGGTAAGATCTTTTCATGGTCTAGCTAGCTTTTACAGAAAGTTTATCAGAAATTTTAGCAGTATTTGTGGACCCTTGACTGAAACAATGAGAGGGGATAGAAAAGAGTTTAAGTGGACTAATGGGGCAGAAAAGAGTTTTCAATTGTTGAAACAAAAAGTTACAGAACAACCTGTTTTAGCACTTCCAAATTTTAATAAGGTGTTTCAAGTAGATTGTGATGCTAGTGGTACTGCAATAGGAGCTGTTATAAGCCAAGAAGGTAAACCTGTTGCTTATTTCAGTGAGAAGTTAAATGATGCCAAGAGGAAATATTCTGTTTATGATCAGAAATTTTATGCTATAGTTCAAGCATTAAAGAAGTGGAGACATTATCTGCTTCCTAAGGAGTTTGTTTTGTATACTGATCATCAAGCTTTGCAATATTTAAATAGTCAAGGAAAATTGAATCAAAGGCATTTGAAATGGGTTGAGTTTTTGCAGAGTTATACATTTGTTTTGAAACATAGGAGTGGAAAGTCTAATAGGGTTGCAGATGCTCTTAGTAAAAGGAAACTATTGCTGACAGAAATACAGATTGAAGTGGTTGGGTTTAAGGAACTCAAGAATTTGTATCCAGAGGATCCTAATTTTGGTGAAGCTTGGAAAGCTTGTGCAGAGCCTGTTACTCTAGACAGGATGAAATGGTTGGATTTCATCATCCAGGATGATATGCTATTCAGAGGGAGTCAGTTGTGCATTCCACAAATTTCTATGAGGGAGAATCTCATCAAGGAGAAGCATAGCGGAGGATTAGCTGGACATTTTGGTCATGATAAAACCCTTGGTTTGGTTAGTGAGAATTATTATTGGCCACAGTTGCAGCAAGATGTGAAGAAGTTTGTACAGAGTTGCAGAGTATGTCAGATGGTGAAAGGAGTGAAGCAGAATACAGGGTTGTATCAGCCATTACCTATACCAGAGAAGCCTTGGGAGGATATCAGTATGGACTTTGTTCTTGGTTTACCGAGGACACAGCGGGGACATTATTCAATTTTTGTGGTAGTTGACAGATTTTCAAAGATGGCACATTTCATTCCTTACAAGAAGACTAATGATGTTGTTCATGTAGCAGAATTGTTTTTCAGAGAAGTAGTGAGACTTCATGGTTTGCCAAAGACCATAGTTTCAGATTGAGACATTAAGTTTGTTGGATATTTTTGGCGTACATTATGGAAGAAGTTGAAGACAGATTTAAAGTTCAGTTCATCACATCATCCACAGACTGATGGACAGACAGAGGTGGTGAATAGGAGTTTGAAAAATTTGCTGACATGTTTGGTTGGAGATAAGCCAACAGGATGGGATTTGATTTACCACAGGCGGAATTTGCATACAATAATTTTGTCAACAGGAGCACTGGTAAATCACCATTCCAGATTGTATATGGAAGTAGTCCAAGAAATGCATCTGAATTGAGAAAGATAGATAAAGGAGAAATAAGTAGTGCTGAAGCTGAGGATTTTGCAGAACACTTGAAGAACATCCATGAGGAGGTGAGGAAGCATATTACCAAGATGAATGCACAGTATAAGGCAAAGGCAGATGAGAAAAGGAGGTATAAAGAATTTCAAGTTGGCGACGAAGTCATGGTTCATTTGCGGAAGGAGCGGTTTCCAGTTGGTACATATAACAAGCTGAAAATGAAGAAGTTCAGACCATGTAGGATACTGAAGAAACATGATTCAGGAAATGCATATGAGGTAGAATTGCCTGCTGAGCTAAATATTTCACCAGTGTTTAACATTTCAGATCTGACAGAGTATCATGAAGGAGGTGTTGAAGATGAGATCATAGCAGCACAGTGGAGTATTCCAGCAACTAGTTCAGACAATAAGGAGATCAAGGATATACTGGATAGTCATGTTGGCAGAAGCACAAGGAACATGACATATGAAGAATATCTGGTCAAATGGAAAGGATGACCTATTAAAGATTCATCATGGCTGACAAAGGAGGAGGTTAGCCATCTTGGTTTTCCTCTGCACACCTGAGTCGTGACAGGGTCACTTCTCAAATTACCCTGGGTGTTTGATGCAGGAGCATCTTGGGTGTAAGAGCAATCTTGCATCACCCAAAAATATTTTTGTTTTTGTATTCAATAAGGGCTATTTTGTGCAGAGCTGCTATTTATGGAAAGTTACTATTTTTGGTAATTTTCGTATGTGCTTAGAATGATCTTATTTCTTTCTTGGAGGTTCATTTTGGTCATATAAGTCTGCCAGTAAAGTTTGATTGCCAGATCAAGTGTATATTGGAAGATATTGAAGATTTTCGGTATTGGCAGCAGGGTACAGAAACTTTAAACTCAGTTTTGAAGGCTTTAGAGGCCCCGAATGAGGTCAAAAATTTGGGTGACGGGCGCTTGTGCAGGTCAAGCCTGTAGAGCGCTTTGTGGCATTTCCGAAATGGGGTTATAATAGCCGAGGGGGTCAACTGGGGATGACTTATGGTCTTCGAAAGTTGGGCCACCTGAAATGGCGAAAAATAACTTTCTTCAAAATTTCTGTTCGGGTTTCAAAGGTTATCTTGAGCTGACTATGATGTAATAAAATGTAAAATAAAATAATTCTAAGTTGGTCGGCCTTATTGGCTAAAATTCTGGAACCTTCCCAGGCGGTGGAAAATTGCCTATATAAGGAAGGCTGTATTATTGTCTTAGGAGTTCAGAATTGTTCTGGGTAGTAGATCTACGTAATAGTTCGAGGCTTTATCCTATAGAATATTGTAAGGGAATGCCCATGTGGCTTTGCATATTGTAATTTTGAAAGTTTGTAATTCCACATTTGTGGAGATAATAAGAAGCCAATTTTCTGTTCTTGCATATTGTTGTTGTTTCTCTATTTCTGTTATGTGTTTGTGGTATTAAGGGGAGCACCCTTCATCAGGAAAGGTCATAGAGAATCAGAAGATTTATGTATAGTTGGCATTACAACAACTAGAAGCAACTAGAGGTGAACTGAAGAAATCCTTGAGCAGAAGGAGAGAAATTGCTATTGTTACCCAAATTTTCTTGTCTTATACAAATTTGGCTAAAATCTATCCCCAGGTCTCTATTTTTACCCTGCCAGGCATCCCTGAAATTTTCACGGCTTCATGTTTTGTTCTTTGGCCTCTATAATTTGTTTCATCCCTTGGTCTGCAGTTAGAAATTCATAAAACTAGCCGTTATAAGCAAAAAACCCTAAGTAACCCTAGGCCAGTTTCTATTTCATGTTACTTGATCTCGGCCACTTAAGTCCTCAAAAACCCATGTGCGCTTTATTCTCATTGGTCGGTCGGAGGTTCTCTAAGTTCTTCGATGGTTACCCCTTTTATTCGGTGATTCAGCGACTACATTAGTTTTCTTAGTCACCAAATGTTTGGTGGTTAAGTCTTAACATCCCGCAACCTAGTGAAACATCTAACCTTTCCTCAATCATGTATTCGCTAAGTCTTTTGGTGGTCACTTTAGTGGGGTCCCAGTCAGGAAGATCCGATGGTTTTCGTGAGTTCATGAAGGGTCTGTCAGAGGCTTGAGATTTCACAATAGCTGTCGATCTTCCCTTTTGCTCAGTGCTTCATACCTTGTGTGGGTCCATTGCCACGTTTTCCTATGTGGAAGCTCCTAATTGGCCAAAGGTTGTGATGTGTAACCTTGTCAAAGTTGGCCTGACGGATTGTGTTCGTTTAATCCTATGGCAAGTGGATGATCTCATGGGTTGTGTTAGAGCTATGAGATCATGCACCGACCATCAATTTCACTTTGTTGTCAGAGCTATATCAGGTGGGTCCTCATTTGCCAATGTGCTTGAATTCGATTGGTCCATGTAGCAATGACTGGATATTTGTTAGTAGGGCCATGTTAGAGTCTCTGCAAGGATGTCAGAAGGATGAAGATTGACGGCTGGTGTATCTTCGCAAAGAGGTTTTCTGAAACATGAGATTTTGCGCTGGCCATCAAATTTTCCAAGTGTTTAGGTCCTGTCAGTGGGTCCAATGCCAAGTCAGGATGACATGCCATCTTTTGATTAGTCAAAGTAAAGAGAAAGGTTGTGGGATTGCATTGCCAGGTGTAATAATGTGCCAGTTTATGATTGGCTGCTCTGTGATGACAAGGATTTGTGAGAGGATCTGATGTATCATGGGGTCCTAGTTCTAAAGGGATCAGTGGCTAGTGCATGAGCTAAAAGAATATTTAGGGGCCAGGACATCATGTGCTCGTCGTTAGATTGGAAACATGTTAGTGGGCCTGAGGTCTTTTAGCTTACAAGGTAGGTTAAAATGCGGATGAATCTCATAGTTGTCACTATACTGCTAAAGGAAGAAGCACAATATTTAAAGGGAGTGGCATAGTGACAACCATTTGATGCAGGGTCTAGGTTCTTTTGACTTCTGAGGTGTCAGTCTTTTTTGACGTGCTCATTTTTCATTGGGTACTGCTAACGATATGGTCTTTGACTTTTCATGATGGGTTTTAGACTATTTAAAAGGTGCATCGTAGTTGTTCATCTGTCGGGAAGGGTTTCTCATCGATGGACATGTTTCAAAATGACCAGCTAGCCATTATATTTTCAAATTTAAATATCTCTGCAGAGGGTTTTCTGCCAACGATTGATTCAAACATGTTGCAAGCGGTGAGGTAGCTAAATAATTTATGTCTCCAAGACATTTGCAGTTGGGAAAGATGATGACAAGGTTTGGGCAGCCATCATCGGTCGATTCTTGTCCCTATGAGGTACCATTTTTAGCATTCATGGTGAGACTTTATGCTAAAAGGTTGATGGATCCAGGTTGCTTGTTTGGAGGCTGATTATAGTACAAGGATGGGCATGCAAAGAAAAATATCTGATCGGTTGAGATATTTACAGAAGTAACATTTATGATCAAACTTGATAGGTCTAGGGTTTATTATTCAAATGTAAAATCTGTAACCCTAGCTAGGTTTTTGACTCCTGCCTGCATGTAGTTGAGATGTATATATTGTTTTTCTGGACCTTTTGAGCTCAGAGTTCACATTTTGTAAACAAGAAAGTCTCTTTCTAAAAAGGCTATCTGTGGCAATTTTTTGTGCTCTAGATTTCTACTTTCTATAATCTTTCATTCATTATTCAAACATTACAAAGGTACTTTATGACAATTCTTCATGTCCCTATGCTTCCTTGTCTGAACCATCTCTTAATGAATTGAAGTCTATGCATGTTTTCAATGACAACTTAGAGTTTCTGATCCCTCTTACTTTCTGTAATTATGTTTGTTTTTGTGTTTGATCTG
Organism: Chamaecyparis obtusa; assembly: GCA_027943335.1. NCBI lineage: Eukaryota > Viridiplantae > Streptophyta > Pinopsida > Cupressales > Cupressaceae > Chamaecyparis > Chamaecyparis obtusa. The sequence continues at coordinate 64,498 of BSBK01005137.1, read as the reverse complement.
ATTTAGATGTTTTTGTGGGTATACTTTAGCCCCTAACAATCTTGTCTCAATCCTACACTAAGTTGCAGAAGTGAATGTCTACTTGCAAGTCATAGGTTGTGTCTTATGTTGAGGTCCTCCTATGAAACACTTATGCAAGCCTATTCAGTAAGTTGTGAACTACTAGACCTAAGCCTTTCATTGATTCTATCCCTCTATGCTGCAATTCATACCATAATTTTAGTGTATCACCTAGTAGGTAGTTTGCTTTCAGTCATTTCCCTTTCCAGGCATTCCTTCTATCCCTTTCCCTCAAAAGATTTACTTTTCATGTCTAGAAGAAAATTAAGGTGATTATCCAAGAGGAACTAGCCTAGAACCCAGAGGTCTCATCTTAGTTAGCATAGGTCCCACAACCTGGAGATGATTCCCATGTTATACTAGGTTATCAAGACTATAAGAGCTTGAAACAAGGGTGCAAACTTAGTGTATAACAATTCTGGCACGCCCGTTGGGACCAAAGTTCAGATTCATGTTCAAGGTATGCTATCTTTGATATGTTGATAGCATGCTACAAACCTAGAAGAGGTCATTTTGCTACATATTTTGTGACTTTGGAAAGTCTACTGGTTTCAAGGATGAAGTGTTGGTATGTTTCAAATCTTTCATATTCAAATTCTAGCTAATTGCATGAGTAGACATGTCAAGTTATTATGGACAGTCAGGTTACCCACCATCCTATTATGAGAATAGTGCTCAATGGGCTAGTTATCAGCCTTATGCAAACCACCTAAAGCCTACTTTTATCCCAAGCTTCCATATAATACAAGGCTCTCATTATATCCAGCATGCCCCAAATGAATATGCCCTCATACAAGATTATGAGTGGGCCCTCTACCAAGAAGGATCATGGGCACAAATGGCACAACAAAGGTTGTAGGGCTAGCTCCCCTATCATGCTTACTACCCACCCACCCCTTCTCAGCCTAATTGGCAATAGATTCAGAGCTTAGACTCAATGAAAGAGAAAGAAAAGACCAAAAATCTATTGCTTGATTTGATTAAGCAAGTATCTGAGATCAAGGAGCAGCAGGAAATGGAAGCTCAGAGTTATGAGAAAAGGTCCATCCCTTACCAAGTGGCAGAGACTCTTGTTAATGAGCAACAAATAAAAAAATTCCAAGAAGAGATCAGACATCAAGCTGACATTGAGACAATAAGGTTGAAATCACAAATTTCTCAACAAAAGGCTCCTAGGCTTAAAATCCCAAGCTGGAGGACCCATTTGCCTCAAGGGCCTACACATGAAGAGCCTACAAAGCCTTCATTTACAAGCTTCATGATAGGTATGCCTTATATGCCTCCCTTTGAGCCCTCACAACTTCACATCCCAAGTTTTGAGGCAAAAAATTCTTCCCAAGAGCCTTTACTTGAGATATAGCCTACCACTCTGCAAGAGCAGCTTGTTCAAGAAATTTTTTTTATCCCAAGAGACCCCTCTGGTCTCTTAGGATGATGAAGTGTTGTGGATACCCCAATGGACTCTACCTCCTAGCTGTCAGATGCCAGATATTTTCAAAGATACTAGTCTAGTGTCTGAGCAAGGACCTATGGTAAATGAGCTTTCATTTGAAGAGGAGGAGAGAAAATCTAAGGTATCAGTGCTGAGTGATGATTGTGATAAAGTGGGGCAGCATGGTGAGGGTGTGGAGATTGATGCCCAGCCTGAGCTCTTGGTTAGTTTGTTTGATGAGCTTCCCCTCTTTGTTGATGATGAAGAGGAGACCATGCCATTACCTATGGGTGAGGGTCAACCAGAACAAAAGGTTCACCATCAACAAGAGGTTGATATAGAAGAGGATGTTGTGCTTTTATTAGATGAGCTGCCTGGTTTTGTTGAGCAGAATGATAAAGTTATGGAAGAGCTTTTCCAGGAAAAGAACATAGACAAAAGCCTTGAAGAGTATGATTTTTCCAATATCATAGAGGTCTTTTGTAACAAATTGAATGATGAATCCCTATTCCTTGGAGTGGAGGTTCAAAGTTATGTGCCTATAGAAGGAGGCCTAGTTTGGGATTGCTCTCTTTCTGAGAGGCTGCTACATGAGAAAAGGTTGGAGCTAGTTCCAGATCTTCAAGATATTGACAACTTTGATGAGCTCTTGGCCTGTTTAAAAGAGGGGGATGACAGTCCCCTGTCCACAGGTGATGAGTTGACATGGCTATCCATGATGGAGGGAAACCATGAAGATAAAGAAGAGGCTGTCAAGGAAAGCCATGCCTTTAGACTTTCAAGAGGCTGCCCCATCATATACATGGCACAAAAGGAGTTTTCTGAGACCCATCCATATTATCAATTAGAGGAGGGTAAACTTGATCCTATTTTTGCAGAGGCAGCTAATAATTATTTTTCAAATTTTTGTGTGCCTCATATCTTTGTAGCTATCCTCATGTGTCCAATGCAAAATATCCTAATGAGGAAAGGTAACTATTTTTCACAACCAGTGAATGGTTTTGTTTGACCAGGTTCCTGTAACTGGTTAGTTTAGGATAGGTTAGGTTTTCCTGCTTTCTATCCATGTTTTCTAGCTTAGTCCCCTATTTTCCAAGAAGTGCTTGAGCACAGTTTTGTTCCAGGTTTCTCTGTCAAGAGTTTTGTGCTCCTATAATGACCCCATGCCCATTGGATATGTCAAGGCCACTGATCTATGTCTAGCAAGCTGACATCCAACAAAAATTGCCAAAATGTTACCCAAATTTTCCTGTCTTATACAAATTTGGCTAAAATCTATCCCTAGGTCTCTATTTTTACCCTGCCAGGCATCCTTAGAATTTTCATGGCTTCATGTTTTGTTCTCTGGCCTCTGCAATTTGTTTCATCCCCTGGTCTGTAGTTAGAAATTCATAAAACTAGCCATTATAAGCAAAAAACCCTAAGTAACCCTAGGCTAGTTTCTATTTTCATGTTACTTTATCTTGGCCACTTAAGTCCTCAAAAACCCATGTGCACTTTATTCTCGTTGGTTGGTCACAGGTTCTCTAAGTTCTCTGGTGATTACCCCTTTTATTCAGTGATTTAGTGACTACATTAGTTCTCTTAGTCACCAAATGTTTGGTGGTTAAGTCTTAACATCTCATGACCCAGTGAAATAGATAACCTTTCGTCAGTCATGTATTTGCTAAGTCTTTTGGTGGTCACTTTTGTGGGGTCCCAGTCATGAAGATCTGACGGTTGTCATGATTTCACGAAGGGTCTATCAGAGGCTTGCGATTTCACAATAGCCATTGATCTTCCCTTTTGCTTAGTGCTTCATACCTTTTGTGGATTCATTGCCATGTTTTCCTATGTGGAAGCTCTTGATTCATCCAACGTTGTGATGTGTAACCTTGTCAGAGCGGGCCCGGTAGACTGTGTTCCTTTAATCCTACATCTCGTGCATGATCTCATGGGTTGTGTCAGAGCTATGAGATCATGCACCGACTGTCGATTTCACTTTGTTGTCAGAGCTATGTTAGGTGGGTCCTAATTTGTTGATGTGCTTGAATTCAATTCGTCCACGTAGCAATGACTGGATATTTTTCAGTAGGGCCGTGTCAGAGTCTCTGCAAGGATGTCAGAAGGATGAAGATCGATGGCAGGTGTATCTTCACGAAGAGGTTTTCTGACACATGAGATTTTGCACTAGTCGTAAGATTTTCCAAGTGTTTAGGTCCTTTCAGTGGGTTCGATGCTAGGTCAGGATGACATGTAGTCTTTTGATTGGTTAAAGTAAAGGGAAAGGCTGTGGGACTGCGTTGCCAGGTGTAATGATGTGCCGGTTTGTGATTGGCTGCTCTGTGATGATGAGGATTTTTTTGAGGATCTAATGTGTCATGGGTTCCCAGCTCTAAAAGGATTAGCGCCTGGCACATGATCTAAAAGAATATTTAGGGGCCATGAGATCATGCACTCGCCATTAGATTGGAAACATGTCATTGGGCCTGAGGTCTTTTAGCTTACAAGGCGAGTTAAAATGTAGATGAATCTTGTAGTTGTCGCTATACCACTGAAGGAAGATGTATGATATTTAAAGGTAGTGGCATAGCGACAACCGTCTGATGTACGGTCTAGGTTCTTTTCACTTCTGAGGTGTCGGTCTTTTTTGATGTGCCCATTTTTCATTGGGCGCTACTGACAACGTGGTCTTTGACTTTTCATGATGGGTTTTAGACTATTTTAAAAGGTGCATCACATCCATTCATCTACTGGGAAGGGTTTCTCTTCAATGGACATGTTTTAAAATGACCGGCTAGCTGTTATATTTTCAAATTTAAATATCTCTGCAGAGGGTTTTCTACCGGTGATTGATTCGAACATGCTACGAGCGGTGACTTAGATAAAGAATTTATGTCTCTGGGACATTTGGAGTTGGGAAGGATGATGAGAAGGTCTGGGCGGCCGTCATGGGTCAATTCTTGTCCCTATGAGGTACCATTTTTAGCATTCATGGTGAGACTTTATGCAGAAAGGTTGATGGATCTAAGTTGCTTGTTTGTAGGCTGATTATAGTACAGGGATGGGCATGCAAAATAAAACATCTGATCGGTTGAGATATTTGCAGAAGTAATATTTATGATTAGACTTGACAGGTCTAGGGTTTATTATTCTAATGTAAAATTTGTAACCATAGTTAGGTTTTTTACTCCTACCTACGTGCACTTGAGATGTATATATTGTTTTTATGGAGCTTTTCAGCTTAGAGTTTACATTTTGTAAAGAAGAAAATCTCTTTCTTAGAAGGCTATCTGTGGCAATTTTTTGCCCTCTAGTTTTCTACATTCTGTAATCTTTCATTGATTATTCAAACATTGTAGAGGTAGTTTGTGATAATTCTTCATGTCCCTATGCTTCCTTGTCTGAATCATCTCTTAATGAATTGAAGTCTATGCATGTTTTCAATGACAACTTAGGGTTCTTGATCCCTCTTACTTTCTGTAATTGTGTGTGTTGTTGTGTTTGATTTGATTTAGATGTTTTTGTGGGTATACTTTAGCCACTAACAGTCTTGTCTCAATCCTACACCAAGTTGGAGAAGTGAATGTCTACTTGCAGGTCATAGGTTGTGTCTTATGTTCAGCCACTCCTATGAAACACTTATGCAAGCCTATTCAGTAAGTTTTGAACTACTAGACCTAAGCCTTTCATTGATTCTATCCCTCTATGCCACAATTCATACCCTAATTTCAATGTCTCACCTAGTAGGTAGTTTGCTTTTAGTCATTTCCCTTTCCAGGCATTCCTTCTATCCCTTTCCCTCAAAAGATTTACTTTTCATGTCTAGAAGCAAATTAAGGTGATTATCCAAGAGGAACGAGCCTAGAACCTGGAGGTCTCATCTTAGTTAGCATAGGTCCCACAACCTGGAGATGATTCCCATGTTATACTAGGTTATCAAGACTATGAGAGCTCGAAACAATGGTGCAAACTTAGTGTATAACAACTATTCAGCAAAATGATTCACAATATCAAGAAGAAGATACCACTAGAATATTTGATAATGGAAACTCTGTAGAAAGTGACAAATCCATAAAAGAGCTATTAGAGAAAAATACCATACTAAATCATGACACCAGAAATCTAAGAGAACAGGAAATTCAATTTGTTAGACTCTGTGAAGTAGTTGAATAGAACAAGAAAGTTGAAGATGACAAGACAATGGCTGAAGAAGATAAAAGACAAATAGCAATGAGACTAGATGAAAGGACAAGTGATATGCAAAGGTTGACTAACAATCAACAAGACATGGTAAATCAACTACTACTGGTTAATCAAGAGTTGGGTATGAAAGATATGGAATTCAACCAACTAAGGTATGAAAATGATCAATTAAGGAATGAACTAAGATCTAAAAAGGAAATCAATGAAAGGATGAACAAACCTAATGAAGCTACAAAATATTTTGAAGAGTTGTTCAGGTCACCTAGAAGATCTAGTAATAGATCTGGATTTGGACTAAATGAGCATGCATCATCTACTAAAGAAGGAGAATCATCAAAGAATGGAGAGCTGAAGAATATAAAATGAAAGAACAAAAAACCCACATGTCATCACTGTGGAAAGCCAAATCATACAGCCAACATATGTAGGAGCAAACATGGTAAGTCTGATCCTAAACCCAAGTTCAATGGGCATTGCTTTAACTATACGAAACATGGACATCATGAACATGAATGTAGGTCTAAGGTCATTAATCCACCTTCCTTACCTAAGTTTCAAGGTAATTGTTTCAACTATTAGAAGTATGGGCATAGAGAATTTGAATGCAGATCTAAACCTAGATGGTCATCAAATGAATAGACTAAGTCAACTATGAAGAATAAATCATAGAATTGGGATTATAACACTTGGTACAATTGTCATTATGGTGCAAAATATGGACACATTAGAGAAAATTGTATGAAGACTCATTTTAGAGGTAAATCTAAAAGATGGATGAATGAAAGCATGGTATGTTACAACTATAATAAGATAGGTCACCTAAAGAAAGATTGTAGATCACCTATGCCGAGAAATGATTAGAATCAAAATGAAGATATCCATGAGAAATGAAGGAATCAGATGAATAAGACATGGAAGAAGAAAGAAGAAGAAAGCAAAAGTGAAGATAGAACATCTAAGGTCACCCAATCTGATGGATCAAGTGATCACACTTCCTCTAACTAAGCATAGAAGGTATGTTTGGAACTGAATTTTACAAAGCTTTATCTAACATTAGTTCCTAACATAAACATTGAGTAAAAGTCCATATCTAAATAGATAAATATGCATTAGGACATATCTAAGTAAAGTAGAGAATTTAATTTTGATGACATATCAGTGTCTTGACTGAGTTATCAATGTATGTCGAGCACGTATTGTGAATGAGATGCTATATACACCAAGTTGTGTCTTAACGATTATATTGACCGATCTTGTGTTAGCCGAGGTTAACATGACTTTGCTAAGACAACTATATTACACTTAGAATTTTGTATAGAGTATTTATGAGGCCCTAATTCAACTTTTTGGAATCTATAAAGCAGAAAGTTGCTGCCCATTTCATTTCAGCAAGAGAATTGAGATTTATTTGAGTGATTTAGAGTGTGAGCAACCAGTTTGTCTAAAGTGATTCCAAATCTTTTCAGTATGTCATCAAAAAAAATCATCTACAAGACACTTACGAGAAAGGTACATTACTGAGAAAACATTTCTTTTCAAAAATTTCAAATTAAAATGGCATCATCATCGTCTGCTACAATGAAGAAACAAGGGATGGAATTTGTCAACGCACAATTGGTGATGAATGAAGTTTACAAGCCACAAAAATTTATGGCAATTACAAAAACTACAATTAAAGGAGATCTTACTGGCACCCTATCCTCAATTTTGGAGAATGTGTTGATAATGAATGACATTAGGTCTTTTTACATGAGCAAGATCAAAGAAATTAGAGATTACAAGATCAGGGAGGCGTATGATAAATTATGTGATAATGGAGTGTTGAAGCCAGAGTATAAATTGATTGTCAAACAAGGGTTAGTACATGCCCTAGATTTCCCATAGAATTTCAAAGTTGAATGGATAAAAATAGTATTGAGTCAAGTGCATGATATGCAATTGTGACTAGAAGATGGACCCATGAAAATAACAAAGGAAATGATCCACTGAGTAACTGGATACCCTACAATTCAAGGAAAAAGAACAATGAATTATTCAAGTAAAGAAGAAATTTAGGAAAACACATAGGCAGTATGGAACAAGCGTGGAATGATGATTTCCACCATCACAAATCCAGAAACTAACTTTTTTGTTAGGGTTCTCTCGCAAAAATTCTACCTATCCAGTTAGTTGGACAATGTCCCCTATATGGCAGTGGACTAGGCATGGAAAATAATTTCGAAGGGACACATATATGATCTTGCTAAGAATCTTAACTCAATACGAACTGCAAAGAATTCCATGTGTAAGTTTGCTTCTTTGCTAGTCTTTCTATTCTTTTATATACGAAAGTGTTTTCCTACTATGGGAGGTGTGATATGGGATAAGAAGAAACCCATTACTATTCAAATAACTGAGTTCATAGGTCAGATAGGAGATAGTTTTAATGGTGCGATGGAGAACTATTTTATTGAGTTCAAGAAGAAAATGAGGAATAGGAGTAGAGTTCATGTGTCATTAGTTCAGAAGTATAGCAAGGATATATGTCTTCTAGTCAACACAGACTTCACTTATGCACAAGAAGTCTTGCCTAGGGTTTCATGGCTAATGCCATTACCCTATGAAGTAAACATAGATGAAACCACTACTGCTATTACAACCCTCTTAGCTAAAGAAATTGATAAAAAGGAACCCTTCTTTGGAACATACAGAGAAGCCAAATCTAAAATCACTATGGTTTTGATGGTCGTAACTGTAGAGAGAAAGAGGAAGAAAATAGTAAAGAATCTAGAGAAATATGTGGAGGAAACAGAGAAGAATATACCACTAGAATTAACCCAAGGGCTAGGAGAGGATGAACCAAGTGACTCTAGTGATAGTGAAGAAGAAGAAGAGGTACAAGTAGAAAACAAGAAAGGTAAGAAGATAGTAATTTTTGAGCTCCCAACCAAAAGAAGGATACTAAAACCTAAAGTGTCATTGACACCTGTGCTTAGGCCTAGAACAAGGGGAGCAGCTACCGAGACACTAAAGAAATCCCTTGCATTAGGTAAATGATAAGTTGTTCAGCTTAAGGAAGTGCCGAGAAAGGTTAATTAAAGGCCTAGAAGGAAACTTGTTTTGGAATAGGAAAATGATGAGGAAACTGAAAGTGATGAAGAGGTGAAGAAGAAAGTTACATTGCAGAATGTAAAACCTACTATGGATGAAATATGCCACAAAATCAAAAGCACTACAGGAGTAGAAGACTTGAAATGTTTAAAGTTTGGAAGCATGAGTAGAGGAGATAAAGAGAAAGTTGAAGATGATATTCTTGAAATGCTTTGCATTTTCAGGATGTTACCTATTCAGTTAGAGAACTGAATTCCTAAGGATTTGAGCAATAGGGTAGCACAAAAATGGGAATATGCTCTTAATATAGAGAAACAAATAAGGGAGAGCACCCTAGCACAAGTTCAATCAATTTTAACCCCTGCAAACATTAGACAAATTATGGAACAATGTAGAGAAAAATTTGATCCTAAGCTTAGAGCTTATTTAATCCTTCAACACAAGGTTGAGGATGTTTTACAAGAAAGTCTAAAGACTTGGAAGATAGTGTTTGGATTTTTAATTGACAAGGATGTAGATAAAGGTGCTAGTTCATCTAAGGATGTTGAGCCTACAACAGAAAAAAATGTAATGGAGTTACCCATTTTGGGGACTGAAGCTCCTAAGGTAGGGGAAATTTAGAAGGTATCAAAAGTAAAAAATTTTGATATAATAGACAATACCCCAATCAAGACTCAAGTATTGACTGAGGAGGATATACTAGCCGATGAAGTAAAAGACACATCTTTTCCAGATAGCAATACTGTACTTTTGTAAGTCAAAGATTATCTAACAATTGATGATACATCAACTGTTAACATTACCCCCATGAAACTTGAAGTTGTTATAGTTGACATGTTAGGTAGTACACGCACTATCAGGGAATAGGATAGGTCGGCACCAACAAATTCACTCACATCTTCTGAGGAGTTACTACAAGATAAAGGAGAGTAGTCCGAAGTAAAAGCTACTAGTCCTCATGTGGAGGATAAGGGAAAATAAGGAAAATAAGTAAAAGAAAAAGCTATTAAGGTATAGGAGCCTAAGGAACAAGAGGCAATACAAGCTCTTGTACAAATGCCAAGTGGGAGCACACCAAAGAAGGCACTTAAAAAGAAAATGAAAGTCTTTTCTCTAGAGGTAGCCATTGACGAAGTTATTGTTATTCCTAAATGGGATTCTAATAACTTATCTTATGAGCAAATGAAAATACTGCAAGACTTATTGAAGAGGAAAAGCAAGCAAGAAGAACTAAGAAGGGAACATCAGCAAAAGCAGGTTCTATATGAAATAAAAGAAATAATTAATGATTCTTTTGAGTTGTTTGATGTAAATAATTTTTCTCCCATACTAGAACAACTTGTCCATATTGTTTAGAAGGTAACTAATGAAGAAAGTGGAGCCAATGATAAGTTGTTGGAGTGGTCAGAAAGAAATTTTGAGACCAAGATGACGGAAAAAGTCTCTATCGAGATCATAGTGAAACAGGTAGCACTTTCAACTTTGGTAATAGAGTCAGAAGAGGTAGTTGTGAATGCACAATCTCTTCTTACCAAAATTTTTAATGTAGAATAGTTCATTGAGGATAACAAAGGACTGGTTGATAAACTATAGCAAGAACTTAAGTCCACCTGTCAATCCTTAAGCTTGGATTGAGAAACAAGTTCAAGACATTATGCCAAGCTTATGCATACACAAGGACAGATAGCGGAACTGATGGCTAATGATGGAAAGATAAGGGCTCATCTACTATCTATGCAAACAATCTTGACACCTTACCTAGAGGCCATACAAAGAGAGTTAGCCAAGGCTAATGACTTAACATAGAAGGATCCAAATCTATCTACAGTCAAAAGCTTATTCAATCTAGTTGTCAAGCTAGAAGTGCAGTCAAAAGTTGTAACTATTGCTACAGTAGGATGGGAAACTGCACTACACATGGTTATGATGTTGCATAAACCATTTTTGGAGAAATATTTCATGATCCCTACTATAGATGAGATATGTCATGCCAAAAACAAGGGGGAAATTAAGTGACATGACATGATAAAGGGAAGGTAACAAAATCTTGTATGTATATATATCTTAGGGGGAGGATTCTACTAATACTAAGTATTTTGTAAATACAAATGTAATGTCATGACAAAGTGTTTTTGCCACTAATGTCAAAGGGGGAGATTGTAGATCTCTATAGTTTTATTGACTACTAGTGACTCACTCTTAGTCATTTATGTAGGCAATGATGGTCGGTCATCACTGCAACTGAGTCATTATGTAAGGATGAGTTATGTATTGTATACATACTGAGCAGTAGTAATGCCGAGTAAACTTATGGTCACTATATCTTTTTTATATTAGCTAAGTCAAGATTTTTTGAGTCATTTATCCAATGATTACCGAGCGATAGAGATTTCAAATATGCCGAGTACAGTGAATGCCGAGTATCAGGAACATCATTTGTCAAGTTATCTAGGAATGACATATGAGTTTTTTATGGTATAGTGATCGAGGTAAATCATTTTGGATGACATTCATGTTTTGTATTTTTTTTGTTGAGGTAATTACGGAGGTGATTACACATCTATTTTGTAATCAATGATCCCTATGTAATACATAGATCCAATAAAAAATTAGTAAGGCTTAAGCAAATAAAATAGTTAATCTGAACCATAGATCTTGAATCATGAAGATGTTTTGTTGTTTATATAAGTTTAAGATCTAAACCCTAAAATGAGTGAGAGAGAGTTAGTGTGAAAAGAGAGGATGTGAAGGGAATGAAGGAATGAGTAGAGAGGCACATTTAGATTAGTAAAGCATTCAGACAGAGTTCAGTGACCAAGTTAAGAAGTGAAAGGACAAAATAGAGATAAATTTGATAGAAGAGATCAATACAATATTGTAAAGAGAATATATGTAATCTGCATATAGTGCAAACTGAAGGATTAGGTACTGAGACATTCTAGCAAGTGTATAAGGGTAAATCTCTTAACTGAGTGGTCCTAATAGACCTATTGTAATCTCTGAATTGAGTGCTTACTTTGTTGTAAAATTTTAAATCATTTAGCAAGGTAGACTATATAAGTCTTTGAGCTCTTAATAGGTCAGACCCCACATAGGGTAGATCATATTTTGATCAAATTTTGTAAGCCCTAACATGAAAATATATTATTGTAGTAGTGAAGATTTATGGGTGTCATCCCCACCCTAGTTTTACCTTTCAAGGGTTTCTAGGTAACCAAAATTATTGTGTTATGAGTACTTTCATGAATGTTGCTTAGTATGTTAGTTATTTTGTTTTGATCAAGTATTGTTGATGCTATGAAAAATTTTTATACATGTTAAAATGGATTAGTAGGTGATATCTGATGCACCCCGCTCTCAGCATCATATTTCCCAACTATATTTCCCACAATTCCACTTGAAATACCCTACTAAAATTAGGTAATGCTAAAATAGGCAATTCAAAAACCATCTACTTCAGAGTCTCAAAACTTCTATTAGCTCTATGTGTCCACTTGAATTCATTTTTATCTCCTATCATAGTCTCAGTCATAGCATTAAAAATTGAACTGAAATTCCTTATGAACTTTTGGTAAAAACTTGCCAAACCATGAAATGATCTTACCTCACTAGCATTCATAGGTATAGGCCAATTCAAAATAGCTTCAACCTTTTTAGGATCCATCTTCAAACCATCATCTAAGATCACAAATCCCAAATACACAATCTCCTCTTTCATGAACGAACACTTTTTCAAATTTATCAGCAACTTTTCCTCTTTCAATCTTTACAAAACATGTCTAACATGCAACAAATGTTCTTGTCTGGTCTTATTGAATATCAAAATATCATCAAGATATACACTCACAAACTTACCCAAGAATTTCTTCAAAACTTCATTCATCAGTCTCATAAAAGTACTCGGTGCATTAGTTAAACCAAATGGCATAACCAACTACTCATACACACCTTCTTTTATCTTGAAAGTAGTCTTTTATTCATCGCCTTCTCTAATTCTAATTTGATGATACCCACTTTTCAAATCAATTTTGGTAAATTACTTTACTCCAGTCAAACTATCCATTATATCATCGATTCTCGGTGTAGGAAACCTATACTTCACTATTATCTTATTGATTTCTTTGGAATCAGTACACATTCGCCATTCTCATTATTCTTAGGTGCAAATACATCAGCTACTACACAAGGACTCAAACTTTCTCTGATCAAACCTTTGTCCAGCAACTCTTGAATTTGTTGATCCTATTCCTGATTGTCAGGAGGTGTTAACCAATGAGGTTCCTTATTTGGTAAAGTAGCTCCAAGGATTAGATCCATACAATGATCAATGCTTCTTTTTAGTGGAAAACCATTAGGTACATTATTAGAAATTATTTCATTATACTCAGTGAGTAACTTATCAATCTCCTCAGGAACATTATGCTCTATTTTCTTACTCAATTTATTAGGAATCACAACAAAACATACATCATTATTTTTCAAATCCTTAACAAACTTTCTTCCTTCCATCAAAAAAACTTTCACAGATGTGAAAACATTATTAACAGGTTCTTCCATTAAAGGTAACAAGATTTTTTTCTTTTCATTAGCCATAGTAGTATACTTATGCAATCTCCCATCATATATAGCATGTATATCATATTCGGAAGGTCTACCCAAAAAAATATGACAACAATCCATAGGCATGATATCACACAACACCTTATCATAGTACTTTCCAATTTTCAAATTCACATAACATTTCTCACTTACCAAGAGTGTATGATCATCCTTGATCCATGAAATCTGATAGGGCTTCAGATGTTCCAACCTTTCCAACTACAACTTTGTGACCATTTCCTCAGATGCCAGATTCTCTGAGCTACCACTATTAATGATTACCTTCCAAACTTTATTAGAAACTCTACATCTAGTCTTGAACAAAATTTTCCTTATAGGATCTTCCTTTTTTCTTTCATTCGACACTGCTCTCTTTACCATCAAGTTATTTTCCTTGTCAGGCTCATTCGGTGACTCTTCTTGCACCAAAGCATTTCTACTACTACCAGCCTTCTTACTTGCATGTGTACATTCAAAAGATCTATGTCCTTCTCCACAATTATAACAAGTTCCTCAGAAACTTCCTCTGCTATAACCACCTTGGTAGTTATTGTCTCTACCTCTAGATGAACTTTCACCTTTCTACTCGGTCTTGTCTTTGTCTAGATTTATCTTTTCAGGTTCAAATCTACCTCTTCCTATAGGGAATCTACCACCTCTTCCTCTTTGTCTATGCTCACGTCTTTTTTTTAATTTCTCCTTGGCTTTCAATGCAAATTGATAAGCCTCTTAAATGTTCTCCAATTTAACCAAATGGATTTCCTCTTGGATAGAAACTCTCAAACCATTCGGGTATCTAGCAATTCTTTCCACATCATCTTCATCATGTCAAGATCTAATATCTAATCTATAGAATTACTTAGTATATTCCTTTACCAAGGTATCTTTCTGCCTTAGACTTTGCATTTTCCAAACTAGGTTAATTTGATAATCACAAGGTAAGAACTTTCCTTTCAATTTATTCACCATTTTATTCCATACCTTGATTTTTTCTTTGCCTTTCCTCTTCCTATCTAGCTATAGATGTTCCCACCATAAGGATGCATGACTTTTCAATTTTGTGCTTGCAATCTTTACTTTCTTGTCTTCAGGGATATTTTCATACTCAAAATACTTTTCCATCTTAGTGACCCAATCTACCAATTCATTAGAATCCAATTTTCCACCATATTTAGGAGGATTAAAATGTGGTGTAGACTTCAGACTTGTCAAATCCTTCAAGAATATTTCTTCACTTTGATCCATCACTGGTCCAGGTTCTGCATCACCTTGCTCAACTTCATCATCACTAACATTCTCAAGACACCTGTCTCTTCTCTGGGCTATTTCAACAGCTTCTAATCTAGCAGCAATTTGTCTTAGCATATCTACCAATCCTGGATCCACATCTCACCTTCCATGAACCATCTTGACAACCCTCTATAATTGTGAGTCAAATTGCAATCTACTACCCCACAATAATTCAACTAGGGTTTCACAAGAAGGAACCTACAAACCTAGATTTGTAGACCTAGATCAAGATCTCACCTCACTCTAATACCACCTGACATAGGATTGGGGTCAGAATAGTCCAAACAATGGTACACCCTATTGATCCATCCTGCTCAATAACACACAAAAGTAACAACAACATAGTGAGAGAGAGAATCCAGGATCTTTCATTAACTTTCATCAAATAAATTCATACATGCTGGGCTATAAGGCCTTCCCGGTTACGGCCTAATATTAAAATGAATTACAAAGGTCCTCAACATGCGAGGATCTCCCAACAATCTCAAATCTAATATATTTTATCTTCCATGCTAAACTGACTCCTAAACTCTAAATAGACAACTACATTTATACAAGAGGCTACCAAGCTGAATCAGCCTTCAAATCCACAATCAATAGAAGAAATGGTCAAAACTAGGACCACACACTTCCCAATGATTGATATCAACATTAATTCCATGACCCATAATGAATGCACAAGTTGGCCTCAATAGAAACTCAAAGAAACTACTCGGTAAGCAGAGATGACCGACCAATAGACAAGCATCACCGAGCGTCAGAGAAAACACCAACCACCTAGGAGATAACTAACCATCCTCAGTAACCAAAGAAAACTAACCAACTACTGACCAACTTAGTCAAAGAAGGAACCAAGCAACACAGACGAACTCCAAAATGTTTTTGGTGACACAAGATTGTGAAGGACCTGAGATGCTCCCGCATCAACTTCCATCCTTAAATGCTCTTCTCCTAGGCCTAATTAGCCCTCACTCAATAAAGAAACTCCTATTTTCACTTGTCTCTAGGACTCAAAGGCATGAAACAGTCTTCCTAGACCTTCCAAAACACAAGATTTTTAAATTTTCAAAGTCTCACCAACTTTTTGATACTATGCATATTGGAAAGAATGTAATGGAGACATTGTGGAAGATATTGGATGGAAGGTGTGACAAATAAAAAATTGTCAAAATTTTTAGTAAGTCTAACAGAAATGCCTTGCACTCCTAAAATTTTGAGTTATAAGGTTATTGTCCTCTGTAATTCATTCAAAGAAGTCAACTAGGGAACTCCTAAATATACTTTCAGAGTTGCTATAAAGCATTAACTAATTGGACATGAAAAATAACATACTGGTTTCATGCATATGTGGTAAAAATTCTTGAGATACTAAAGAAGACCTGCTATTTGTCAGACAAATCTTCATTGTCCCCGACAAAATACTAAGTAATAACTACTCTATCCTTAATTTGTTTAACAATGCACCATATTAGATAAAGTAGGTTCTATCACACATGGCATAGACTCTCTTCAAATTCACAATACGTTGTATGTGTAGTACAAAACTCATGAGATTCTAAAGAAGGCCTTACTCTTAATCGGCCAAATCTTCCTTGTACCGCACAAAAAACTATGTGATAACTATGTCTACTCCAACCTTAATTGTTTAAGAATTCATCATATCAGATAAAGTATGTTTAAGAATTGTTCGGACTAGTCCTTTGGCATCTATTAAATAAGATAGAATTTTCAATATATTATTATCATTCTATTTCTTTGTTGTAAACATGTCATTGGTTCAGTTTTGTAAAAAAAATTGTGTTAAATGCATTTTAAATAAAGGTCTAATTCTGTAGACTGCTAGCATGAAGGAAGATTTGACCTAGCAGCCTACAAAATTAGACATCTATCTATAGCTTTGTCTAATTTTGTAGACTACTATGTGTGCTATAATTTGAAGATTTCACCTAGTAGATTAAATGCAGATAGTTTGAAGACAACTCTTCAAAGAATTAGTTAAGCATGTTATAATAACATGCTAAACTGAGAAAGGTGTTATTTGCATTTAATCTACCAATTACAAATAGATTAAGCATATTATTACTATGCTTAATGTTCCATTTAAATGCATTTTTTTTAAATAAAAAAAAAAATTTACAAAAGTGAACTAATGGCATGTTTACAACAAAGGTCTAAAAGAACTCCCAACAGTTCTTAAACATACTTTATCTTATATGATGAATTCTTAAACAATTAAGGTTGGAGTAGACATAGTTATCACATAGTTTTTGTGTGGTACAAGGAAGATTTAGCTAGGTCAAATCTTCCTTTGTGATAGTTGTCTACAGAATTAGACCTTTATTAAGAATTCATCATATCAAATAAAGTATGTTTAAGAATTGTTGGGGCTGGTCCTTTGGCATCCTAGATTTAATTCATAAATGCAAACTTTGACAAAATAGAGTTGTTAATATTTCGCTTTCCTTTTCTGAAAGTGTAAGCCCCAATGCTCGTATAAAAATCTCAATGATGAGAATCAATGATGGAGAGTTATCATGATGGAAATGGCTGGAGTACCTTGTATTCAATAGATGTTGGCAAGCAATCCTTCTTAGCTATTGTTGTTTTAGATTAAAATACATACCAACAACATCAGCTAAGAAGGATCGATTACCAACAACTACTGAATAATATAGAGTGGTGATATACATACATATGAGGATTTTTTATGAGCATTGGGGCTTACACTTTCAGAAAAGGTAGATGAAACATTAACAAATCTATTTTCTTGAAGTTTACCTTTATGAATAAAATTTTATTTTGTATGTGAAATTTTGGGAGTTGCATGAGAATTTTTAGAGTCTAAACACTCAACTAATCCCTCTAACCAATTAGGAGTGGTTGGGAAAGTTTAGAGGAAGGTTTATAGATGTATTTGGAATCCATAATATGATAGAGAAACCTGGTGTATGGATGAAATAGGAAATCAAATAAAAGACAAGATTTCTAATTGAAATCAGTGATCTTAAATGTGTTAAAGTCTTTTTTTGGTTTTTCATTTCCACTATGCAATAAGGAATAGTTTTCAAACATTCATATTCACTTATTGAATGCTTTGGAGACTACTAGTTTGATTGTACATGCATTACCAGTGATTGAGATTCATTAAAAGGATATAAAACCCTTCATTTTGGGTTATTATGTGTGGATTCAAATGTAGGTTTGATTTGGTTTTAATGTTTAGAATAGATCAATAAAGTATTTAAAGACAATTTTACATGTTTGGAGAGGTTTGAGAGGCACTTATCATGAATGTACCTCACAAACAGTGGCATAGATTGGTTTTACTAATTTTCCTTTCTCTATTCAGAGGTTTACTTATAATTAATAACAATTCCATGGACTTAGAGGCCTAGAATCTATGGAATGAGGATTATTAACCATGTACAATATTAATCTAACTTGGAATTTGCAGAAGTTTGAAGGAAAAGAGTGATCACTGGCTGTGACAGGGAGTGTTCCATTGAAATTCATGGAACAAGTATAGCAGCAGGCATTTGGGTTGAATGAAATAGGTATTTTATGATTGAAATGGTTTTTTATGGTAGAGTGACTGGTGAATCAATCACCAATTGATCTAGGAAGTTCTTGGAAGGGTGAGATCAAAGAAATCCTTGAATCAAGGGTTTGGTGTAACTAATTTGGGGATTTTGATGTTCCCCAAGGTTTGAGTCTAATTACTAATGGATTTAGATGTTTTTTGTTATAAAAAGACACTTTCTAGAGTTTGGAGGCTTGAGGATACAAAAAACTAGTAGTTTCTTTGAAAAATCACCAACTTTCTAGTGTATTTGTAGGAGTACAGGCAAGGTACTAAAATTTGGTCCAAAGTACCAATACCTAAGTCTTTGGTATGTTTATGTATGGCCAAAAGGGTGAATATATTTTTGTTTAGATCTTCTAGTGATTTGGGGAAGTGTGGAGTTTGAAGACCAAAAAGGTCTTTGCAGGGCTACAAGGCAAAGCCATTAGGCCTCTATGATAGTTTGAAGATATTTAGAAATTTGGGAGTGTGGGTAACCCTTGAAACCTTGAAACCACTTTAATATACCCTCATACACGTTAAAGACACTAGATCCATTATTGGTTTGCATTGGAAGGAGTCTTGGTTGGGCTGAGTCTCTTGAAGAGTCATTTGGCATTCTAGGAAATAGTTCATTTGTAAACTAAATTTGAGTAAATTATCTTGTCTACCAGTCCACCACTCTTTCCTCTGCATCAAGGGCTTAACTAAGGATTCAAGAAACCAAACTTCTCAAGACCATGCTACAAACAACACGACTACTACTTGTTGCCAATGGGTCCCTGCTCATTCTATTTTCTGACTAAGGGATCAAATTTGGGGAAGAATCAACACATGCAAAGAGAAAGAGAGAAAAAATAGTTCAGTATAATTTCAAGAACATGTTGGCCCTTGGAAAGATTAATACTGCTTTCAATCTCATCGCCAAAGTGGCCAAAGACTATGTTAGGCTGATAAAATATGGGGATTCTCTTTACTGCTACACATCTTTGAAGGTTGCTACACTTGGATAGATGTGTACCATTGTTAAGAGAATTGGAACGAGTTTGGATTACCTTAAATAGGTGAGGAAATATATTGAAAGGTTGTCGTCTATTGACCCAAATACCAAGACTATTTTGATCTGTGGGTACCCTAATGTTGGCAAGAGTTCTTTTATTAATAAGATTACTACAACGGATGTGGATGTGCAACCTTATGCTTTTACTACTAAGTCTCTTTTTGTTAGGCATACTAATTATAAGTACTTGAGGTATTAGGTTATTGATAACCTTGGTATTTTGGACCACCCCTTGGAGGATAGGAACATGATTGAGATGCTCAGTATTATTGCCTTGGCTCATTTGAAGGTGGTTGTTTTGTTTTTCCTTGATGTTTTAGGGTCCTATGGTTATAGTATTGGACAATAGGCATCTCTATTTAACAACATAAAATGTTGTTTTCCAATAAGCCTCTTATTTTAGTTTGTAATAAGATTGATTAGCAACCACTAGAGACACTACCGGAGGAGGATTCAAAATTGGTTGCAAAGATGAGATCTGAGGCTTGGAAAAATATGGGTGGGTTCTTTGGGAATTAGGAGGGGGGGATGATGGTATGCTACTCTCTACGAGTGATTTTAAGGAAGAAGGGGTGATTGCAGTGAAGAATACAACATGCGAGAGGTTGTTGGAGCGGAGACTAGAAATTAAGATGAAGTCAAAGAAGATCAATAGTTGTCTCAATAGGATTCATGTTGTAATGCCCAAGCTGTGAGATGGGAAAGAGAGGCCCGCTTGTAGGATTCATGTTGCAATGCCCAAGTGATTTTCAATGACCAAGGAAGTTTGACAAGAACAATGAATATGGCTTAAACAGAATGGGAAGAAATCTTTCTAGCCTAGGCCTAGATCCTTCGGTAATTTGCTTCATAATAAATGAAGTAGATGATAGCTGAGCAATTAGCCTCCCAAGAAAAATCTCATAAATGAACTATGTGTACCCTAATTCATGTGCCCTCTTTGCATACCTAAATTATATATTTGAAACAACAAGGGTAAGGATTAAAGAAGATAATTTTGCATCATAGTCTATAGTTGTCATAGCAATAGAGTATCAGGCACCACCTTCAGCACAATATGATCACTAGATAGATCTATATATTTTATGAAGTTTGGTCATTGTGGATAGGTGATCATATTGTGCTGAAGGTGGTGCCTAATGCTCTGTTGTTGCAACAAATATAAACTGTGATGCAAAATTAACTTCTTTAAGATATACCATTTTTGTTTCAAATATATCATTTAGGTACACACAGAGGGTACAGGAATTGGTGTACACATAGTTCATTTATGAAATTTTTCTTGGGAAGATAATTTTTTAGCTCTCATCTACCTCATTTATTGTGAAGCTAATTGTCGAAGGATCCAAGCCCATGCTAGAAAGATGTCTTCCCATTCTATTGTGGACAGGTGTTTCATAAAACATACATACCTATTGCACATGCATTCTCTATTCAAAGTGGGAAAATCTAATTTTGGATGCGAGGGAGAGAAGCCAAACACATAAAGAACATGCACATAAACATGATAGCTGAGAAACATAAATGTAGATATCACAATAGCTAAGAAACATAAATGTAGACATCATGGTCAAATTTTTTTGGAGATAGAACATAATTGAATGGTATAACCAAATGATGCAACACAACCACTACTCATCTAGTTCCAAGTTGACATTGCGGGATCCAAAAACCATCGATAAGGAATAAATTTAGAGAGCAGAGGAGGGCTGTAACAACCAAAATATTATAGGGTCCCTATATTATTTCAATTGTTATGGCCCTCCTCCTCTGCTCTCTAAATTTATTCATTATCTATCATTTTTGGATCTTGCACAGTCAACTTGAAATTGGAGGAGTAGTGGTTGTATTGCATCGTCTAGGTATACCACTCAATTTTTTTGTGTCCCCAAAAAATTGTAATCATGATGCCTACATTTATGTTTCTCAGCTGTTGTGTTCTAGAACCCCTTATGACCCTTTACAACCCTTTATGATCCCTAAGAATACATCTTAGAGGTCTTCAAATGTCGTAAAGGGTCATAAGTGGCTCCTAGGAGGGGCCAGATGAGCTTCCACCTTCACATGGTTGGCCCTGTTAAGTAGAGAATGTTAAACTATTCTGAAACAAAGAGAAGCTCAATAATTTAAGGTCGCAGTCCACGAAGATGCTGGAAAAATGATAGAAATCAATGATGGAGAGTTTTTAGATACTGAGAAGACATATATGCAGTGGAGGCCAGAAAGGAATTTTGTGGAGATTTTATAGATGTGGAGATTTTCTAGAGAGAGTTTCCAAATTGAGTACTAGTGTAGATATGATGATTGAGTAACCTATGTATGTAAAACCTTCACAAATATCCCTTTTTTGGCCTCCACTCATACCTCTTCTTAGAATCTAGAGACTTTGGATACAGTTTCTCATCCATGTACAACATGTGCTAGTGATCGTATAAAATTAATTTTGTGAGACTAGGATCAATTATGAGAAGGTAAAAAACAAGATAATATTATTGTATCTTTCATTTCTTTTATTCATTCATATTTTATTCCTTCTCTTTTATTGGATACTATGTAGTGTACATAAAGGCAAGGCGGTGATTATTCTCAACGATCAACAGGTATAAGTCTTCCAAGCCTTACCTAGTAGCTAAGACTAAAGATAGAAGAGGTCAAGACATCATTATAGTTGATCTTTATCTTTGGTCCATATTACTGACAAAATGTATTACATTTCGTTAGCTCATCAAATGGGGTGATTTGAAATAATTTAATGGATGATATTTTCATGTATAACGTACATTATTTTAGTATGACGCTGAATGAATTTATCTACTTCACACACTTGTAAACTATGATGAGAGCCATAAACAAGCATCCCCTCCCATGGCTTGAGTAATGTAGGCCATGGGAGGAGATGCTTCTTTATCATTGTCCTCTTAGTCTACATGTGTGCGAAGTAGATAAATTCGTGCAACATCAACTTAAATAATATATGTTATCATGAAAATATTCTATTAAATTCTTTCAAATCCCCTCATTTGATGAGCTAACGAAAGGTAAAATGTTTTGTCAGTATATGGACCAAAGACAGAGACCAACTATGATGGTCTCTTGAGCTTCGCTATCTTTAATTTGAGTATCTGTCACTTTTTCAACAGAACTTGTATTTATTTTGATAACAGTGCTATACGTCTGACAGGTTTTCCTGTCAGAGAGTCACTTTCTATCTGTCACACTTTTGACCATTATAATGTTGGAGAGGGTACCTTTTTGACAAATATTGGCTATAGGAATGCTACCTCTCCGATGGGTTTACTTGTCAGAGAATCATTGCATATTTGTCGCCAATTCGATAGACTCTTCGACAAATGTTTGTTGGAGTTCTGATAGATATAACATATGAAATCCCATAGTAAAATTTCTATTAATGCGGCAAGCTTTGACGGAAAAGGATGTTGAAATACTGACAGGTATCACTTCCATTGCAAATTCGACAAATGGTCGTCTGAATATGGCCTGAAATGTACTAGTGTCAACATAGGACATGTGCACATTATAGAGACACCCATGCATCAAGAATTGATTGTAAAAATATATAGACATGGACTGACTCTTAAAACTACTACCCATGCAATATAAATCCCCTTAGCACTTCCCAGTGACACTAAGAATCATATGGATTTCTTTAAACTTCATATTTGAGCTTTATTTGGTCTGTATATTCTATATTTTGTTTCTCACACATATTATGGCTCTCCTCTACATCATTACTACAATTCTTTTATCTTCTCTTTGTATCTTGATAAAAATATTTCACTACATGTTGGCCTTTGTAAAATACCAACTTCATTAACATTATAACTTTGCCTTAACTCCATTAAGCATCAACTTTTTGGATTTGCAATGGAGACTCTCATCTCATGTTATTTTTATCATATCATACTTTTCATATCATTTTATTAATACCTTAATTATGTATCATTACTTCTTGTCTCTTAGTTATCTATCTATTAGGCTCTTGTCGAGATGAAAAATCAAAAGTAGGTATTTTATTGAGGCAAGTCTCTAAACTTCCTTAATATTTTTCCTCTTTTCTTTCCGTGGAGGTTTTAAAAATGGAAAAATAAGTGTATCAAATGGGATTTTCTATCTCTTTTCCTAGGATCATATTACTCATCTTTTATTATTTTTATTAAACATTATTCCTCTTTTACAATCATATGCATTCATTTATTATTGCTTTCTTAGGATTATCTCTATTAGATTTGTTGGCAAAATGGTCAGCGCTCCCCTCAGGATTCATGATATGGTTTAACAAGCTCATGTGTCTTCTATAAGTCTAGTGGTTGTATCAGACATTAACAGGTCAATCTTTTGGTGCAATGACAACAGCTACTTGTAACAAGTGGTATCAAATATTGGTCACAGGTTCGAATACCCTTGGGTAACACTGAGGGGCAGATTATTGGCAAAATGGTCAGCACTGCCTTTGGGATTTGTGACATAGTTTAATAGCGTACCGTGTCTTCTATAAGTCTAGTGGTTGTATCAGGCATTAACAGGTAAATATTTTAATTATTGATGTTAATTAAAATAAATTTTCAAGCTTAAAATGAAAATTCACATCAATAATGCTAGGATCTAATAGAATGCATTAAATTGATTATACATTTTTCAGAAGAAATATTTCCATCTCCCTATCATTGTCTTCAAGTTATACTCAATCTTCAAGAAGGTAACAAGTCATAATGTCCTTTACCTTTCTTATGGATTAAGTTATATTTCATTCATATATAGGTAGGGTGTTTGAGAGGGAATTATGATTACAAGGAGTTATAATTTAGATTTTAGGATTTAGAAGATCTTATAAAATTTTAGTCTATATAAAATTTCAATAATTTGAAATCTTCCTTCAACGTTTACTTATTGTCTAGATTTCTCTATCTCTCTATAGTTATCTTCCAGGTACACTCTAAATCTATCATTCTTTATCCCTTTTCCCTTGTCCCATTTCTACCTAAATCTATTTCACTATATCATTTCTCCCTGACGATCTAGCCCTATCGTCACTTTTTCCTTGCCTATATTTTTCTACATTTACCCAATCTCTCTCCCTAATTACCTTTCCTTCACTCCATACCCATATATCTATCCCTATCACCTTATGTCTCTTCTTGTTTCTATTTCCTCTCTCTTTATTGTCTATATGACTACCTCTTCCTCTAAATATCTCTTTATTTCCTCATTGGTAAGTGTTGAAATTGTTGAGATTGATAACATCGTTCAGATAATTGTCATATAAATATATTTATATATATTAATATATGTATTGGAAAAATCCCATGTATATTAATATACACATATATATTCTTGAAATAAGTCTATCCATATTTCATATCATTCATATATATATATATATATATATAGATATTAATATAAATATATATAATTATAATTACATACATATTAATATATATATTAACATTAATAATGGAATATTAATTCTATCGATACCCGATAGTAATCAGTTTGCATATAAACAAAAGTCATTGTATTACCGATAGCTATCGGGTTTAGTTCACAACCGATAACTATCGGTTTAGGCAAAGACAATATAATAACCGATAACTATCGGTTTAGACAAAGGTATTATAATAACCGATAACTATCGGTTTACGTAAGAGCAGTATGTTTTCATTAAACAGCGCCATGTATTACAACCTCCAGCGGTCATGTTATTTGATGGGACGTGACTCATTCATGAGTCACGCCTCATCAAAATTAGACTATGCAATTCATATATAAAGCAAGACATGCTGCTGTAAATAGACACCGAATATAGAAAGAATACAGTCTTAATAAGAAGTGTCTGTGAATCTCATTCAAACCAGAGATTCATTCAATATCAGAAGTTTATTAATGTTAATACATTTGCAGCGATTCTAGTATTTGCAGCAATCTTAGTAAACTCAACATGGTATCAGAATCAAGTTGCAAATGTGAGAAACAACAGAAAAAGGATACACTCAGCACCCATCTGCGAATGCGAAGAAGAGATTTGGTTATACCATACAAAACAGAAGATATTGGAGCCTACGATATTGGGAGGAGAAATACAACACAAAGCTTATATCTGAATTCTAAATAATGCCTTACCATTGGTAAATGCGATCCTTATATTCAGAAAGCTATTTCAGTTATCGATACAAGCATTGAGTTATATAATTGCAGAGTTTAATCGATATATCATTTTCTATCATTGGGGGCATATGCAAAGCCTGTGATCTATACAGAATTCTAAAGGCGACAAAGTCAAATACACAACAAATTTTGTATGAATAGGAATAGAACATCAAAACTAGTAATTTGGTGTTTCATATCTGAATACTTTGGTGTCTGTGTGTGCATCATTGCAGTAGAGTGCTGGATATGAATTTGAAAAGATAAATCAAACACACGAAGATTAAAGATCTGGTCCGCTTTGTTGAATAAACATTGCAAAATAAGTTAAGGATCCGTCGTTTGTGTGAATGTCTACGGAGACGATCTGAGAATTCGGGAGCTGCATGACAGTTAGAAATATATTGTTTCAGATTCTTGCTTGTCGTGGGGGAAGGATTGATGTGAGAAGCCTCTTATGTAGCCGCAACCGAAAATACTTGGATCACAGTGAATGTTTTGGAAACCACCGCACTGAATTTGATATGGCTGTTATAGACAACACTGTCGCAATCAACACCGCATTTATTGACACATTTTCGGCTTTTACCCCTAATGTTAGAGGCAATGGCTCCACCCCTCTTATCTTCTCCAAGATTTCTAGAAGTCAGCGATTACCATCATGTTGGAAGAAGGAATAGATCAGTAAATTGGAGATTATCATCATCTTAATGTATCACTCAACAAAGGATGAATTAGCATTGCTTCACATCAGCGATTTACTAATCAGATAATAAACATCAACTTACTAGAATCGGTAGCAATGTGCTAACCATGAATAAACAGGCAGCAAGCATTAAGTAGATCTATCATATATGAAGACCAGTCCTACTCCTCATCGATATTACTATCAGATAAAGGACGACATCATAAGCATCCATCAGTTATTATCACTGATAATAGAAATAATGTAATCAAGCATTGTTTATAATTGAATTTCTAAGCAAAATGATCTGCAATAAGTCACCATATTACCATCGGCAAGCATATCGATGTATGCCATAAGTATCACTTAATATTGCTTTGGATACTTATGGCATACATATAAGAAGGATCGGTCAAGGATGATTACGTTAACAACTATTGGAGACATTGATAGAATATTAAGTTTATTCTGCCATGATAAAATTACTAGAGCCATATTAATTACTGATGAGCTTTGTGTTACAAAGATTGAAGGACGAAGATCCACTAGGAAGATAGTGGGATCATTTGTAACTGTGGCAAACCTGTGAACGGTGTATTCACAAGATATTTTTTATGAAAGAGAACCCACGGTCTGTAATTAGACCAAAGAAGCATTGTCACGAAAGACACTAGTACAGTCTCGTACACAGCAACTTGGTCACAAAGAAGAGAGTACAAACTTGCTATGAGTAGTCATCGATGAATTCGAGAAGTGGTGTGGACAATCTCAAGTCATGAACGACAATGTATTATTTATTGTTGTCAGGTACCTGTAATAAGATTTGTGAATATCTCGGAATGTACACGATGAAAGTTTTTTTTAAACTTTGAAGGGTGTGCATCTATCTTAGTGGGAGCAATTAAAGAATATCCTTTAACTCTATGAGATTAGTATTTTTGAGTTCAATTTTTAAGTATTATATTTCTAATCTCTTATTTGTATTTCTATGTACATATTATAAGAGCTATTTGCCTTGATCTTTTCCTTTCTCTCTGAGGATGTGCTTGCAGGAAAAGAAATTGAGTAGAGAGTTGATATCAGATTTAGAGGGAGTCTGACAATGTCAAGATGGATACACGAACTTGAGCTTCCAAGGGAGAATCTACAGGATCTACATCTATGAGCTTCCGAGGATCCAGATTCAAAATAAGTCTAATGAACCATCAGAGGAAACCTTGGATGAGAAGGTTAAATGTTGATGTTAGTACTCAAAGATTCAGAGGGAGTCAGTGCAACATCTAGAAGATATGCCTTATTTGATTTCCAAGGATCTTAGTCATATTGATAAAGAGGGAGTAAACCATATCAAGATGGTTTCCCTAGTGACCAAGAATTGTGATTCAAATGATGAAATTCCATGTATGTGAACTAGAAGGCTCTTATGCAAATATCTAGATCATGATAGATGGTTGGGAATTCAATAAAAGAATGTAATATAGACTAAAGATCAAGACTCGATCTGCTAGAGTGAAGTTTGAAGCTTGATATTAGATTCAGAGGGAGTATAATAGTTCATCTAAAACAACCTTGGACGAGGAGGTGAGGAGATTGCTACATGACCTTAAAGGAAGCATCCAGAAGTATATGATCATGAGATTGAGTCTCATGCGTGCTAGCTAAAATGCCTTTATGCTAACTCCTACATAACTTGGGGTTCACCTAGAGTGATGCAAACTATATAAGAGATATAGTGCATAAGAATGCTATTCAACAAAACATATGGTTGTTATTCTCACCAAGTTTCTTGCTAGAGGTAAGATTGTGTACCTTCGAGATAAACTTGGCATGTTGAAGAATGAAGCCTTAGATGAAAAGGAGTTTCATCTACTATCTTGTATGTTATTTCATTCTTCTCTTGATAGAGAAGCCTAAGGTGAAAGTCCTTGTTTCCACCCTTTGGGATGAGCCATGATGGATCCACCCTCTGACATGAGTCAAGGTGGATTTCACGTGTGTGACTCTAGGACCTATGGGCCCTCCTGTGAACATTGGAGAAAGGTGATGACTTTTCAAAAATGAACACTTGTATTTGGTATTACAAGGTGACGATCTTGTAATAGAGATTCGTTATGGTAGACGGTTATCTGTCTTTGCACATACCATAATAGGGTTATATGTAAATAAAATGTAATGTTTTACTTACTATATCCTTGTATCACAATTGTGGTGATATGAAAATTAGGTATCACAATGCAAGCTGATCCCTCATATTGATGTGATATGAAAACTAGGTATCACAATGCAAGGTGATTCCTCATATAGATGTGATATGAAAACTAGGTATCACAATGCATGGTGATTCCTCATATCGATGTGATATGAAAACTAGGTGTCACAATGCATGGTGATTCCTCATATCAATGTGATATGAAAATTATGATAATAACTAAATTATCATCTAATCAAAGGAAAATTATCTTCCCTAACTAAAAGGGAGTGTTGAAATTGTTGAGATTGATAGCATCGTTCAGATAATTGTCATATATATATATATATGAAAAATCTCATATATATTAATATACACATATATATTCTTGAAATATATATATATATATATATATATATATATATATATATATATATATATATATATATATATATATATATATATATATATATAATTAGATATATATATAATTATAATTACATACATATTAATATATATATTAACATTAATAATGGAATATTAATTCTATCGATACCCGATAGTAATCAGTTTGCATATAAACAAAAGTCATTGTTTTACCAATAGCTATCAGGTTTAGTTCACAACCGATAACTATCGGTTTAGGCAAAGACAATATAATAACCGATAACTATCAGTTTAGGCAAAGACAATATAATAACTGATAACTATCGGTTTATGTAAGAGCAGCATGTTTTCATTAAACAGCGCCATGTATTGCAACCTCCAGCGGTCATGTTATTTGATGGGAAATGACTCATTCATGAGTCACGCCTCATCAAAATTAGACTATGCATTTCATATATAAAGCAAGACATGCTGTTGTAAATAGACACCGAATATAGAAAGAATACAGTCTTAATAAGAAGTGTCTATGAATCTCATTCAAACCAGAGATTCATTCAATATTAGAAGTTTATTAATGTTAATACATTTGTAGCAATCCTAGTAAACTCAACAGTAGGTCTCACCTTCCATCCATCTTTACCTCTCTACATTCACACCAAGTTAGCTCATTATACAACTCTCCCTTCACTTATATCTTTCTCACATATATCTCTTCCCCTAGATATCTCACCCATATCTTCCTAGGCTCAAGTTGTCTCACCTTTATATCTCTTATGTCATGTAATCTTTCCTTGCCACTCCACATCTCTAACTACGTACTGTAATCACCTAAAATTGGGCTAATAGAACCTAATACTCTATTTGCCCTAATTCAGGATAAAACCCTAATTATGTTAATTTGATTCTTGATTATTGACATAATTCCTTAAAATTTAATAAAATCATAAAATCTCTTAATTCAAGCATGTATCATCAAATAATCAAGCAAAATCAATTTCATTACCTCAATGCCTAATTAATTAAATCAATCCTAGATTAAATTCATGGCTAGAGTAATTAATTAAAAGAAATGAATTAAATCCCTCTCAAAATGATATGTCACCTTAAAGGGGACAAAAAAGACACTTTAAACCAATGAGAGGTAATCACATGGATCACTCACATGGATCAAGCTTGGAAGCATCTCAACCAGTCCTCATGGATGCATCCTAACATTCCAAAATCTTAAGATTCTATAAAAGAGAATTTTCAAATCTTCAATGTTCTTCCTAACTCTTCGATTTTGCTAATAGATAACTGAATTCATGCTTTCATATTTTCATTATGATTTCATATGCTCATAGCTAATTAGATAATCTTTCATTTTTCATAATACTAAATGAATCTGATGATTCAATGGCTAATTGGATGAATTTTATTAGTTTTATTGCATTATTTTCTTAAATCTCTTATTCTAGTATTGCATTGTCACTGTTTAGGATTAAATCTGAGAGCAATCTTAAGTCCTTTTCATACTTGTGCTAGTTAGAGAGTAATAATTTGATTTCATTTGTTACGTTCTTTGATTATTTGACCATACTAACAAGTGATATAATGAGTTATTGAAATCTTGTATTGCATATTTGTAGGTCCATAATTTACACAAATATTTCTGGCACCCCACGGTTAGCACCAAAAATATATGTGTGAATTATGGACCTGTAAAGCTACAACACAACACTTCAATAGACATTATATTGTTAGCAAATCAATCAAATAAATCATGTAAGAATACTAACAAAATCATCTTATTGCTTCCTAGTCATAAAGAGTTTGATCTATGTTAGTATGCTCTCAAAATTATGCATAGATCAGTGACATTACAATTATGAAATAAATGATTCAATTGATAATAGACATTCATTAATGCAAGCAATTAAGATGAATTAAGCTAGAAATGAAGAATTGAATAATTAGATTAGAAAAATTTAAGAATTGATGTAGATTTAGAATTCAAAATGACAGAGTTTCCTTATGAAAATGATCTAGATATCAAATGAAGAAAATGAGCTTGGTTTTTATAGATTTCCTCTTGGAGGGAAAGATTGAATTTGAATTTGATGGTTGAGATTCATACTTGAGGGATGGTTGATATTGGTTCTCACTTGATCCATGTGAGTGATCCTTGTGATTAGCTCCCATTGGTTGGAATTAACTCATTTGTCCTTTTGTGGGTTGAAAGGATAATAGGATAATTAATTAATTCACATTAATTAATATCTAACCATAGGCATTTTTGAGTTTGATTTGATTAAATGACTAGGAGGATTAATTAAGGAATTATTCTTGATGATTGATCATTGATGCTAGATTATTGATAAATTATGTAATTAAATTAATCTAATTTAATTACACAATTATGCTTGAAATTAACTTGATTCGGTATTGATTTGATCACTTGATTTGAGATTAAGTGCATCTAGTTTAGCTAGATCATTTTTAGGTGATTACACATACTTACCCCTCTTTCTCTTTTATCAAACTCTTATCACTTCCTCACATGCCTAACTCTCCCCTCTCTAGTTATATTATTCATCCAATGTCTTTCTCTTTGACCCTCTCTCCATCACCCTCTCCTTATTTTTGTTCTCTGCTCCATTTCTCTATCCATCCCCTCTCTAGAATGTCATCCATCGCTCATTTATATCATTTAGGTAAAAATAGGTAAGATATATGGTTTAGTATTTTTCGTTTAGTGTATAGATTTAAAAGTACAATATTGATGGAATAGAGCTTAGGGTACATAAGGTAGGGGATACACTCTATATTGATACTTTTCTTTATTGCCTCATTTATATCTATCTCTTAACTTTCACCTCTCTCCCCTATGTATGTCTCTTCTTTCATTTCTTCCTCTTTTCCTCTGTATCAATCCTTATATTATCATCTTTGTCCATTGTTTCTAGGTCATAAACTCTCCCTTCTCAACTTTCTCTCCTATTCCTGCCTCTCCACAACTCCATTTCTCCATTCATGGACCTCAATTCCAATCTTTTTAATCCCCCATCTCTCTCTGTCTCTCTCTCTCTCTCTCGTGTGTGTGTGTTTATACTTGCACTCATAAGCTTACTTAGTCGTCTATGTCTAGTTGACACTTGTCCAAAAAGGTTGTCATGATTTAGGAGTCCTCTAGAGAGGTGTTGATTCCATATTGATACTTCATCCTAGATTTGTGGGAGGCAACACACCACCACTAATTGGATGTTGGATTTGACTTCTGATTCGACCCAATCAATCTTACTAGTTGTACTTTCTTCTCTAATCAATTCATGGTTAACGTTCTTCTCCCTTCTGTTATTGTGATTGTTATTATCTCTCATAAATCTTGGTAATTTAGCAAGTTTGAGATATTTGGAATCCTATCCTACACAAGTTGAGCGGGTGTGGTGCCACTAACGTTGGTTCTGTCAAAATGCTCAATACGTCTTTGTGATCGTGGGGTCAAAACTCTCAAATCTACGTGTCTGGTGGTGGTTCTTGTATCACCGCCTCCCTAAGACATCGTCCTGTGTTACCTTTCCGATCGACGGGCTCGTGTGCGGATTTTGGCATCTGCGATGGTCAAAACTGTTGGCCCTTCAACACGTCAAGCGGCTCTGTCATCGCCAGTGAGCAGTGCACCCGGTCTCTGCTTCCACTATCTCTGTCGACAACCTGAGTTGCGGGTTTGAAGAAAGGCCAGTTTTCTTTGAGGTGCGACCGTTTTGAGCTGTGGGTTAGAGTCAAAAAAGGCCGCCTCTACTAACAGACTTCTCACATTACTGGGTTTTTTGAAACCCCAGGGAAAATCTTTCGGAGGAACATTCACGGGAAGTGACAAATGCGAAATTGTGTTAAAGCTTCCACTGCTGTAGTTGTTAGTGCTGCTACTTCTACAAACGGATCTCTCGGAATTTTTTAATTGAGTGTTTCCTGGCTGGATTCTTCGATAGATTTTTTATCAATGCCCTCTGCGGAAATATTTTTTCATCAGGACTGCAACGCTCCAACAAGGACTGAGGTTTCCTCTGTTCGGTTTGAAAATGAGTGGCATTTACATGCCCGAGCATTTTTTCTCTGCGCACGCATAGAAAGAGGGTTTGAATGGGTGCAATTTGAATCATGTCAGCTCGGCTGCAGCAAAGGAAAAGGCCGCTCATTTTCTCGTTGTGTGGTGCCCCAGATATAGCGGGTTCTGTGGACCTGCCGTCAAAGCGCCCCCCTAAGATGCGATGTGAAAGCGTCATCTGTCCATTTCTGGTTGTCCTTGTCCATTTGGGATACTTTGAAACCTATATCCTACAATAATGAGCGGTTCCTGCTTGTGGCTATCCCCATGCCTCTGAAGTGCGCTCTAACATCCCTCAGTATTATTTCGCAAACATCTGTGGTGGTCTACTCTGTGCTGTCCAGAGCCACCTGTAGCCTCCTCTCCCAGAGCTATAATTCTCATTGTTCAGTTACGTACCAACTCCCATCAACTCCGATGTGAGACCAGGTGTTGGAAGAGGCCAAAGGAGACTTGGGAAGAGAGAATTTGCATATTTTGCAACTCTGGGAAAGTTGAAACCGAACATCACTTTATTTTAGTATGTGAAGCCTACAAGGACATCAGGGATAAATTTGTGGATACTATATCAGATAGTTATTGGCATAGCCTATTCAGCGAGGAGCACATTGAGAAGTCAGGTGGGCTCATCATTAGCTTGCACAAGAAGCGGATCGAGTTACTCAAGTCAGCCTAAGTTGCCTTGTTGTCCCATAGGCTATGTTTAGCCTCGTGGATGTAAAACTTTTATCTTATCTTATCTTATCTCCTATGATACGGTGAGTCTCTTCACATCCCACACTTCGTTGTTTCATCCTTCTCAGTATATGTGTAAGGGGTTGTCGATTCACAATGAAACTCATAGTGATGGGACTAAGTAGTGTGCTGGGTGCTCTCAGTTGTAGTGTAGGTTGATGTATGGTGCATCATTCAAGGAGTATCCGATAGGGCTATGGTGTGAAAAAGGCACACATAGTTGTGGTGTAGGACCCATCTAGGATGGATCTGAGGAGTATGCTTTAGGACTGTAGGGTAAGCTGGGTGCTCACATTTGTGGTGTAGGATCCTTAATGGGATGGATCTGAGGAGTAGGCTTGGGGCTGTTCTTTGTCGACCCTTACATAAAGTTGTGGTCTACAAACTATGTGACGTGGGTACGAGGTGTAACCGCAGAGGATAAGTGTCAAAGTCCATCTAGAGCAACTAAGGTGGTCGATCTCCCTCAAGAGGGATGAAGAAGAGTAGTCCTTCCCTCTAGTCATACATGATGGATTGAGGTGATATCGTGTATATTGGAGCAAAGAAGAGTAGCTCCACCTTGTCATTTGGTGGCAGGGTTTTATGGCAGATGCACGCTTGAGGTCCCCATCTTAGTGAAATGGAGTAGTTGAGCCAGTGTTGGAAATGACTCCTAGAGAGTCATCTGAGATCTGAAAGCTGGGTTAGTGGAGTACCTAGTCCCAAGGTGGAAGACAATTGTGCAACGGGTTGTTCAGTCCCTATGTGGGAGACAACTGTGCAATGGGTTGTCCAAGTAGGAGATTTGGAGCTTATGGTGAGCCATGTGGGGGTGAGCATTGCAAAGCCTAGTATCTATGAATGGTGGATCGGTGGGCTATCATACTGGGTGGAGATCCAAGTTTCCTAGAATATTGGATTTGCATTGGGATAAGATATCTCAAGGGTGCTAGTGTCCAGGATGGAAGTTTGAATACGATGTTCCAGAATAGTGCTCAAGGTTAGTCAAGCCATTAGGTAGGTCTAAAAGGGTGATCAAAAAGGTGATTTTTGGTTTAGGAATGAAATGGTGTGGCCCATGGTTCATAGACAATGTACTATGATGGTACATAGAAGAGTTGTAAAGTGAGTAGGATGACCAGGAGATTGGGTGGATCATGGAACCATGGCTATGGTGGTCAAGTAGGTATGCATTACACAGGGAATCAAAGGGGCTAAGATTGAATTTGTGCATGGAGTTGGTCTGAATGTAGTGGATGTAGGAGTAACAGGGTTCACCAATGGAGTCAGATAGACATAGGTTAGGAGATCAAGGCATTCAGTGGTCAATGTTTGGATTCAAAGCTAGCTACGGTAGTTAGTAGTCTCATGGGAAATGTATTGGTGCTTCAAGGTTTATGGCAAACTAGGGGAGCCCAACGTGGGACATCAAGGTAAGAAGGTATTGGGCGTGACTTAGTTACGTGTTATAATGGACTGGATGATTTAATATGTTCTATGGTGCTTTGCGAGTGCCGAGTATGCTAAGGTGGTATGTGTAGTGGATGAGAGGATGCAAAGGTCTTAGTCACTCAGAATGGATGCAATGTCCAGTGATAGAGACTCAGAGAGTCCCAATTTACTAAGGAAGTATAATGCATTGCTTGGGGAGCATGCATAGTTGAGCAAGGGAGAGACATGGTGGTTCTAGGGCATTATCAGAGTGGTGCAATGGTGATCATGGTGAGCTAATATGGCTAGGTTCACAAAGGTTTATGTAAGTCATAGCTCACATCTTATGGGAAATATAAGAGGTGAAAGCATGAGGGGGCTAGTAAGGGGTTCAACATGGGTTGAATAGGAGTAGAGCTGACGGATCAAGGTAGTGTGTGAGGTGCACCAGAATAAGTGAACCAAGATGGTTCGAAATTCACTTGTATTGTGCAGGACTGTATGTTAATGTGGGTAGTCAAGTGATTGGTGCTTGATGAAGGGGAAGGTGTAGTTTGGAAGCATGAAATTGGATTTCCCACAATCGGAGTTTGAGAGTAAGGTTTGCGAGTGTTATGCAATGTTGGAGATTCTCAGGGAGATGGCTTGTTTGGACATGAGCTAAATCCATCCCCATGACAATATGTATGAATGTAAATGTATGTATATGTATGTGTGTATCTATATCTATAGATATCTATTTATCTATATATCTCATTCCTTTGCCCTTTGAGCATAAAATATAATGTTATATAACTTTTTAACTATGAGAAATATATTTTCTGATTATTAACAATTTTAAGAGGGGAATCATACATTTACCACGAGAGATATACAGATGAAACATCTTATAAAGTGTTATAAAAAAAATTAAGGAGTAGATCTATCATATATAGGTGTGTGATTGTGATCAAAGGAAGAAAGGAATGATAATATAAGCCGTATTAGAAACAAAGTATAAAATATTTAAATTAATTAATTTGTATGTGTAAGAAGCATTTGAATGCATAGGCATATGTTCATGGCATTGTATAATCACATAGTTATATAGAATTATATGCATACAATAGTGTGAGGATTTGAATATAACTTTAAGAATGAATGAGATATGCACATGGGTTGAAGATGTAATTAGTGAGCGAAAGTGTACTTCAACAAGGGAAATATCATTATCCAAAAAAATGTCATAGGTTGTGAATGCTGATGAAATAAATGTTTGTTGCACATGTTTAATCTCAAAATATGCTACTAACTTGGTTGATTTGTTAGGGCTCTTCGGAGGTTAATAGAAGCTTTTGTATCTTTTTAGTGGCTTTATAGGGTTTCAACTAAAGTTTGTGTTAGAAAACTAATTTTAAGTGAAATGGTTTGGGCTACATTTTTAAACATTTAATATTCTACAATTATGACCAAAACATATTTGGACAAAATATTTTCCCATAAAATGTTCTTTTACAATTAGTACATGCCACATTGGGGATATTTTCATCATGGCTCCAACCCAAACCATTCAATTGAATACTTTTCAAATGAAACTTTTTTTTATAGAAATTATTTTATTGACCAAAAAACATGCCGAAGTTTTGTTCTTTTACCTCTATTGCCTACTAGAAAATTGATATCACTATATTCTTAGATATACTTACAACTAAAAACTAGTTTCCAACAATGAAAACATAATTTTAATAATAATAAATAATCAATAAACTCAACTAAATTATGAACCAAAACTAATAAAAAGCAGTAAAGTTTTTTCAATAAGTTAAAAAGAGAGAAGTATCCTTCATAACCCCAGCAAGTAACCAAACAAAAACCAAGATAAGTATCAAAGGATATAAATTAAGATTTATTATTACTTTTATGTTAGTAAACGTGTCTCTCGCAACATATCTAATTCTTTAAACAATCATGACTCTATTTTAATCCATACATTTCAATTTGTCACTATCTTCATTTTCTAATATTTATTATAACAGCAATGGATTCCAACTTCTAGAGTTTATATTTTTTAAATTGATTTAATCACAAATAATTTGATTGCTTGGTCATCGACAAGACACAAAATATAAGTTTAGGCAGCTCCTATGTATTTTTCTATTTTTAAATCAACTGCTTCAAGATATTATCATTCTCTCAGTTGGCAATAACTTTTAACAATACATCCAAGTGAGTTCTAATTATTCCACCTCTAGATGACGATATTTAAAGGAGAAACTTCAATATTAAGTCGTAAACTCTTCTCATCTTTCCTGTGTCATTGCAGAAAAATACAAAATGACTTTTCCCCTTGAACCCACCATACCTCAAGTTCATCTCCCTGTAATTGATATATCTAAATTTCCACAAGACTTGGATGGTGAAGATCTGAGCCAGCTTCGAGATAATCCCATGCTCGCCAAATTGAGAAAGGTGTGCAAAGAATGGGGATTTTTCCTACTTGTCAACCATGGAATTCTAGTAGATGTTCTTGAAAAGGCTGAGAATGTTGGCCGAGATTTATTATCACTGCCAACCGAGGTCAACGAGAGAGCCTCAGGAATAGGTAAGGCATTCGATACTTATTTTTGACCAAATTTTGAAACCTTTCACCTTCTAGACCCCACAATTCCAACTTCCATTGCCCAAAAATATGCAAAGATATGGCCAAAAGGAAACCCAATTTTTTGGTATATTAATCAACCTTTTTTTTTTTCATTTGATCGAATTTCATTTTTCTTTTCATAATGTTGGGACTTTTGTAGCGAAACGATGGCAACACACACTTTGTCTGTATTAAGTCTTGAAAAGGAAATGACAAAGATGATTTTTACAAGCTTGGGGTTGGATGTCAATGTTATACACTAAGTGTGCACCCTTGTTTCAAGCTCTCGTGGTCTTGATAACTTAGTGTAACATGGGAATCATCTCTAGGTTATGGGACCTATGCTAACTGAGATGAGACCTCCAGGTTCTAGGCTGGTTCCTCTTGGATAATCATCTTAATTTTCTTCTAGACAAGAAAGTAAAATTCTTTGGAGGGAAAGGGATAGAAAGAGTACTTGAAAGTAGAAATGCTTGAAAGAAAACTACCTACTAGGTGATACACTGAAATTAGGGTATGAATTGCATCATAGAGGAATGAAGCCAATGAAGATCGTAGGTCTAGGAGATCACAACTTCTTAAATAGGCTTGCATAAGTGTTTCATAGAGAGGTCTAAACATAAGACACAAACTATGACCTGCAAGTAGACATTCACCTCTGCAACTAGGTGTAGGAATGAGACAAGATTGTCAGGGGGTTGAAGTATACCCACAAGAGCATTCACATCAAATCATACACAACAACACATAGAATTGCAGAAAAGAAGAGGGATAAGGAACCCAAAATTGTCACTCAACATGCATAAACTTCAATTCAATAAGAGATACTTCAAATAATGAAAGGATAGGGACAGAGAAAATGTCACAAATACCTTGGAGTTGTTTAAATCATCAATGGGAGATTACAAGAGTAGAAGATGAGAGGGTAGAAGAAATACCATAGGTAGCCTTCTGAGAAAGGATTCTTTCTTTTTATAATTCCAACTTCTCAGCTCTAAAAGTTCCAAAAAAAATTAATATATACATCTCCTATTTTGCATGCATGTAGGAGTTAAGACCTAACTAGGGTTACAAGATTTTCAATAGAATAATAACTATCCCTAACTCAAACAATTTTGATCATAAATGCATCTCTGCAATACCATAGCTGATCAGATATTTTGTGTACATGCCCATCCCTCTACTACATTGCCTGTAGACAACCAACCTAGATTCATCAACTTTCCTGCACAAAGTCTCACCATGAATGCTAAAAATGGTACCTCACAGGGACAAGAATCAACCCATAACAGCCACCCCGACCTCCTCATCATCCTTTTCAACTACAAATGTCCTGAAGACATAAATTTCTTAGCTACCTTCTGGAGCCGTAGCCTATTTGAATTAATCGTTGGCAGAAAACCCTCTGCAGAGATATTTGAATTTGAATTATAACAGCTAGCCGGTCATTTTAAAATTTGATTGTTGATATTCTTTATTTCCTAGCAAATGAATGGCCCAGATTACTTTACAACAGTCACAAACCCTCCTAAAAATTCAATGTCCACCTCGGCATGTTTGGACCAATGAGAATCAAGCATATCAGCATGAAAGGATGTTTGGACCCACCTCAAGCTTATCTTCCTTTAACTCATTCAGTGACTGCGTGACTGGAGACCCTTTTCTATGTCATGAAGAACTTTACATAACCCCAGTCTAGTCAAATGATTCAGTGAACAAGGTATTTCTCCAAATCACCGAGTCTTTTAACTAACCTAGTTTCATTAAGCCAATGAGAGAAAACCCACTAGTCATTGATTCATAGAATACTTTTCAAACCTGGGCCCAAACCTGCCACATGTCAATCTTTTATTCACTCCAAGTGCTCCATCAACAAACACCTCGGCACCTCTCTGACAATGGACCCACTAAAGACAAGATTCCAAATGAACAACGGGCACATGATCTCATGACAGCTGAATATTCTCTTAGATCATGCGCCAGCCGTTGATCTATTTAAGCTGGGACCCTTCTAACAAACGGACCCACCTGGAACCTCATCATCACTCAGCAACCAGTCATATTAGAGCACATCAGCATACCTGGCAATGTGGACCCACTTGACAGAGGCCAAACACTTGGCAAAATGAACAGTCAGTGCATAATCACATACCCTTAAAAGATTCCATCAAAACATGCGCTAACCATCGATCTCTTTCCCTTTGACATCTCTGTAGATCCTCTGACACGGCCCCACTGACACATCTCAGTCATCGTTCTATCAGCCAATCAAATCCGAGCACGTTAACAAGAAAGGACCCACCTGACAAGGTTCTGATAGTAAAGAAAGATCGACGATCAGCGCATAGTCTCATGTGTTAAAAAAAACTCCTTACGCCTTTATGCTAGTCGTTGAGCAAAAAGGAAACTAAGAAATGGGCCCATTGACAACATACAAGTCATCATCCTTTAACCAATGAAAAGCCTTTAAGTCAGACAACATGGAAATGGACCCACATGAGGTTTGAAGTGCTAAGTAAAAGCAAAGATCGATGGCTATTGCGAGATCACAAGCCTCTGATAGACCCTTCGCGAACTCATGACAATCATCGAATCTTATCTAACTGGGACCCCACATAAAAAGACCATCAGACTTCTTAGTGAACACGTGATTGAAGGGAAGCTAACCATTCGCTGAGTCACTGACCTTTTTTATTTGACCGCCAAATATTACGCAACCAAGAGAACCAATGCAGTCACCAGTTTGCTAAATAAGAAAAGTAACCACCAGAAGACTCAGAGAACCTACGACCAGCCAATAGGATTTAAGTGCACATGGGTATTAAGGATCTTAAGTGGCTAAAAAAGGTAATGACCAAATAGAATGAAGGCTAGGGTCTGTAAGGTTTATTTGACATAATGACTACTTTTATGAATTTTTAGGCTACAGACCAAGGAGTAAAACAAATTGTAGAGGCCAGGAAACAAGACCTAAAGTCATGAAATCTTTTGGGGTGCTTGGCAAGGTAAAAATATAGACTCTAGGATGGATTTTTCAGCAAAATTTGTATGGAAGGAAAATTAGGGTAACATTTTGGTGATTTCTACTGGATGTCAACCTGCTAGACATGGAAAACCAGTGGCCTTGACATATCCATTGGGCATGGGGTCATCTTTCTGAGCACAAAAATGATAGAGAGACAAAAATGGAGCTGTGCTAGAGCACTTCTTGGAAAGTAGGAAAACTAGGCTAGAAAATTGGAAGAAAGTAGGAAAACTAACCTACTCTAAACTAACTAGTGCAGAAGATGATCAAACAAAACCATGCACTGGTTGGTTGAAATAACTACCCTTTCTCATTAGGATATTTTGCATTAAGCACATAAGGGTAGCTACAAAGACATGAGGCACATAAAAATTTATCAAATGAGGATGAATTGCCTCTTCAAATTTTAGATCAACCTCGCTCACTTGATTTTGAGCATATGAGGGTGTCTTAGTAAACTCCTTCTAGGCCAGGTATCTGATAGGGCAGCCCCTTGAAAGTTTGAGGGTGGGACCTTCCTTGATGGATTATTTTTTATCCTAATGGTTGCCCCCCGCTATGGATAGCCATGCTAGCTTATCCTCCATGGACAGGGGATTCTCATTCTCCTCATTTAAACATGCAAAGAGCTCATTAAAGTTGTCAATATGTTGAAGATCTCCAGGAATGACCGGCTCTTCACAATCAAGCTCCATGCACAAGCTTCCTATGATGCCCTGCAAACAATCTTCCCCGAGGCTTTGGTTATCTCCTGCATATTGGGAAGCCTCTTCTTCAAAGATGAGATCAAGTTCCTGAATCAACGTATCCTCAGGATCAATCTCTTCTATCCACTGCAACTTCAAAGAGGTGGTTGTGATCATATCTTTATCATCCTGCTCAACAAAACTAGGTAGCTTATCTAACAAGGACATGGCATCCTCCTCTATATCAACCTCTTGTTGATGGTGAATCTTTTGTTCTGATTGATCTTCACCCATAGGTAGTGGCATGGTCTCCTTTTCATCATCAACAAAGAGGGGTAGCTCATCAAACAAACCAACCAAGAGCTCAGGCTAAGCATCAATCCTCACCTCTATACCCTATTGGTTCACTTCATCACTCACCACTGATACCTTAGGCTTCCTCTCCCCTTCAACACATGAAAGCTCATTTACCATATGCCCTTGCTCAGATACTAGACTGTCATCTTTGAAAAGACTTGGCATCTGACAACTAGGAGGTAGAGTCCATTGGGGTATCCACAATATTTCATCATCTTGAGAGACCAAAGGGGCCTCTTGAGATGAACAACTTTGTTGTACAGACTGCTCTTGCAGAGTGATAGACTGAATCTCAAGTAAAGGCTCTTGGAAAGAATTCTTTTCCTTAAAACTTGGGATGTGAAGTTGAGAGGGCTCAAGGGGAGACACAGGAGGCATAGACAAATGGGCCTTCCAGCTTGGGATTTTAGGTCTAGGAGCCTCTTGTTGAGCAATTTGTTATCTCAACCTTGCTGTCTCAATGTCATCTTGGTGTCTGATCTCTTCTTGAGATTTTTTTATTTGTTTCTCATCAAAAAGAGTCTCTTCCATTTGGTAGGGAATGAACCCTTGCTCATAACTCTGAGCTTCCATCTCCTGCTACTCTTTGATCTCAGACACTTGCTTAATCAAATCAAGCAACACACTCTTTGTCCTATCTTTCTCTTTCATGAAGTCTGAGCTCTGAGTCTATTGCTAATTAGGCTCATAAGGGGTGGGTGGGTGGCAAGCATGATGAGGTAGCTAGCCTTGCATTTCTTTTTTGTGCCCTTTGTGCCCATGACCCTTCTTGGTGGAGGGCTCTTTCATAATCTTTCACAAGGGCAAAATCATTTGGGGCATGTTGGATATAATGGCAGCCTTGTATAGTATGGAAGCTTGGGGTAAAAGTAGGCTTTGGGTGATTTTGATAAGGCTGATAACTAGTCCATTGAACATTACTCTCATAATAGGATGGTGGGTAACATGACTGTCAATAATAACTTGACATGTCTACTCATACAATTAGCTGGAATTTGAATATGAAAGATCTGAAACATACTAGCACTTGATCCTTGAAACCAGTAGACCTTCCACAGTCACCAGAAATGCAGCAAAATGACCTCTTCTAGGTCTGTAGCATGCTATCAGCATATTAGAGATAGCATATTGTGAACATGAATCTAAACTTTAGTCCCACTAGGCATGCCAAAATTGTTATACACTAAGTTTGCACCCTTGTTTCAAGCTCTTGTGGTCTTGATAACTTAGTATAACATGGGAATCATCTCCAGGTTGTGCGACCTATGCTAACTGAGATGAGACCTCCAGGTTCTAGGCTGGTTCCTCTTGGATAATCACCTTAATTTTCTTCTAGATAGGAAAGTAAAATTCTTTGGAGGGAAAGGGATAGAAAGAGTACTTGAAAGTAAAAATGCTTGAAAGAAAACTACCTAGTAGGTGATACACCGAAATTAGGGTATGAATTGCAGCATAGATGAATGAAGACAATGAAAAACTTAGGTCTAGGAGATCACAACTTCTTAAATAGGCTTGCATAACTATTTCATAGAGGGGTCTAAACATAAGACACAAACTATGACCTGCAAGCAGACATTCACCTCTGCAACTAGGTGTAGGAATGGAACAAGATTGTCAGGGGATTGAAGTATACCCACAAGAGAATTCACATCAAATCATACATAACAACACATAGAATTGCAGAAAAGAAGAGGGATTAGGAACCCTAAATTGTCACTGAACATGCATAAACTTCAATTCAATAAGAGATACTTCAAATAATGAAAGGATAGGGATAGAGAAAATGTCACAAATACCTTGGAGTTTTTTAAATCATCAATGGGAGATTACAAGAGTAGAAGACTGGAGGGTAGAAGAAATACCATGGATAGCCTTCTGAGAAAGGATTCTTTCTTTTTACAATTCCAACCTCTCAGCTGTAAAAGCTCCACAAAAAATATATATATACATCTCCTATTTTGCACACAAGCAAGAGTTAAGACCTAACTAGGGTTACAAGATTTTCAATAGAATAATAACTAACCCTAACTCAAAAAAGTCTGATCATAAATGCATCTCTACAATACCATAGCTGATTAGATATTTTGTTTACATGCCCATCCCTCTACTACATTGCCTGCAGACAACCAACCTGGATTCATCAACTTTCCTGCACAAAGTCTCACCATGAATGCTAAAAATGGTACCTCACAGGGACAAGAATTGACCCATGATGGAAACCCTAACCTCCTCATCATCCTTTTCAACTGCAAATGTCCTGAAGACATAAATTTCTTAGCTACCTTCTA
Source organism: Chamaecyparis obtusa (assembly GCA_027943335.1). Classification (NCBI taxonomy): domain Eukaryota; kingdom Viridiplantae; phylum Streptophyta; class Pinopsida; order Cupressales; family Cupressaceae; genus Chamaecyparis; species Chamaecyparis obtusa. Next base: position 20,587 of record BSBK01005137.1, on the reverse strand, counting down.
TAGCCGTAGCTTGTTTGAATCAATCATTGGTAGAAAACCCTCTGCAGAAATATTTGAATTTGAATTATAACGGCTAGCCAATCATTTTAAAACATGATCATTGATATTCTTTATTTCTTAGAAAATGAACAGCCAAGATTACTTTACAACAATCGCAAACCCTCCTGAAAAGTCAATGTCCACCTTAGCATATTTGGACCAATGAGAATCGAGCATATCAGCATGAAAGGACGTTTGGACCCACCTCAAGCTTATCTTCCTCTAAGTCATTCAGTGACTGTGCGATTGAAGACCCTTTTCTATGTCATGAAGAACTTTACATAACCCCAGTCTGGTCAAATGATTCAGTGAACAAGGCATTTCACCAAATCCCCAAGTCTTTTAACTAACCCTAATTTCATTAAGCAAATGAGAGAAAACCCACTGGTCATTGATTCATAGAATACTTTTCAAACCTGGGCCCAAACCTGCCACATGTCAATCTTTTATTTGCTTCAACTACTCCATCAGCAAACACCTCAGCACCTCTCTAAAAATGGACCCATTGAAGAGAAGATTCCAAATGAATGGCAGGCGCATGATCTCACGACTGCCGAATATTCTATCAAATCATGCGCCAGCCATTGATCTATTTAAGTCAGGACCCTTCTGACAAACGGACCCTCTTGGAACCTCGTCATCACTTGGCAACCAGTCATACCTGGCAATGCAGACACAACTGATAGGGGCCAAACACCTAGAAAAATGAACGGTCAGTGCATGATCACATACCCTCAAAAGATTCCATCAAAACTTGCGCTAATCATCGATCTCTTTCCCTCTGACATCTTTGCAGATTCTCTGACATGGCCCCACTGACACATCCCAGTCATCATTCTGTCGACCAATCAGATGCGAGAATGTCAGCAAGAAAGGACCCACCTGACAAGGCTCTGACAACAAAGCAAGATTGACGATCGGTGCATAGTCTCATGTGTCAGAAAAAATCCTTGCGCCTTTATGCCAGCCGTTGAGCAAAAAGGAAACTGACAACCGGGCCTGCTGACAACATACAAGTCATCATCCTTCAACCAATGAAAAGCCTCCAAGTTAGACAATGTGGCAATGGACCCACATGAGGTTTGAAGCACTGAGTAAAAGGGAAGATCGACGGCTATCGCAAGATCGCAAGCCTCTAATAGACCCTTCGCAAACTCATGACAACCGTCGGATCTTCTCTAACTGGGACCCCACATAAAAATACCGCCATACTTCTTAGCAAACACGTGACTGAAGGGAAGCTAACCATTCACTGAGTCACTGATCGTTTAGATTTGACTGCCAAATATTAGGTGACTAAGAGAACTAATGCAGTTGTCATTTTGCTAAATAAGAAAAGTAACCGCCAGAAGACTTAGAGAACTTGAGACTAGCCAATAGGATTAAAGCGCACATGGGTATTGAGGATCTTAAGTGGCCAAAAAAGGTAACGACCAAATAGAATGAAGGCTAGGGTCTGCAGGGTTTATTTGACATAATGGCTACTTTTATAAATTTTAAGACTGTAGACCAGGGAGTAAAACAAATTGCAGAGGCCAGGAAACAAGACCTAAAGTCATAAAATCTTTAGGGGTGCTTGGCAAGGTTAAAACAAAGACTCCAGGATGAATTTTTTAGCCAAATTTGCATGGAAGGAAAATTAGGGTAACAGTCAATGCTTTCTTCCATTCACACTTTGAGAAATGCATAGCAGCATTGCGTATAAATGGCTATCCAATGAATAACCTATCGGTTGGACAGGAAGCGCTTGCCTCCCATACAGATCTGAACTACCTCACAATTCTTTACCAAGATAATGTTGGAGGGCTTTAGATTCAATCTCAAGAGGGTGAATGGTTCAACATCAAACCACTTCCTCATTCATTTGTGATTAATGTCGGGGACTCCTTCAAGGTATGACATTTTCTCTACGCATACCATTTTAATGGTCTCTTTTTAGTATTTCTATCTGATCAGAAATAGGGATGAATGTTTGTAGGCATGGAGTAATGAGCGATACTGATGCAGGAGCATCCTGGGTGTAAGAGCAATCTTGCATCACCCAAAAATATTTCTATTTTTGTATTCAATAAAGGGCTATTTTGTGCAGAGCTGCTATTTATGGAAAGTTACTATTTTTGGGTAATTTTCGTATGTGCTCAGAATGATCTGATTTCTTTCTTGGAGGTTCATTTTGGTCATATAAGTCTGCCAGTAAAGTTTCATTGCCAGATCAAGTGTATATTGGAAGATATTGAAGATTTTCGGTATTGGTAGCAGGGTACAGAAACTTCAAACTCAGTTTTGAAGGCTTTAGAGGCCCCGAATGAGGTCAAAAATTTGGGTGACGAGTGCTTGCGCTAGTCAAGCCTGTAGAGCGCTTCGTGGCGTTTCCGAAATGGGGTTATAATAGTCGAGCGGGTCAACGGGTGATGACTTATGGTCTTCGGAAGTTGGGCCACCCGAAATGGCGAAAAATAATTTTTTTTCAAAATTTCTGTTCGGGTTTCAAAAGTTATTTTGAGCCGGCTATGATGTAATAAAATGTAAAATAAAATAATTCTAAGTTTGGTCGGCCTTATTGGCTAAAATTCTGGAACCTTCCCAGGCGGTGGATAATTGCCTATATAAGGAAGGCTGTATTATTGTCTTAGGCAGTTGGGAATAGTTCAGAATAGTTCTGGGGTAGTAGATCTAGGTAATAGTTCGGGGCTTTGTCCTACAGAATATTGTAAGGGAATGCCCATGTGGCTTTGCATATTGTAATTCTGAAAGTTTGTAATTCCACATTTGTGGAGATAATAAGAAGCCAATTTTCTGTTCTTGCAAATTGTTGTTGTTTCTCTATTTCTGTTATGCGTTTGTGGTATTAAGGGGAGCACCCTTCATCAAGTGGTATCAGAGCAGGAGTTCTTGAGTGTGTAAATAGATTGCCGACTGTGAGGCAGTTTGCACCAGGACCGTGGCTAGGGTTTCAGCGCGCATCGCGAAAATGTCTCCACGAAGGAACATGTTTTCACTGTGGAGAAGAAGGTCATAGGGCATTTGAATGTCCTCAGCGACAAGGCAGAACAGACAGGAGAAATGAAGGCCAGGCTAGAGTTGCACATGTAGATGAAGATGCCAGATCATCAAATTCTGAAGATGCCGAAAGAGGAGAAACGTTGATTAACAGAAGAGTCCTGTTGAGTGGTGAGAATGAACCTGAGCAAAGGAGAAGCCTGTTTCGCACCAGGTGCAAGTGTGAAGGTAAATGTTGTGATGTGATTATTGATAGTGGAAGCACTGACAATTTGGTGTCAGAAGAGATGGTGACAAAGTTGAAACTCAAGAGACAGAAACACCCACATCCATATCGGATTGCCTGGGTACAGGATGACCACAAGGTCATGGTCAATGAACAATGCCTAGTGAAGTTCAAGATCGGCGGGTACCAAGATGAGGTACTATGTGATATCATCTCTATGGATGCATGTCATATGTTATTGGGTAGACCGTGGCAATTTGACAGATGTGCTGTACACGATGGTCGTGCGAATACCTATTCCCTGACAAAGGATGGAGTGCGACATAAGCTAAAGCCATTGAAGGAGACCGAAGAAAAGGTATGTGGTAATGCAAGAATAACATTTGTTGATGGAAGGAAATTCCTAGATGGTATGAGGCATGAGCATGTATGTTTTGCTTTAATTCCAAAAGCTGGTAAAGAGGAAGTAGAAGATGTTCCTGTAGAAGTTGCAGATTTGTTGAATGAGTTTCAGGATATTGTATCCGATAACGTGCCTGATGGATTACCACAAGTTAGGAAGATCAGTCATCAGATGGACTTGATCCTAGGAGCGAGTTTACCGAATAAGGCAGCACACAGAATGACACCTGCAGAAAGTGAGGAGTTGAACAGACAAGTACATGAGTTGTTACAGAAAGGATTGATTCGAGAGAGTCTGAGTCCTTGTGCTGTACCTGCGGTATTAGCACCAAAGAAGAATGGAGAATGGAGGATGTGTACAGATTCTAGGGCAATAAACAAGATCACGATCAAGTACAGGTTTCCATTGCCATGAATGGATGATATTATGGACTGTTTGAGTGGAGCTGTGTATTTTTCAAAGATAGATCTGAAGAGTGGATATCATCAGATTCGGATCAGAGAAGGAGATGAATGGAAGACTGCATTCAAGACAAAGGAAGGACTATATGAGTGGTTAGTCATGCCTTTTGGGCTAACCAATGCACGGAGCACTTTCATGCGGCTCATGAACGAGGTTCTGAAAGTATTTCTGGGTAAGTTTGTCATTGTTTACCTAGATGATATTTTGATTTTTAGCAAGACATTGGAGGAGCATATGATGCATATTCGTATGGTGTTTGAGAAGTTGAGAGAAGAGAAATTGTTGATTAATTTGAAGAAGTGCAGTTTTGTGAAGAAAGAGTTAGTGTATTTGGGATTTGTAGTTTCAGCAGAAGGTCTAAAAATGGACCCAGAGAAGGTACAGGCTATCCTTGAATGGCCTACTCCAAGGAGTGCTACTGAGGTAAGATCTTTTCATGGTCTAGCTAGCTTTTACAGAAAGTTTATCAAAAATTTTAGCAGTATTTGTGGACCCTTGACTGAAACAATGAGAGGGGATAGAAAAGAGTTTAAGTAGACTAATGGGGCAGAAAAGAGTTTTCAATTGTTGAAACAAAAAGTTACAGAACAACCTGTTTTAGCACTTCCAGATTTTAATAAGGTGTTTCAAGTAGATTGTGATGCTAGTGGTACTGCAATAGCAGCTGTTATGAGCCAAGAAGGTAAACCTATTGCTTATTTCAGTGAGAAGTTAAATGATGCCAAGAGGAAGTATTCTGTTTATGATCAGGAATTTTATGCTATAGTTCAGGCATTAAAGAAGTGGAGACATTATCTACTTCCTAAGGAGTTTGTTTTGTATACTGATCATCAAGCTTTGCAATATTTGAATAGTCAAGGAAAATTGAATCAAAGGCATTTGAAATGGGTTGAGTTTTTGCAGAGTTATACATTTGTTTTGAAACAGAAGAGTGGAAAGTCTAATAGGGTTGCAGATGCTCTTAGCAGAAGGCAACTATTGCTGACAGAAATGCAGATTGAAGTGGTTGGGTTCAAGGAACTCAAGAATTTGTATCCAGAGGATCCTGATTTTGGTGAAGCTTGGAAAGCTTGTACAGAACCTGTTACTCTAGACAGGACAAAATGGTTGGATTTCATCATCCAGGATGATATGCTATTCAGAGGGAGTCAGTTGTGCATTCCACGAAGTTCTATGAGGGAGAATCTCGTCAAGGAGAAGCATAGTGGCTGGACATTTTGGTCGTGATAAAACCCTTGCTTTGGTTAGTGAGAATTATTATTGGCCACAGTTGCAGCAAGATGTGAAGAAGTTTGTACAGAGTTGCAGAGTATTTCAGATGGCGAAAGGAGTGAAGCAGAATACAGGGTTGTATCAGCCATTACCTATACCGGAGAAGCCTTGGGAGGATATCAGCATGGACTTTGTTCTTGGTTTACCGAGGACTCGGCGGGGACATGATTCAATTTTTGTGGTGGTTGACAGATTTTCAAAGATGGCACATTTCATTCCCTGCAAGAAGACTAATGATGCTGTTCATGTAGCAGGATTATTTTTCAGAGAAGTGGTGAGACTACATGGTTTGCCAAAGACCATAGTTTCAGATCGAGACACTAAGTTTGTTGGATATTTCTGGCGTACATTGTGGAAGAAGTTGAAGACAGATTTGAAGTTTAGTTCATCACATCATCCACAGACTGATGGACAGACAGAGGTAGTGAATAGGAGTTTGGGAAATTTGCTGAGATGTTTGGTTGGAGATAAGCCAGCAGGATGGGATTTGATTTTACCACAGGCGGAATTTGCATACAATAATTCTGTCAACAGGAGCACTGGTAAATCACCATTCCAGATTGTATATGGAAGTAGTCCGAGAAATACATCTGAATTGAGAAAGATAGATAAAGGAGAAATAAGTAGTGCTGAAGCTGAGGATTTTGCAGAACACTTGAAGAACATCCATGAGGAGGTGAGGAAGCATATTACCAAGATAAATGCACAGTATAAGGCTAAGGCAGATGAGAAAAGGAGGTATAAGGAATTTCAAGTTGGTGACGAAGTCATGGTTCATTTGCGGAAGGAGCGGTTTCCGGTTGGTACATATAACAAGTTGAAAATGAAGAAGTTTGGACCCTGTAGGATACTGAAGAAACATGATTCAGGAAACGCATATGAGGTAGAATTGCCTACTGAGCTAAATATTTCACCAGTGTTTAACATTTCAGATCTGACAGAGTATCATGAAGGAGGTGTTGAAGATGAGATCACAGCAGCACAGTGGAGTATTCCAGCAACTAGTTCAGATATCAAGGAGATTGAAGACATACTGGAGAGTCGTGTTGGCAGAAGCACAAGGAACAGGACATATGAAGAATATCTGGTCAAATGGAAAGGATGACCTCTTAAAGATTCATCATGGCTGACAAAGGAGGAGGTTAGCCATCTTGGTTTTCCTCTGCACACCTGAGTCGTGACAGGGTCACTTCTCAAATTACCCCGGGTGTTTGATGCAGGAGCATCCTGGGTGTAAGAGCAATCTTGCATCACCCAAAAATATTTCTATTTTTGTATTCAATAAGGGCTATTTTTTGCAGAGCTGCTATTTATCGAAAGTTACTATTTTTGGGTAATTTTCGTATGTGCTCAGAATGATCAGATTTCTTTCTTGGAGGTTCATTTTGGTCATATAAGTCTGCCAGTAAAGTTTCATTGCCAGATCAAGTGTATATTGGAAGATATTGAAGATTTTCAGTATTGGCAGCAGGGTACAGAAACTTCGAACTCAGTTTTGAAGGCTTTAGAGGCCCCGGATGAGGTCAAAAATTTGGGTGACAGGCGCTTGCGCCGGTCAAGCTTGTAGAGCACTTCGTGGCATTTCCGAAATGGGGTTATAATAGCCGAGCGGGTCAACGGGTGATGACTTATGGTCTTCGGAAGTTGGGCCACCCGAAATGGCAGAAAATAATTTTTTTTCAAAATTTCTGTTCGGGTTTCAAAAGTTATTTTGAGCCGGCTATGATGTAATAAAATGTAAAATAAAATAATTCTAAGTTTGGTCAGCCTTATTGGCTAAAATTCTGGAACCTTCCCAGGCGGTGGATAATTGCCTATATAAGGAAGGCTGTATTATTGTCTTAGGCAGTTGGGAATAGTTCAGAATAGTTCTGGGGTAGTAGATCTGGGTAATAGTTCGGGGCTTTGTCCTACAGAATATTGTAAGGGAATGCCCATGTGGCTTTGCATATTGTAATTCTGAAAGTTTGTAATTCCACATTTGTGGAGATAATAAAAAGCCAATTTTCTATTTTTGCAAATTATTGTTGTTTCTCTATTTCTGTTATGCGTTTGTGGTATTAAGGGGAGCACCCTTCATCAAGTGGTATCAGAGCAGGAGTTCTTGAGTGTGTAAACAGATCGCCGACTATGAGGCAATTTGCACCAGGACCGTGGCTATGGTTTCAGCGCGCATCGTGAAAATGCCTCCACGAAGGGAACGTGGCGGAAGAGCTGGTGTCGTAACACCTGAGGTTAGAGAGCTGCAGAGACAAGTGCGAGCATTGCAAGAAGAGATTCACAGAGGAATGAATCTTAATGTCAGAGATGAAAGCGAGGATGAAGCCGAAGAAGAATATCAAGAAGGAGAAGTTGAAATTGTGAACCAGGAGGAAGAAAGACTTTTTCGGGCGATTTCCAAGATTGGGAAAAGACCTAAGATTGAGGTTCTTACATTTTCTGGAAATCTTAACCCAGAGGAATTGATCGACTGGATCAATGAATGTGAGGAATATTTTGAGTACGAAGATGTTGACGATCCTGATAGAGTCAAATTTGCGAAGGCCAGACTGAAAGGTCATGCGAAGATCTGGTGGCAAGAAATTCAATTGGAGCGAAATAGAAGAGGGAAAGATAAAATCACAAGATGGGATCGGATGGTGGATAAATTGAAGCGACAGTTCATTCCTGTTGATTATGAGCTTGACCTACTGAAGAAAATGCAGAGTTTGAAGCAAGCAGGAAGATCTGTTCAGGAGTATACAGAGGAGTTCTATCGACTTCTCATCAGAACAGGCCATGCAGAAGCTGATAAGGAGAAGGTTGCCCGATACCTTAATGGATTAAGGCCAAGCATTCAGGAGGAGCTGAATCTGGTTCGAATGAACAGTATTGAGGAGGCATACCAATTTGCCCTAAAAGTAGAGGAAAAGTTGAACAAGAAGTTCGAGAGTAGACAAAATGGAAGAGGTCGCGGTGGACGATCTGGTGGACGGTCATATAGTGGCCGAAATGAAGATCTGAAAAAGAAGGATGAGGCAAGTAGCAGTCAAAATCAGTGTGGAAATAATTTCAATCGCTTCCAGGATCAGAATAATAGAGATCAGAGAGGAAGAGGAAGAGGACAAGGATCTGGACGAGGAGGCTTCCGTGGAACATGTTTTCACTGTGGAGAAGAAGGTCATAGGGCATTTCAATGTCCTCAGCGCCAAGGCAGAACAGACAGGAGAAATGAAGGCCAGGCTAGAGTTGCACATGTAGATGAAGATGCGAGATCATCAAATTCTGAAGATGCCGAAAGAGGAGAAACATTGATTAACAGAAGAGTCCTATTGAGTGGTGAGAATGAACCTGAGCAAAGGAGAAGCCTGTTTCGCACCAGGTGCAAGTGTGAACGTAAATGTTGTGATGTGATTATTGATAGTGGAAGCACTGACAATTTGGTGTCAGAAGAGATGGTGACAAAGTTAAAACTCAAGAGACAGAAACACCCACATCCATATCGGATTGCCTGGGTACAGGATGACCACAAGGTCATGGTCAATGAACAATGCCTAGTGAAGTTCAAGATCGGCGGGTACCAAGATGAGGTACTATGTGATATCATCTCTATGGATGCATGTCATATGTTATTGGGTAGACCGTGGCAGTTTGACAGATGTGCTGTACACGATGGTCATGCGAATACCTATTCCCTGACAAAGGATGGAGTGCGACATAAGCTAAAGCCATTGAAGGAGACCGAAGAAAAGGTATGTGGTAATGCAAGAATAACATTTGTTGATGGAAGGAAATTCCTAGATGGTATGAGGCATGAGCATGTATGTTTTGCTTTAATTCCAAAAGCTGGTAAAGAGGAAGTAGAAGATGTTCCTGTAGAAGTTGCAGATTTGTTGAATGAGTTTCAGGATATTGTATCCGATAACGTGCCTGATGGATTACCACCAGTAAGGAAGATCAGTCATCAGATGGACTTGATCCCAGGAGTGAGTTTACCGAATAAGGCAGCACACAGAATGACACCTGCAGAAAGTGAGGAGTTGAACAGACAAGTACATGAGTTGTTACAGAAAGGATTGATTCGAGAGAGTCTGAGTCCTTGTGCTGTACCTGCGGTATTAGCACCAAAGAAGAATGGAGAATGGAGGATGTGTACAGATTCTAGGGCAATAAACAAGATCACGATCAAGTACAAGTTTCCATTGTCACGAATGGATGATATTATGGACTGTTTGAGTGGAGCTGTGTATTTTTCAAAGATAGATCTGAAGAGTGGATATCATCAGATTCGGATCAGAGAAGGAGATGAATGGAAGACTGCATTCAAGACAAAGGAAGGACTATATGAGTGGTTAGTCATGCCTTTTGGGCTAACCAATGCACGAAGCACTTTCATGCGGCTCATGAACGAGGTTCTGAAAGAATTTTTGGGTAGGTTTGTCATTGTTTACCTAGATGATATTTTGATTTTTAGCAAGACATTGGAGGAGCATATGATGCATATTCGTATGGTGTTTGAGAAGTTGAGAGAAGAGAAATTGTTGATTAATTTGAAGAAGTGCAGTTTTGTGAAGAAAGAGTTAGTGTATTTGGGATTTGTAGTTTCAGCAGAAGGTCTAAAAATGGACTCAGAGAAGGTACAGGCTATCCTTGAATGACCTACTCCAAGGAGTGCTACTGAGGTAAGATCTTTTCATGGTCTAGCTAGCTTTTACAGAAAGTTTATCAAAAATTTTAGCAGTATTTGTGGACCCTTGACTGAAACAATGAGAGGGGATAGAAAAGAGTTTAAGTGGACTAATGGGGTAGAAAAGAGTTTTCAATTGTTGAAACAAAAAGTTACAGAACAACCTGTTTTAGCACTTCCAGATTTTAATAAGGTGTTTCAAGTAGATTGTGATGCTAGTGGTACTGCAATAGGAGCTGTTATGAGCCAAGAAGGTAAACCTATTGCTTATTTCAGTGAGAAGTTAAATGATGCCAAGAGGAAGTATTCTGTTTATGATCAGGAATTTTATGCTATAGTTCAGGCATTAAAGAAGTGGAGACATTATCTACTTCCTAAGGAGTTTGTTTTGTATACTGATCATCAAGCTTTGCAATATTTGAATAGTCAAAGAAAATTGAATCAAAGGCATTTGAAATGGGTTGAGTTTTTGCAGAGTTATACATTTGTTTTGAAACACAAGAGTGGAAAGTCTAATAGGGTTGCAGATGCTCTTAGCAGAAGGCAACTATTGCTGACAGAAATGCAGATTGAAGTGGTTGGGTTCAAGGAACTCAAGAATTTGTATCCAGAGGATCCTGATTTTGGTGAAGCTTGGAAAGCTTGTACAGAACCTGTTACTCTAGACACGACGAAATGGTTGGATTTCATCATCCAGGATGATATGCTATTCAGAGGGAGTCAGTTGTGCATTCTACGAAGTTCTATGAGGGAGAATCTCGTCAAGGAGAAGCATAGTGGCTGGACATTTTGGTCGTGATAAAACCCTTGCTTTGGTTAGTGAGAATTATTATTGGCCACAGTTGCAGCAAGATGTGAAGAAGTTTGTACAGAGTTGCAGAGTATGTCAGATGGCGAAAGGAGTGAAGCAGAATACAGGGTTGTATCAGCCATTACCTATACCGGAGAAGCCTTGGGAGGATATCAGCATGGACTTTGTTCTTGGTTTACCGAGGACTCGGCGGGGACATGATTCAATTTTTGTGGTGGTTGACAGATTTTCAAAGATGGCACATTTCATTCCCTGCAAGAAGACTAATGATGTTGTTCATGTAGCAGGATTATTTTTCAGAGAAGTGGTGAGACTACATGGTTTGCCAAAGACCATAGTTTCAGATCGAGACACTAAGTTTGTTGGATATTTCTGGCGTACATTGTGGAAGAAGTTGAAGACATATTTGAAGTTTAGTTCATCACATCATCCACAGACTGATGGACAGACAGAGGTAGTGAATAGGAGTTTGGGAAATTTGCTGAGATGTTTGGTTGGAGATAAGCCAGCAGGATGAGATTTGATTTTACCACAGGCGGAATTTGCATACAATAATTCTGTCAACAGGAGCACTGGTAAATCACCATTCCAGATTGTATATGGAAGTAGTCCAAGAAATGCATCTGAATTGAGAAAGATAGATAAAGGAGAAATAAGTAGTGCTGAAGCTGAGGATTTTGCAGAACACTTGAAGAACATCCATGAGGAGGTGAGGAAGCATATTACCAAGATGAATGCACAGTATAAGGCTAAGGCAGATGAGAAAAGGAGGTATAAAGAATTTCAAGTTGGTGACGAAGTCATGGTTCATTTGTGGAAGGAGCGGTTTCCGGTTGGTACATATAACAAGTTGAAAATGAAGAAGTTTGGACCATGTAGGATACTGAAGAAACATGATTCAGGAAACGCATATGAGGTAGAATTGCCTACTGAGCTAAATATTTCACCAGTGTTTAACATTTCAGATCTGACAGAGTATCATGAAGGAGGTGTTGAAGATGAGATCACAGCAGCACAGTGGAGTATTCCAGCAACTAGTTCAGATATCAAGGAGATTGAAGACATACTGGAGAGTCGTGTTGGCAGAAGCACAAGGAACAAGACATATGAAGAATATCTGGTCAAATGGAAAGGATGACCTGTTGAAGATTCATCATGGCTAACAAAGGAGGAGGTTAGCCGTCTTGGTTTTCCTCTACACACCTGAGTCGTGACAGGGTCACTTCTCAAATTACCCCGGGTGTCTGATGCAGGAGCATCCTGGGTGTAAGAGCAATCTTGCATCACCCAAAAATATTTCTATTTTTGTATTCAATAAGGGCTATTTTGTGCAGAGCTGCTATTTATGGAAAGTTACTATTTTTGAGTAATTTTTGTATGTGCTTAGAATGATCTGATTTCTTTCTTGGAGGTTTATTTTGGTCATATAAGTCTGCCAGTAAAGTTTCATTGCCAGATCAAGTGTATATTGGAAGATATTGAAGATTTTCGGTATTGGCAGCAGGGTACAGAAACTTCGAACTCAGTTTTGAAGGCTTTAGAGGCCCCGGATGAGGTCAAAAATTTGGGTGACAAGCGCTTGCGCTAGTCAAGCCTGTAGAGCGCTTCGTGGCGTTTCTGAAATGGGGTTATAATAGCCGAGCGGGTCAACGGGTGATGACTTATGGTCTTCGGAAGTTGGGCCACCCGAAATGGCGAAAAATAATTTTTTTTCAAAATTTCTGTTCGGGTTTCAAAAGTTATTTTGAGCCGGCTATGATGTAATAAAATGTAAAATAAAATAATTCTAAGTTTGGTCGGCCTTATTGGCTAAAATTTTGGAACCTTCCCAGGCGGTGGATAATTGCCTATATAAGGAAGGCTGTATTATTGTCTTAGGCAGTTGGGAATAGTTCAGAATAGTTCTGGGGTAGTAGATCTGGGTAATAGTTCGGGGCTTTGTCCTACAGAATATTGTAAGGGAATGCCCATGTGGCTTTGCATATTGTAATTCTGAAAGTTTGTAATTCCACATTTGTGGAGATAATAAGAAGCCAATTTTCTGTTCTTGCAAATTGTTGTTGTTTCTCTATTTCTGTTATGCGTTTGTGGTATTAAGGGGAGCACCCTTCATCAGATACCATAGCGCAGAGCATCGTGTTATTTACAATGGTTGTAAAGTGTTGGCATTAAATAGAATTACCACTAGTGACAACACTTATTTGCATTCTGGGTGCAAACCGAGCAGACAGTGCAAACCAAGCAGACAGTGCAAACCGAGCAGACAGTGCAAACCGAGTAGACAGTGCAAACCGAGCAGACAGTGCAAACCGAGCAAGTTATTACAAACCGAACAGGACAGTGTAAACCGAGTAACATCATGTCTACCGAGTCACCAGTATTTACCGAGTTCAAAACCTACCGAGTGATCAGTATGAACCGTGCCTTCACTTCTACCGAGTGCATGACGATGCTGAGTAATGTAGTGGACGCTGAGTATCAGAAAGTCACCGAGTTAGTTTGCAGGAACCGTGTAACCATACTTGGGCCGACTTAGTAGCACTTATGTTTATTTGTCAAGCCGACTTTGTAATTGTAATTGAAATTAATTGTTTAAGACTTGTATATAAACAATGTTGTAAAAATGTCAAAAAAAAAAATGTAAGAAGCATATATGTGAAAAAGAAAGAAAGGCAGAGATAAGCGAATTACAAAGGGCTTCAGCACTATAAGGAACAACAAAGACAAATTCATCACAGAAGGTGATCAGTACATCAGCGAATCTCAATCAGCAATCCAGTTGCAAAGCAAGAGATCTACTGTTTCATCCTAACAAGTGAATCAGTACTAAATCGTTTAACCGGGTAGACTTAACAGTCTTTTGTAAAATCTCTTTACCGAGTGCATATTTCATTGTATGTTTTGTAAATCCTTTAACAGGGTGGATTTAGCAATCCTTATTGCTCCTAACAGGGCAGATCATCAGAAGTGATCAAATTGTAAGCCTTAACCGGCCAACTTTATTCTGCAGTATTAAAGCTTTGTGGGTTTCATCCCCACCCCAGTTTTACTTTCTTTTTGGAAGGTTTCTGGGTAACCAAATCTATGTGTCATTATTGTAAATGCTTTTAAGTTTCATGCTTTCTGTATGCAAAGGTTAAAAGTAAATTACATGTTAAATTGAAAGAAAATTTGGAGTTACTGATTCACCCCTCCCCTCTCAGTAACTCGGTTAATTCCTGAATATTTCCAACAGTAAAGATCATATTTCGATTGGCTTCTTCAATAGTTTTGCAGAGGAGATCAAAATCTAGGCGCATGTGGAGCTTGTGGACGATGACAATCCAAGGCGTTAAAAGCGTTTTACATACTCTGATTTGAACGAATATCATGAGAAGTGTAAGGGAAATAAAGAAAGTGCTACAGCTCTGGAAAAATTCATGGGTATATGAAGACATGTTGCATTCAATTAAATGTTTAATGCTTTGTGTATCACCTCATTCGCTATTTAGTGAAATTTGATGGTGAGTCTATTTAAATAAAAGAGTTTCAAGTAAGCTTGTAGCAAGGAAATGAAATATCCATGTGTGAATAAAAATTTATAAATTATGAATCACCATAAGGCAACTTAATTAAATATGAATTATTAAATACTATAGTTTTTTATATAAAATTAAATTAAGGTGGTAAGGCAACTTATTTGTTGAATTTGGGCGAGCATCATTAAAGTAAATAACTTTTTGATTGGTCTTTACAAGCTAAATGTTTGTTTGAAATATTATGTATTTATTCTTAAAAAGTTTGGATAAAAAATTATTATTTTTCATTTAATAATTATTTATATTATAAAAAATTAAAATATTATAATTTAAATTGTGACAACATAATTTTTCCTTATATTTTCTCTTTCTAGTGTGAGAATTGGTACGTCACAAATGACACAATTAAACATTCAAGAATCAAGGGTATAATTCTGATCGATCACTTAAATATGTCTAAAAAATATTATGTTGTACGACATGATATTTCTAGTTTTCCTAACATGACATGTGAAGTTTGATTATAAAAGAGAAACCAACAAACTAAGACACAATTTTTTATTTTTACTTTTGAACGAACAAAAAGAAAAAGAGAATTGTTAGATAAATACAACATGTGCTTTTATGACTAAATGTTATACATCAAGGAGAATATATCATTAACTAATGAAGGCCCTCGTGAATTTGTATTTAAATAACCAATGACAAAATTGGTAATATATTCAGAGGATAATTAAATTTTAGTAGCTTAAGGCCATCATATACCATACAAACATTTCAAGAAAAATAATTTACCATACAAAATATATTTTTGAATCGAGTCATAAATAAGGGTTTGTTCAATTGTAACATAAAGAAAACCCTTGAGAACTTTTAGTATCCAATAAAAATCTAGCATAAAAGAATTATAATTATAGAGTTGAAATGACCTCTCCCTAATCTATCAATTATCATCTATTTATCGCACCCCTCAAATGTTTAACCTTCCTTAATATATCATTAATTAGGAGAAATCCAAGAAATAGTCATCTATAGAGGGAAATAAAATAAACCATTGATGATGAAAAACTTAATGATCTAACTCGATATCATGGCTATGAGAGCATTAAAATAGAGATATGATGAATATAATAGTCTATCATGTTTTCTAATGCTAGGTGATCCATGGGAGAGAAGGGGAAAGAGTAGAAAGGCTAGCAAGTTATTTTATGGTAGTTTCAATCATCCTAAGAGAGAGTTTGATCTAAAGATAAAATTGATGGTCTAGAAAGATATGTTATTCTATTCAACCCTACGTTTTAAAATGATCTTCACATAGGGTGGCTTATCCTAAGTAAAGCATTTTCCCTTTGGGAATTTTTTAGAAAATTAGAATAAGTCCTACAAAACAATAGTCTTTACATGGATCTGTCATAGTGTTTAGTCTAAAGGAAAGCATCCTCTCCTTAGGAATCTATGAGAGGGATCATCTTAAATAAATAATAGTCTCCTTAGAGATTTATTAGAGGAATTCATCCTAAGGAAAGCATTGTCTCCTTAGGGATTTATAAGGGAGAAATCCTAAGGTAAGTATTATCTTGTTAGGGATCTAAAATAAATAAGGCTATATAATATACGAGGAAAGGTATATTCCCCTTGGGTGACCCAACAATAGTGGGTTAGACTTTTTTAGACATGCTAATTTTTGTTGAAATAACACATTTTTAATAAAATTGAATTATTTAAGCCTTGAGAGGTTCTATTTGAAGGAATTAATTACAAATGGTTATCTCAAAGCCTCTTAAATAAAAAAACATTAATATAACATCTTTAATCCTCCTTCAAACCTGTAATGGAGTCTCCTTCGCACCTATTAAAATGCAGACAAAAAATTAATTTGACTTTATCTTTTGGGAGATCAAATGAATCCATTTGACAAACCTATTTATGTAGTAAGGTACTACTGAGAAAAATATTTTTAATGATTATAATGTGAATATTTATTAAGTTTATTATGACTTTGTATTTTTAGTTTTTCTAAACATATATATTTCACCGTATGTCTGGCTCTATGTTTGATGCTTATGGAAAAATAGTAAATGAGAGAAATTTTTTAAAAAAAATATGTGTGCCCTAGGTATTTAAGTTCTCTTTCTTTAAAAAAAATGAAATTAGACAAATACATGACAAGTTATAAGCTACATAGTCAAGTATGTCAAAATTATGGTTTAGTCAACTTCAAATGTTAATAACATACGAAATGAATTATGATAATGTCATCAAATCAATTACATGCCCTTTTTATGGATGTTAAGAAACTAGTTTTCAAATAATCACATTAATATCTATTTTATAAAAACAAGTTATCCTCTATGAAAATAATGCAACTCTTTGAAAATGACAATTATTCAAATCAATTAAAAAAATTAATTGAAGGGGAAAAACAACATACCAATTTTTGAAGGGGAAAAACAATTATTCAAATCAATTAAAAAATAAAAATAAAAAAATTATTTAGATTCTAGATAGAAAATCCTAAAAGACTCTAATTTACTTCATCTTATGATTTCAAATGGTTTAACGACAATAAGCATTTGAATCTGAAAGTTTTTTTCAAAATGTAGAGTTCAGTGTCTATTCAGGCAAAAAAGTGTAACCCACTATTGTGGGTTCACCCCCCTCCTTATGATGCTAATATAATCTTATGGTGGTATCAAAAGAAAAAGAGAACAAGGATACCTACTTCGAATAATGAGGAGATATCATTAAAACATCAATATTAAACATAACCTTAGTAAATTGTGAAGGATCTCGTTAGTAAATGAATAAAATATCATGAAAGAGTACCAACAAGTGGGAAGAGACTATCCAAATTTTATATTCATAAAAATTTATGATCTCTAATTGGATTCTTTAGGATCTTTTAGGCCCCATTTGGAAATTTTGAGGTCCAAATGCCTATTATGCAAGATCCTGATAAGCTTTCATTTCTCCTCTCACTTTTATTCTCTCTCACCGAGATCCCATTGAAGTTTGAGCCCATTATTAAGGGGACATTTTTGTAATGGAAAAAGGTCTTTGGGACATGTTGCCAATGGTGACATGTCACAAGGTTTTGGAATCCAATTTATCCTCAGAGCCCAATGTCAAGGTCCTATTCCAATATTTTCATTTGTGGTCACCTTGGATCAAATTTCAATCCCAAAATGATGGAGCTAGTATAAGAACCCCCTATCACTCTTCATTTTAATAGACATGATAATCCCCTTCTCTTCTCTCTTTATCCTCACTTATATATCTCTTTCTAGATAATTCACTCATTCCTATTTTTTTACCTCTCTCTCTCTCTCTCTCTCTCTCTCTCTCTCTCTCTCTCTCTCTCTCTCACACACACACACACACACACACACACACACACACACACACACTAATTGACACCTGATCCTAGGTTTGTGGGAGATAAAATGTCAGCACTCATTGGATGTTGGGTTCAACTTTTGATTCCACCCAATCATTCTTTCTATTTCTAATTTCTGCTCCAATCAATTCATAGTTAACTTTGGGCTCTCTTCTGTTCTTGTTCTTGTTATTATCTCTCATAGATCTTGGTAATTTCTACATAGTATCAAAGAAATTTTGAGATATTTGGAAGCCTATTCTATACAAGTTGAGTGGGTGTGGTGTCACGAATGTTGACTATTTCAAAATGCT